>JAJJWW010013766.1:0-532605 GCA_023531295.1 Papaver armeniacum
CTGCGTGCCGAGTCAAGAATTATCACTGACGAGGTGTCAATCTCGCAAAAATAAATTTCTCTACTTCTCTTTAACTAGCAAGTAGTATAATGTAAGTAGGATCGTCCCAGGGAGGTATGAAGTTCAAGTTGTTATGCAAATACTCTTAGTGTAGGATCATAATATCGCAACAGACAAGGTTCGCGGGATTAATAAACGACGGTGTCGCGAGGGAGTCGCAGGGAGCTAAAATAAACGACGCGATGAATAACGACAAACAAAACAATTGGAAGACATGAAACCTGGCGAGGGTTAAGAAGTGTCGCGAGAATGAATATTCGTGCACTTGCGACACTTCGCGAGACATTCCCGAAAATAAAGGATAGCTTAGCTGTCGTCCACTATGTATTACCCTATATAAAGGGCTAAATGAGTCTGTTGAAGGGGGAGATCTTTTGGAATTGTGAAGCAAGTCATTAGGAGAGAGAAAGTTCAAAGAGCGCCCAGCAAGCTTCTGCTTCATCATCTTCCCCATCAACTGGTTTCGGGTTAATCTCTAGTTTCACATGGGGAAGATGATGAAGCAGAAGCTTGCTGGGCGATCAACCGAATCCTAATCGACACCGGAAGTTCGGTGAATATTCTCTTTTACCATACTTACAAGACGATGGGAGGAAAAGATGAGGATTTGATCCCCTCGACATACAAGATATTGACTGGCACCTGGGCAATAATACTTCTCCTCGCCACTCCAAGGATGAGAAGTGGTGGGTTGTACCCTTGATTTTAAATGGCCCTTACATCGCGGGCTCGCATATTCTTCCTGCGAATCTCGCAGGATATCATCCTTGGGAATTCAAATGGTCTGACAAGGCAAAAGAGGTATGTTTTCCACTTCAAATCTTGCCCTCACAAATTTCTTTCTATATTTGCTGACCTTGCGAAAGTTTTCCATCATTATTAAAATTCGCCACTGTCGTTAGAAATTGTTTCTTCAACTTGACATATTTATTCTCGCGATGGGAGAGACTCAAGAAATGTTGTTCTTTTCAATTTCAAGTTCTTTCAATTGCTACTGAAAATTCTGGCGAGTTGTTCTTTTTCATATTCAAGCTCTTTAATTCTAACTTGAAGTCTCTTCTCGGATTCTACAAATAAGTAACAACAAGTTAATAATTTACAAGCAATACTACAAAAGTAAGAAGCAGTAAGGTATAATAAGTAACCTTCTCTATCGGATATCATATCTTTAATCAAGGAAGTATGCTCGGCATGAAGACTAACATCAACACCTAGGTTATTCTGGCATTATCTAAAACTTTCGCAGCCCAGGCGAATTCATCATCACTATTAATAACAAGAAGAGAACGAACTTGCTCTTCTCGTCGCTTAAGTATGGTATTGATGAAGGAGTTCATCTCGTTCAACTTGCACACCAAGAAGAGATTTGTGGAATTCTCGCTAACGCCCGTGCACCTCTCGTTAGTAATGCGATCATTCTCATCTATGAGATCACTAATTTTCTTCCTTAAAGTCTTGATTTTATTCTCGGAATCAAGGTACATTCGTTTAAAGCGATTAGTTAAATTTAAACTAGATCTCGTGTTCGATCTCTAAGAGATGATATTTGGATTGAAGATCTTTTAATGAAAGGAGGTTAATTTTATTTGAGAAGCTACTTAGAGATTGATTGAGGCGAGTAAGAAGGACATCATCATTCATAGGCTCGGGAAATGAATGGAGAAGAATGGATTCTTCGGAGGAGAGATTATATACGTGCGAGTAATAGTCAGACAAAGAAAAATAGAAGATAGCATGAAAAGGATTTGAGAATTGAAAATTACTATACCATAAAGTTGCTGATTTGAATTCTGAAGAGTGATTACTCTTTCCTTTTGGGAATCCAGATCGGCTTCTAATTTTTGAATCCGATCGCGAGATGACGCGGCTTCAACTTCCAGCTCTTGGGTCTTCTTGTTCAGTTGTAAATTTTTCTTTTCAAGGATGTTGCGTCTTCTCTCGAGATCTGAGGCAACTACAAAAGAAGTTTTTCCAACCTATGAAAGGAGATAGAAAAATCGTTAATATATATATATATTTAAAAATTTAAAATTAACGAGGGAAATATGATCGCATACATACCAAGGAACCAAGTGCATTCAAGAAGTCGGTGACACAATTCTAGAGGCTCCATTGAAAGAATTATTGCCCTCTAGTAAAGCAGCATTACACACATTTGCGAGAGTCCCGCAAAGAGAAGCTAGAGGAGCATCTCCCATTCCTTGGAAAGAGTCTGAAAAGATGCTAGATAACTGATCCATAGAAGAACAGGTCAATGGAGCCTCTTTAGCGAGAGAAGGATTCGAATCATGGTTATCCTCGTCAGAAGATTCGGAACTTGAGCTAAGGCGAGAAGAAGACTGAGTCTTCCGCTTCTTAGATAATGGAGCGGAAGATTTATTTTTGCGAACGACGGTTTTACCCTTACTTCTAACCTTCGCGGCTACAACTTCTTCAACTCCAACCTTCGCATACAATTAAAGATAAGAAACAGAGGTAACCTTCGCGTACGGTTAAAGATAAGAAACGAGAGGCAACAATATTGTTTCAAATAACAAAGGAAATATTTCTTACTTCACCCGTAGCGATCGAAGTATCGTCGAGTACTCTCCAACGGATCGTCCTTGTAGCTTCTTCTCAATCTGCGATCTGAAAAATTCCACAAACTCGGCAAATATAGAAAGAAATTTGTGAGGGCAAGATTTGAAGTGGAAAACATACCTCTTTTGCCTTGTCAGGCCATTTGAATTCCCAAGGATGATATCCTGCGAGATTCGCAGGAAGAATATGCGAGCCCGCGATGTAAGGGTGATAGGTGTAGAATACACCTAATTTACTATCTAGTAGTTTATGCTTTCTTTGCTATTTTTCTTGTAAATTATGTATTTTACGCATGTGTTGGGTTTTATAGCTACTTTGGAGTCGCATGGAGGAAAAGAAGAAGAAAGCACCCAATTTGAGCCAAAAGGGTAAAATTGTCATTTCACCAAGGAGGGAATACTATATGGAGCCCAGCCAAGGTTAAGGGGAGGTCAAAGAGGTGTCCCTTATCCAAAAGAAGGGAGTGAAAATTGCACTAATGGGGTGTACTTATGGTGGGTGTTTTAATCCACCCACACCCTAAACTCGACCCAAGCCCACACCCTAAACTTCGACCCAAGCTCACATACCTCGCTCCATACCCTAACCATACCCGGATCCATAACCGTACCCGAATCCGCCCCATTTAAACCTAAACCTAAAATCGAGAAAGGGTGTCTTTCTTTCTCAATCATTTTCATTACCTTTGTCTGAAGAAAGCAGCCATGGCTGCTGCTGTTGACGAAGAGCCAGAGATTGAATCAAATTCAGAGAATTGCTGCTAGTGTCAAGATCCAGAAATTGGGAGAGATCGAGGGAGAGATCGGGAGGTAGGCGATGAGATTAGGGTTCGTTTGAGCACGATGTCTCTTGCTTTGGTGGAGATAAAGCTCGAGAGAAATCGAGATGGGGTAATGGTGATTGAGCTTGATTATACCGAAATAGAAGAGATGGATGCAAGAAATGGGTTTGATCTTGTTGCTCGGTTGTTGGGTTTGAGATGAAATCCGAGAGCGAGAATCGAGGGATTTCTTCGCTTTAAGGTCGAGAAATTGGATCTGAAGTAAGAATTGGTGCTTGGGTATAGAGCGGATGCAAGTTACGAGTCGTTGTTGAAGCTCGGAGAAATGGGAATTTTCATGATGAATCGGGGTTGCTGCGATAGTCGATTGAAGCGGGAGGTGGAGCGGTTATAATTGATTGAGTGGAGCTGGTAAAGAGTGGCCCTGTTGGTGGTGAAGCCAAGGCTGACCAGGCAATGGCATTGCAAGATGGAGTTGAAGCATCTGAGATGGTGGTGAATGAATTGGAGCCATTGTTGAGAGAGATTGTAGGGAGCTGTAAAATGAAGAATGAAATGATAGCTACGGGTGAGTTACAGGGGATGCAATGGCTAGGAAGCAATCGAGGCTTTGACGGCTGGTCGGGTGGAATTGAATGAATGTCAAATGCAGTGCAATGGGTTGTGAAGTTGGAGCACAGTATGGAGAGTTGCGGTTCAAGGCGGCTAAAGTAATCTTGTTGTGTACTCTGTGTTGAATGAGCGGAAGCAATGGGATGGTTTGAATTTGGTATAAGGAACCGAAGCTCAAGGTTGCGGTTGATGCCGAGGTGATCCTATGCTTGACAGGGAAGTTCAGGTGGAGCTGCTAATGAGCCAGGAACTGGTGATGAGTGGTAGCCTGAGGTGATATCACAGGGTGTTGCAGGAAATATTGAATGCAGTTGCAGGTGATTGTGGCCTGGTGGCAGTGCTTTATGAGGCTGGAATTGATTTTGGTGCAATGATGTTGAATTCACAAGAAGCAGGGAAGAAATGAGTTGTTGATGCTAGAAATGGCTGCAAGGTTATGCACAGCCAACACGGCTGGAAGCACAATGATTTGTCTTGCACAAATTTCGCTTTGTCTGCAATGGCCTCATCCTGGCCGAGTTAACTTGACTAACTCACCTGACTCACCTGACTTGACCCGTTCTGATTCAGCCACTCAGACCAGTAAGCCGAGTAAGATGCTGACTCGGTAGCTGACTCGATGATTCTCCTTGACCTGTTGACTAACGTTGACTGACGGTTGACCAGTTTGACCGTTAGTCCCACCGGTGGATCGACGGAATATTCCGTCGAATATTCTCCGACAAGCGAGAAATTTCCGGTGGCCGGCGGTGACGTTTCCGGCCAAATTCGCCACAATCCCGCTTTTCCAGCGAGCCAAAAATTCCAGAATTTTCTACGGACTTCTCTCATGGGTGTGAAGACTTGGGCTAGGAATTGGATGGAGAATTGGACTCAAATTTGGAAAAAGAAGGTGGAAGAGAAGAGAAAGACTTGAATTTGGAAGTTGAATTGCAAAAGGAAAAGGATTCTAATCCTTAGAAGATTTGGAGAATTTTGAAGCCTATAAATAGAGAAGCTCTCTACACACCTCTCGACACATCTCTACACACACAATTCTTTTCTTTTATTATTATTTGTGTGAATTTCAAAAACATGAGTAACTAAATTTCTTTTGATTGAGGATGAATTCCTAGTTCTTAATATGATTTGAGTTTTTGTTTTTAATTCTATCTTGAGATTTTTCACATGATTATCGATTGTTTTTACTAATAGGAGTGATCTTAAAGACATTCATGATTGATTGATAGATTGTTTAGAATGCATGCTAAATTGATTTGTTAATTTGATCTAAAGCTAGTGAAAGTTAGGGGATAAGTAATCGTTTCTTGACTCTTTACATAAGTAGCAAACACGAGACCTTATGAGGGATTAGTGGAGCAATTGTGTGTAGAAACAACGTTAGCAAGTAGACCTTGAGCTAAGAGTCTAACTACTAATATCAACCTAAGAAATTCACAAAACCTAATGCATGAGCCAAGTTACATCTAGGTTGAGCTAATTCTAGGTGGCTTGGTGATTAGAATCCGTGAGTCGAGAACTTCCGGTGTCCGGTGATACAAGGGATTTAGGGGTTTAGCACTGAGCTAGCTGCTTTACCTACGGTTGGTGATAATTTGTGACTAATAACAAGTGGAAAAGAACATAACTTGATTCATTATTTCGCAACGAAGAAGGATTCCTTGATCTTGTCTCTATTATTGCTTTCAACTTTATCTTTTAATTGTTTTGTTTATTTTCTTTTTCTTTTTACACCCCCCTTTTGTGACAATTTTTACAACTAGAATCTCGTGCTCCTCGTGGGATCGACCTTGACTACCCTATATTACTAGTTAATTAGGTAGTAAAGTATTAATTAATTTGTTGTGGTTACGACACGCATCAAATTTTGGCGCAGTTGTTGGGAGCAGCGGATGATTTTAGTTGTTTTTATTTTTCTTTTTGCTTTATTCTTGCTTTGTTGGATTCTATTCCGTATCTAACTTGGTTTTGAATCTTATTTCAGGTATCGGTTTTCCATGTACGGTGGACAAGAGCAAGCATATTACAACAATCAATACGGTTTTCAACCTCAACATTATGGCAATTTCCAACCATCCATAGGATACAATCAAAACCAATCTTTTGGCTATGATCAAATTCCTACGGAACATTATGGATATTCTCATACATATCAACAACCTTATGACGGGTATGTAGGTGGACAATCACAAGGATGGGAGGATAATTTTGTTTATGATCAGAAAATCTCTAGTTTTGCGGATAAGATTTTTGCGCGGGTTGGCCATGATTGGGGATCTTCAACGAAAGATGCAAGAATCACATCGAGAAATTCAAAGGAATTCGGAGAAAATATACGAACTAATTAACCAACCTTTGGAGACTTTTGATGACGCTAGTGTAGATTACTCAAGCCTTGATCTTAATAATGATCAATCACCTATTCAAAAGGAAGAGCTTGAGGAAGATGCATTTATTGCTTGGCAAAACTTTCTTAAGGAAAGATGGGAGTCCGCGGAAGTGTATGACTGTTCCGACAATGAGGAAGTTATTCCAACTCCGGATCATAATAACGATCCTTCACCTATTCAAAAGGAGGAGATTGGGTGTGACTTACCTATTGTTGTTAACGAAGTAACACCCGCACAAGAAGATCTTACAATCTATACCGATGAAATTCATTTTTGTGAATGGCCCGATTCCGATGATGAGAATGTTGAAGAGATGATTATAGAGGATGAAACCACATTCATTGATTTTGTGGAAGACCCAATTGAACTTGCGAATGATTTTAATGATGCCGAGACTATGGTTAAGGTAGAAAACGACGAAGAATGGTTGCAAGGTTTAATAGAGGACCACGATATACAAGAGGTAAGTAATTCACTTGAATTTTTTAAGGATGAAGAGGATTCTATAATACAAGAATTTTTGAAAGGTTTGTCTAACCCTTTGCCTATTGATTCTTCTCCTTTACCTCTTATTGGTTTGAATGTATGTGCTTGAAAGTATTTTTGGATGATTTTGTTTCTAAATATCCACCATTGGAAACACTTGATGCTAACACTATGCAGGTTTGCCAAGAGGAATACATGGAAATTCCCAAATTCTATGTTCTTTATACACTTCCGAGTGTGGACGAGAATAAGTGTGGGGAAATTTCTATCGAGCGATAACATCACTATTGTTTTCTTGTGCTAATATTTGTATGGAGTTATTGTTTGCAAAACAGGTATTATGGGTGGATCCTCAAATTTTCCGATTGTTAGTATATGGGGAATGAATCTTACAAGAGCCAAGTCGGGCCGTCGACTTTAAAACAAGCGCTTAATGGGAGGCAACCCATCGGTTTTGTATTTCTTATCTTTTTGCCTTTTGCTTTTTGTTATTTCTTTTTCTTGTTTCTTATCATGTTAAAATTTCCCACCTTGACTTTACTAGGAGGATTCAATTACATTGAGGACAATGTAAAGTTTAAGTGTGGGGGAGTGGTTAAGCATGTTTTTAAAACAAAAATTACAAAAAAATGAAAAAATTTAAAAAAAAAAAAAAAAAAGTTTTACATAAAAATTCCAACTTTTAAAGATTTTAGAGTCACTAGCATACTTCTAGGTATGTTTACATAGAGTTTTTGACCGACATAATTGAACTTGGAAATGTTAGAGAATTACATTCGGATTTCTTGTTTGTTTGAGTGTTAAATAATGGATTTAATCATGCCGGTGATGCGAATTTGGTGCGAGGAGAAGTGCGTTATTAGAGTTGCTGATCAATCATTAGTGGAGACTACCCGTATTCATATCATGAGAGGCACCGACCAGAATTCTTCCATTTACTAAAGAGCTTCTTTTGAGTGTGTGTCACCGTAAGTTAATTCCGGGTAGAATGGTGAGCTACCCAACTTCCCACCACTAAAAGCACTACTCTTTGATCTCTTGAGTGCTAATTTTGTCAATCATGAGGGTGACGTCCATGGATGAAAGCTTCCTTCATGTAGTTCGATTTGCGATTAGCACCATTCTCTCTCTCGACAACAACGGATCCATAGAAACACATTCATCATCAACAGGGAGCGATACCAAAATCTACAAGGAAAGTTGGAAAAGTTTAAGGTTTACAAGCAACGGAACGAGAAAAAGAGCAAATTTCAAATATAAGTAAAGCAACATACAAAGAGCGGATTTTACATATATGTTGAAGACTTACAATACAATGAGGTAATTTTATATCCAAGTATGAAGACTTATTCATGAAAGCGAAGAAAATTAAAAGGTGAGAATTTTTGAAAGTTTATGATTTCAAGACGATACAAGTTGTGAAGAATCAAGTGGTAAAATACTTCTTCCACGGCCATGGTTTATTTTTGTATTTAATTTCTCTTTTTAAAAAAAAAAAAAAAAAAAAAAAAAAAAAAAAAAAAAAAGAGAGAGAGAGAAAAACAAGAGAAATATTTGTTTTGTGAATGAGCCGTGGGGAAGGAAAATTTATAAGAAAGTTTCAAGCGACAAGGATTTTTAAGGTAAAAGAGTTACAAATTGTTAAGGATTTATGAAATTCAAGGGTTTATCATCAATAGTTGAAACCAAGGACGAGGACCAAGAAGTTAAAGACGAGGAGCGGAAGACGTTTCTATTGGATGCCGTGAGAGTGGTGTTATCATAATTGGCGATCGGATGTGAAGGTGAGTAAGTAATCTCATCCTCAATATAAATGGTTGATTTCCTTTCTTAGAGATCGTCAGAAAAATGGTTTTTCAAAATATTAAAAGATGTGGGTTTTTCAAAATTTGGAAGATGTCCTTCCCACCATTCAACGTGATGCGGGATTTCTCTCTTCATTCCTACCGCACACATGTGAGAACCATAAAAAGCCGTCTTTTTGAGTGCAATTATCATAAAATCTTATTTGGTGAGGCGAGAAGTCGAGGCGAAATGCTTATTGATCGTTTCTCAAACACGCATTCTCTCATTATGGTGTGGTTATTTCTCACTCAACATTTAAGAATGAGAATATGTTCTTTAGTATTTCTAACTTCTTATTACTAGCATGCGAAATTCTATGTCCTCATAACTCTTTGGATGCTTGTGACGCTTGAACGCTTTGAAGTTGTGAGTTTTTAGTTTGATTTGCTCGAGGACTAGCAAAGTCTAAGTGTGGGGGAATTTGATAGGTGTAGAATACACCTAATTTACTATCTAGTAGTTTATGCTTTCTTTGCTATTTTTCTTGTAAATTATGTATTTTACGCATGTGTTGGGTTTTATAGCTACTTTGGAGTCGCATGGAGGAAAAGAAGAAGAAAGCACCCAATTTGAGCCAAAAGGGTAAAATTGTCATTTCACCAAGGAGGGAATACTATATGGAGCCCAGCCAAGGTTAAGGGGAGGTCAAAGAGGTGTCCCTTATCCAAAAGAAGGGAGTGAAAATTGCACTAATGGGGTGTACTTATGGTGGGTGTTTTAATCCACCCACACCCTAAACTCTGACCCAAGCCCACACCTAAACTCGACCCAAGCTCACATACCCTCGCTCCATACCCTAACCATACCAGGATCCATAACCGTACCGAATCCGCCCCATTTAAACCTAAACCTAAAATCGAAAGGGTGTCTTTCTTTCTCAATCATTTTCATTACCTTTGTTCGAAGAAAACCATGGCTGCTTCTTTGACGAAGAGCGAGAGATTGAATCAAATTGAGAGAATTCTTTGCTAGTGTCAAGATCCAGAAATTGGGAGAGATCGAGGGAGAGATCGGGAGGTAGCTGATGAGATTAGGGTTCGTTTGAGCACGATGCTGCTGCTGGTGGAGATAAAGCTCAGAGAAATCAGATGGGGTAATGGTGATTGAGCTTGATTATACCAGAAATAGAAGAGATGGATGCAAGAAATGGGTTTGATGCTGTTGCTCAGTTGTTGGGTTTGAGATGAAATCCGAGAGCAGAATCGAGGGATTTGCTGCTTTAAGGTCGAGAAATTGGATCTGAAGTAAGAATTGGTGCTTGGGTATAGAGCAGATGCAAGTTCTGAGCTGTTGTTGAAGCTCAGAGAAATGGGAATTTTTCATGATGAATCAGGGGGTTGCTCTGATAGTCAATTGAAGCAGGAGGTGGAGCAGTTATAATTGATTGAGTGGAGCGGTAAAGAGTGGCCCTGTTGGTGGTGAAGCCAAGGCGACAGCAATGGCATTGCAAGATGGAGTTAAGCATACGAGATGGTGGTGAATGAATTGGAGCCATTGTTGAGAGAGATTGTAGGGAGCAGTAAAATGAAGAATGAAATGATAGCTACAGCTGAGTTACCAGGGATGCAATGGCTAGGAAGCAACTGAGGCTTTGACAGGGTCAGGTGGAATTGAATGAATGTCAAATGCAGGTGCAATGGCTGTGAAGTTGGAGCCTGAGTATGGAGAGTTGCAGTTCAAGCTGGCTCGGTAATGCTGTTGTGTACTCTGTGTTGAATGAGCAGGATGCAATGGGATGGTTTGAATTTGGTATAGGGCTGACTCAAGGTTGCGGTTCGGTGAGGTGATCCTATGCTTGGATGGGGAAGTTCGAGGTGGAGCGCTAATGAGCTGTGAACTGGTGATGAGTGGTAGCCTCGAGGTGATATCACGGGGTGTTGTAGAAATATTGAATGCGATTCAGTGATTGTGGCTGGTGGGCGGTGCTTTATGAGGCTGGAATTGATTTTGGTGCAATGATGTTGAATTCACAAGAAGCAGGGAAGAAATGAGTTGTTGATGCTAGAAATGGGCCGCAAGGTTATGCACAGCCAACACGGCTGGAAGCACAATGATTGTCTTTGCCCATAAAGTCCGCTGTCCGTGCAATGGCCTCATCTGGCCAGAGTTAACCCAGCTAACTCACCTGACTTACCTGACTTGACCCGTTCTGATTCAGCCACTCAGACCAGTAAGCCGAGTAAGATGCTGACTCGGTAGCTGACTCGATGATTCTCCTTGACCTGTTGACTAACGTTGACTGACGGTTGACTAGTTTGACCGTTAGTCCTAACGGTGGACTGACGGAATATTCCGTCGAATATTCTCCCGACGGCAGAAATTTCCAGTGGCGGCGGTGACGTTTCCGCCAAATTAGCCCACAATCCCGGTTTTCTACGCGAGCAAAATTCAGAATTTTCTATGGACCTCTCTCATGGGTGTGAAGACTTGGGCTAGGAATTGGATGGAGAATTGGACTCAAATTTGGAAAGAGAAGGTGGAAGAGAAGAGAAAGACTTGAATTTGGAAGTTGAATTGCAAAAGGAAAAGGATTCTAATCCTTAGAAGATTTGGAGAATTTTGAAGCCTATAAATAGAGAAGCTCTCTACACACCTCTCGACACATCTCTACACACACAATTCTTTTCTTTTATTATTATTTGTGTGAATTTCAAAAACATGAGTAGCTAAATTTCTTTTTGATTGAGGATGAATTCCTAGTTCTTAATATGATTTGAGTTTTTGTTTTTAATTCTATCTTGAGATTTTTCACATGATTATCGATTGTTTTTACTAATAGGAGTGATCTTAAAGACATTCATGATTGATTGATAGATTGTTTAGAATGCATGCTAAATTGATTTGTTAATTTGATCTAAAGCTAGTGAAAGTTAGGGGATAAGTAATCGTTTCTTGACTCTTTACATAAGTAGCAAACACGAGACCTTGCGGAGGGATTCCGTGGAGCAATTGTGTGTAGAAACAACGTTAGCAAGTAGACCTTGAGCTAAGAGTCTAACTACTAATATCAACCTAAGAAATTCACAAAACCTAATGCATGAGCCAAGTTACATCTAGGTTGAGCTAATTCTAGGTGGCTTGGTGATTAGAATCCAGATAGTCGAGAACTTAGTGTCCAGGTGATACAAGGGATTTAGGGGTTTAGCACCGAGCTAGTTGCTTTACCTACGGTTGGTGATAATTTGTGACTAATAACAAGTGGAAAAGAACATAACTTGATTCATTATTTCGCAACGAAGAAGGATTCCTTGATCTTGTCTCTATTATTGCTTTCAACTTTATCTTTTAATTGTTTTGTTTATTTTCTTTTCTTTTTACACCCCCTTTTGTGACAATTTTTACAACTAGAATCTCGTGCTCCTCGTAGGATCGACCTTGACTACCCTATATTACTAGTTAATTAGGTAGTAAAGTATTAATTAATTTGTTGTGGTTACGACACGCATCAAATTTTGGCGCCATTCTTAGGGGAGCAATGGATGATTTTAGTTGTTTTTATTTTTCTTTTGCTTTATTCTTGCTTTGTTGGATTCTATTAGTATCTAACTTGGTTTTTGAATCTTATTTCGGGTATCGGTTTTCCATGTACGGTGGACAAGAGCAAGCATATTACAACAATCAATACGGTTTTCAACCTCAACATTATGGCAATTTCCAACCATCCATAGGATACAATCAAAACCAATCTTTTGGCTATGATCAAATTCCTACGGAACATTATGGATATTCTCATACATATCAACAACCTTATGACGGGTATGTAGGTGGACAATCACAAGGATGGGAGGATAATTTTGTTTATGATCGAAAAATCTCTAGTTTTGCGGATAAGATTTTGCGCCGTTGGCCATGATTGGGGATCTTCAACGAAAGATGCAAGAATCACATCGAGAAATTCAAAGGAATTCGGAGAAAATATACGAACTAATTAACCAACCTTTGGAGACTTTTGATGACGCTAGTGTAGATTCCTCAAGCCTTGATCTTAATAATGATCAATCACCTATTCAAAGGAAGAGCTTGAGGAAGATGCATTTATTGCTTGGCAAAACTTTCTTAAGGAAAGATGGGAGTCCGCGGAAGTGTATGACCGCTCCGACAATGAGGAAGTTATTCCAACTCCGGATCATAATAACGATCCTTCACCTATTCAAAAGGAGGAGATTGGGTGTGACTTACCTATTGTTGTTAACGAAGTAACACCCGCACAAGAAGATCTTACAATCTATACCGATGAAATTCATTTTTGTGAATGGCCCGATTAGATGATGAGAATGTTGAAGAGATGATTATAGAGGATGAAACCACATTCATTGATTTTGTGGAAGACCCAATTGAACTTGCGAATGATTTTAATGATGCCGAGACTATGGTTAAGGTAGAAAGCGACGAAGAATGGTTGCAAGGTTTAATAGAGGACCACGATATACAAGAGGTAAGTAATTCACTTGAATTTTTAAGGATGAAGAGGATTCTATAACTCTTTTCTTCGTCCCTTCTAACGCTGATCCTAATCTCCAATCTCCCATCCATTCCCATACTGATAATGGCTTTCATTAGTCGTGCATACAAAGCTTCTTTTGATGAAGTTCAAGAAATTGCTTGAGAAGGGTTTTACTCTATCAACCATTCGATCAAGAACCTTCATCTATCCTTTCTGCAGTTGTTTTTCGATCATCAATGTGATGATCAAAAATTATAGTCTCGCTAGGTCACTTCTCAGGACTTCCCATTCCCTTATACAATCCCCGAGATGCCCTTATTTTATGAAATCTTGGCCCATGAAAAATTCTCTCGGGCTGTTTATCAATTATGTGGCGATTGCATTCGCCTAATGCTTGAGTTCGCGAACCGTGGTGCAGTCTTTGGCAAAGGATCTTTATACCCTAATACCGTTAGAAACCCTAGGTCTTTGAGACTTGGAAATAGATCTTTGAGAAATACACTTTGTAGAAGAAATTTTTGAAAATTATTCGATGATAAAGATGAGGAATGTGAAATCTCGCTGGGGCATTCGCACGAAAAAGAAGGATAATGTCCACGAGGATAAATTACTCATGCAAGATATTGGCGCACCCGGCAATAATACTTCTCTCGCCACTCCAAGGATGAGAAGTGGTGGGTTGTACCCTTGATTTTAAATGGCCCTTACATCGCGGGCTCGCATATTCTTCTGCGAATCTCGCAGGATATCATCCTTGGGGAATTCAAATGGTCGACAAGGCAAAAGAGGTATGTTTTCCACTTCAAATCTTGCCCTCACAAATTTCTTTCTATATTTGCTGACCTTGCGAAAGTTTTCCATCATTATTAAAATTCGCCACTTGCTGTTAGAAATTGTTTCTTCAACTTGACATATTTATTCTCGCGATGGGAGAGACTCTTATGTTTGTTCTTTTCAATTTCAAGTTCTTCAATTTATACTGGAAAATTCTGGCGAGTTGTTCTTTTTCGATTCAAGCTCTTTAATTCTAACTTGAAGTCTCTTCTCGGATTCTACAAATAAGTAACAACAAGTTAATAATTTACAAGCAATACTACAAAAGTAAGAGAAGATGAAGGTATAATAAGTAACCTTCTCTATCGGATATCATATCTTTAATCAAGGAAGTATGCTAAGCATGAAGACTAACATCAACACCTAGGTTATTCTGGCATTATCTAAAACTTTCGCAGCCTCAAGCGAATTCATCATCACTATTAATAACAAGAAGAGAACGAACTTGCTCTTCTCACGCTTAAGTATGGTATTCGATGAAGGAGTTCATCTCGTTCAACTTGCACACCAAGAAGAGATTTGTGGAATTCTCGCTAACTTTGCTTTGTGCACCTACGTTAGTAATGCGATCATTCTCATCTATGAGATCACTAATTTTCTTCCTTAAAGTCTTGATTTTATTCTGGAATCAAGGTACATTCGATTTAAAGCGATTAGTTAAATTTAAACTAGATGTTTGTGTTCGATCTCTAAGAGATGATATTTGGATTGAAGATCTTTTAATGAAAGGAGGTTAATTTTATTTGAGAAGCTACTTAGAGATTGATTGAGGCGAGTAAGAAGGACATCATCATTCATAGGCTCGGGAAATGAATGGAGAAGAATGGATTCTTCGGAGAGATTATATAATCTGCGAGAGTAATAGTGGACAAAGAAAAATAGAAGATAGCATGAAAAGGATTTGAGAATTGAAAATTACTATACCATAAAGTTCTTGATTTGAATTCGAAGAGTGATTACTCCCTCCTTTTGGGAATCCAGATCGGCTTCTAATTTTTGAATCCGATCGCGAGATGACGCGGCTTCAACTTCCAGCTCTTGGGTCTTCTTGTTCAGTTGTAAATTTTTCTTTTCAAGGATGTTGCGTCTTCTCTCGAGATCTGAGGCAACTACAAAAGAAGTTTTTCCAACCTATGAAAGGAGATAGAAAAATCGTTAATATATATATATATTTAAAAATTTAAAATTAACAGGGAAATATGACTGCATACATACCAAGGAACCAAGTGCATTCAAGAAGTCAGGAGACACAATTCTAGAGGCTCCATTGAAAGAATTATTGCCCTCTAGTAAAGCAAACATTACACACATTTGCGATAGTCCCAAAGAGAAGCTAGAGGAGCATCTCCCATTCCTTGGAAAGAGTCTGAAAAGATGCTAGATAACTGATCCATAGAAGAACAGGTCAATGGAGCCTCTTTAGCGAGAGAAGGATTCGAATCATGGTTATCCTCGTCAGAAGATTCGGAACTTGAGCTAAGGCGAGAAGAAATCGAGTCTTCCGCTTCTTAGATAATGGAGCGGAAGATTTATTTTTGCGAGCAGACAGTTTTACCCTTACTTCTAACCTTCGCGCTACAACTTCTTCAACTCCAACCTTCGCATACAATTAAAGATAAGAAACAAAGAGGTAACCTTCGCGTACGGTTAAAGATAAGAAACAGAGGCAACAATATTGTTTCAAATAACAAAGGAAATATTTCTTACTTCACCCGTAGCGATCGAAGTATCGTCGAGTACTCTCCAACGGATCGTCCTTGTAGCTTCTTCTCAATCGCGATCTGAAAAAATTCCACAAACTCAAGCAAATATAGAAAGAAATTTGTGAGGGCAAGATTTGAAGTGGAAAACATACCTCTTTTGCCTTGTCGTGCCATTTGAATTCCCAAGGATGATATCCTGCGAGATTCGCAGGAAGAATATGCGAGCCGCGATGTAAGGGCCATTTAAAATCAAGGGTACAACCCACCACTCACATCCTTGGAGTGGCGAGGAGAAGTATTATTGCCAGGTGCCAGTCAATATCTTGCATGAGTAATTTATCCTCAGGGACATTATCCTTCTTTTTCGAGGCGAATGCCCAAATGAGATTTCACATTCCTCATCTTTATCATTGAATAATTTTCAAAAAATTTCTCTGAGTGTATTTCTCAAAGATCTATTTCCAAGTCTGCGAATTCGGGGTTTCTAATAGATTAGGGTATAAAGATCCTTCACAAGACCACCACAGTTCGCGAACTCAAGCATTAGGCGAATGCAATCGCCACATAATTGATAAACAGCCCGAGAGAATTTTTCATGGGCCAAGATTTCATAAAATAAGGGCATCTCAGGATTGTATAAGGGAATGGGAAGTCTGCGAGAAGTGACCTAGCGAGACTATAATTTTTTGATCATCACATTGATGATCGTAAAACTTTTGCGAAAGGATAGATGAAGGTTCTTGATCAGGAATGGTTGATAGAGTAAAACCCTTCTCAAGCAATTTCTGTTGAACTTCATCAAAAGAAGCTTTGTATGCACGACTAATGAAAGCCATTATCAGTATGGGAATGGATGGGAGATTGGAGATTAGGATCGGCGTTAGAAGGGACGAAGAAAAGAGTTACGAGTAGAGGAGCGTAAATTGCGGAAGGAGAGAGTAAAGAAAAGTTAGAGAGAAATTAAAAGAAGAAAAGAGGAGGAAAAGAAAGCTATATATAGAAAAATAAAAAAAGATTCTTGAGAAAAACGAGGGCATTTAATGCGAGAAGAGACACGAACGGACGAGAATAAACGGGTGGAAGAGACGTGTCAAGTAAAGACTTTAATAGTCAAAATCTATGTAATAGTACGAAGCCGAAACAGATAAAGATAAGTAGTTGCGGCAAATCAAAATATTGATTCTCATGATATTCTCTCCCTCGCAGAGGAAATGTAAGGAGAGACAGGAGACGGAACTTCATATATATACTACAAAGAAACTTGAACTTCGCTAAAAGAATAGAGGCAAGTACGTACTTTTCAAGAAAAATATTCTTTCGCTCGTTCCTTCACCAATTGCGACCAAGGATTATTACAACAATGAATTTTCCTTCAAATCGCCCTTCAAGCAATATTCAAGGAAAAAAGAGGCAAGATGTAGGATCATAATATCGCAATGAGACAAGGTTCGCGGGATTAATAAAAACGACGGTGTCGCGCGAGGAGTCGCAGGAGCTAAAATAAACGACGCGATGAATAACGACAAACAAAACAATTGGAAGACATGAAACCTGGCGAGGGTTAAGAAGTGTCGCGAGAATGAATATTCGTGCACTTGCGACACTTCGCGAGACATTCCGAAAATAAAGGATAGCTTATTTGTGCGTCCACTATGTATTACCCTATATAAAGGGCTAAATGAGTCTGTTGAAGGGGGAGATCTTTTGGAATTGTGAAGCAAGTCATTAGGAGAGAGAAAGTTCAAAGAGCGCTTTAATTTCTAAGTGTAATTCTATTGTATTGTGTAAATATTTCATGGAATCAATTAATAAATATTCTTGATCACACATCTTTCAATGGATTAGTCAAGCAAAACTGAGTAAGGGGTGTAGTGTGGGATTTCCTGCAACTACACTTAGCAAAGATGATTTTGTTGTGGAAATGCTGAAAATTGTAAAATGTATTCAAATATGAGATGTAAATGATTAAAGGTTCATTCTAGACCACGGAATACAAACCAAATTGATAGATAGCTATGTTCTTCACATCATCATGTTACTAACAACCTAGAATAATTAGTACGCTCAACTATTCCGTTATTATCTCCTAGCTCACCTGGGATACTAAGCGCTCGACTACACGGTTCCTACTTGCCAAATTTCCTAGAGGTACGCTTACTAGGTTTGACTTAAACAAGTGCTCTAAGTTCGTGAGATAAGGTTGCTCCTAGTGATGAACTCAAAAGCATGAATCACTATTAGTGTTGATTTCTACATATGGGTACTTAACAAAGTCCCATCATCAATACCCACATATTACTACTTGTGTTTATCTCTCTAGACAATTACGGGTCGAAGAAAATCTAAACTAGCAAATAGATTAAGAATTAATGATTCAATTTCAAACTTAAACCCTTAACAAATAATCCATAGACAATATTAGCATGGTAGAAATCAATCAATAACATTAATGAATGCAAGAGAACAAGTTATTTCATATCAAATATAGATTCATATTTGGGCTTCAAATCGCCCTTAATCAAAGAGAGTTTTAGTTACTCATAATATTGGAGTTCATCATCAAATAATAATGGAAATAAAGTAAAGAAGATGAAAATATTAAATGAAAGCAAACCCTAGCTCCTCTCTCGCAAAACTCCAAGAAGAATACGTGATACGTGATATCCCAAAAGAATAGAAACCTTTTCTTTTTATAGCCTTCCCACTTTCCAAAATTAGGTCTTCAAAGTCCATCACCAAAAAGTCCACCAAGCCCATGAACCATGTGTGAGAAACCCATGTGAAAATATGTCCCAAACATATGCTCGGAAAACTGGTGCACTTGGCCCGGAATTGGCTTAATCCGGCAGGAGGAAAAGCATCTCCGAGCCGCCTTTGTCATCGACACTGTCACTTGTGCAGTTCTACACTTCCATTAGCTCAACTTTGCTTCTCTGCAGTTCATACATTCACAAAAACCAACTAACCCAATTTCTTATCTTGCGAAAACGCACCCAAAAGCGTGACCCATAGCTCATATGTCCGTGGCCAACTCTTGTATCCGACTCATACCCCCTCGCGATTCACCGAAATATTGCGATTCATGCTTCAAGTTCTCGAAATCGCTCATCAAACTATGCTCACCGGCTCGCCATTCTAGCTCGCCGCACTGTTTTTGCAGACTTCAAAATTCATGGAAACCTCAACTTTAGTGCCTCGGTTCATTTGCAAGTGTAAACTTAACCTCAAGTTCAATTCCCAACTAGCTTTGTGCACCACAAATCCCTTGTGCCACAGTACCACCAACATTGCAATCCAATTCGGTCCATTACCACCTGAACAATAGCTCAAATCACCACCTGCAATCTTGCCAAGACCCTGTAATTACACATCGCCTCTTGTGACTCCACCCTTCCTAGCCATCAAACCTAACTGAGCTTCGAACCAGTTCCTTGTACTGGCTTTGCACCAATGAGCAAAGACTGCCTTGCAACTCGCCGACTCGAAATCCGGTCTGTAAAACAACTCACAAAAAATCAAACAGTACAAGCTTCACTTCCACCTGAGTTTCAGCTCGAACTCTCGCCTACACCACACAGCTAACCCTGCCATTCCCTTGACTGCAAATTCAATCGGCTACAGCACTATTCTCCAGCAAACCACTAGTGCCAGCTTCATCACAGCAGCACAGTACAGCTGCAATTTAATCATAGCATCACCTTTCTAGCTCTTCCTCGTTTGTCTTTCGAACTGCACTTGGTCTGTCTCTCTTGCAACTCCAATGCCTTCAAGATAATCACAGCACCATCCCCTTCGCTCAAATCCCAGCTGCATCTCTATTTCTCAAATTCACAAGTCTGCTGCCCATTCTCAGCGTCCGAGTACCAGCAATCCTTGTTCAGTACTAACTCTCAAAGCTTCAAATCTCGGCCACACACTACTCAAATCGACGGCAAAGACAGGCTTCTCTTGTCATTTTCCAGGACCCAAATTCTTGAGAATCTATTGACTTCTAAATCAAATTCTAGCCTTTTCCGAGACACGCCTCATACATAGCCCTAAGGCTCATAGTTAACAAATGCCACAAGGGCAAAACAAGTCTGTGATCGGCCACTTCCTCCTCGCTTAATATCTTCTTACTTCCCGACTTATCGGCCAAAATCCAAGTCATCATTCATACACTGATTAGGTTCTTGCTGGACTTTAACCATTGCCTTATAACCCTTGTAGACGCAAACTCCTCTGAACCAGGCCCCATTTACTACCAAATTAATGGCAGCAACTCCTTTCTTTTCGGATGTAATACGACTATTTGTTGCCCTGTTCTTCCCGGCATCTTATCGAGTCCTAATGTAGTCACATGCCCCTGTGCTCAAGATCTGAACCCCGTGGCTAGTAGCTGTGAGTAAAAGACCGCAAGGCGGTCGCTCGGGCCTTATGACAAACACATCGCGTGCGATTCGAAGTTGGTGATGGATTGCATAATGCATTTGCACCTTGGAAGTCACACATCAACTCCTTCCCACAAGGAATTCACATTCAAACACATACCACATTCATTCAAGACGCTATCTACTCTCGGACATTCATTAATCAAACTTAATTCAAGATCGACTCAATGACAAGCAACAAGGTCTCTCATTTCTGTTTTCTTGGCTCAAACTTGGTCAGAATCTTCAATTCATTGCAAACCCATTGTTCCTGAAGCTCTGAACTTCTAAATAACTCTTCATTCTCCTCCATTACTCACCCACAATCGACGGAAGCAAGCTCATCTTCTTTGTATTCTCGGTTTAAAACTAAACCCAAACTTCCTATACCACGTCTCCAAAGTGATGTTCTCGTCTTCTTCACTGATTTAGGCACCAAATCAAGCTCAAAAACTCAACCAAACCCCCACCGAATTGTAGCACCAATACAAGTCTTTCATTGCCATGAAACTATACCCGGCAACAACTTTTATTTCCGGTGATTGGCATAAGAGAAATTCACTAACATCACTCCAAACTAAACCCATCTCAACCACCAAACCATAAAATCGATGAACAAATCCCATCTCGATCTCGGCAAGCGGCGGAAGGAGTGTAGACTCTCATGACTCGAACTGATGAAGGATTCGATACCCTTCTTTGCTTGTAATAAGACCTAATTTTTCTCATCTTCATCTGCACATGTGTAGTCTTAGTGGTATGGTCTCTCTGCATTGAACGTGCTACACATCAGTTATTAAGCCCATTATGAACTAGCCATGCAACTCATGTAAACATAGTGCCTTGTTGATTCCCTTTGTCCATGACTTGGAGACTTGCCATGGAAAGCATTTGTTGACACGAGCTTTAACTTCTATGCTCCATTCTGACGCTTTTCCTTCCTCGAATTCTTCCTCCAACAACATCCGTCTCTTACTTCTCATATTAACTTCTTCTCTTCAATGTCTCCTCATCACTAAAGTTGTCGTGCTTTTCAGACAGAGATGAAGAAATAGAAGCAAATAGTGAGAAATAATCTGCCTCCAAGAGAAGTTGCACATGAGATGAGACTTTTACTGCTGTTTCTTCTCCTTTTGTTCCAAATGACTCCAAAGTACCTAAATATTCAAAAGCAAACAAAAGATACATAATTTACAAGAAAACTAGCAAAGAGAAAGCATAAACAATAGATAAATATCAAGGTGTTTTAGACACCTATCAAATTCCCCCACACTTAGACTTTGCTAGTCCTCGAGCAAATCAAACAAAATAATTATAAAACATACACACAACTCCGTCTCGTCGAGGCTACGGTTACTCTAAGCATGAATAATAGGCCTTTGAACCCCTAGGTGTCCCTAGTGGACGAGTTTTAGTCTCGTGAAGGTTTACAAGAGGTCTGCCTACAAAACCTATATTTCCAACTCCGTCTATTTGTGACAAATCAATGAATGAATCCAAAATGACTACGGGGAGGAGGTACCTTGCACAAATTCAGTTCATATATAAATAAAGCTCTAATTAGATAGTCGAACAAGCCACAATACTCGGAAACTAACAAACCACAATCATTATGAAAAGACTAAGAAGATGGATATAGATGTAGATGTTGGCGAATGTTCACAAGTGTTCGATGTTTCCCATATCTCTGTCGAAGGTCACTACCAAGATGAACCTATGCATCCTATTGGATTGAGCTCTTTGGTCAATTCTAGTGTTAACACTTTGGCATATACAAGGGAACCAAAGTGGTCAACAAACTTATTTCTACATCAACTCATTGGCATATACAAGGGAACTATGGAGTGACTTTATTCACCAAATATAATACTTTCTTTTTTTTTTTTTTTTTTTTTTTTTTTTTTTTTTTTTTTTTTTTTGACATGATTCGATCTTTTGGATCAGCGCATGCTTCTTGTCGGCAAGTACATGATAGTTGCCTTGGATCCGCATTCCACGCTTGTTTAGGCGACGGAGACAGGGACTACGTTTCACACATCTTTGCTATTCCCAAGTGTCATTCTTTATTCTGTTTGGTCTAATTGGTCGGTCTCTTCTCTTTTTTTTTTTTTAGCAACTCAATCACTCTATTTCATCCTAGCAGTAATAACACGTCGATGTTTAGTGACCCACCAAAACACTTAGAGAACAATAGATAAATATGGAAAAATAAAAAAATAGAATGCGATATGGTGATATTCCGAGATATGGTAACGACTATCATGTTATTTGTGATTCCTGAGCTATGTTCGTTCTTGTTAATTAATGGGTTCCTCAACTCCTGCAATCAAAATGATTCCATCCACTAATGGTGTCATCCTAAAGGCACAAGTTTCTAGATTTCGGAGTTCAAAAAGCACAATTTTTTTTTTTTTTTTTTTTTTTTTCATGGCATAAAACTACTAAACGCATAAAACAAACTATACAAACATATAAATGCTCCCCCACACTTAAACTTTACATTGTCCTCAATGTAAAATTGAATCATCCAAAGAAGGTTCAAGGTGGGAAATTCATAAAAATGATATGCAAAAACAAGAAAATAAAGATAAAATGCTTAAAAATAAAAAGATAAAGGGAAAGATACAAAACTGGGTGGGTTGCCTCCCACTTAGCGCTTGGTTTAATGTCGTCGCCCGACGTTCGGCTCCAATTACTCCTCCGGAGGAGTGGATCACTCAATGTGATCATATCTCGATTCTCCGTCACAAACTGCTCATAGTATGGTTTCAAGCGATGGCCGTTAACCTTGGAAATCAGCCCTGTTTTGGGACTAGTTATCTCAACTGCACCATGCGCAAACACATTAGTAACAACAAATGGTCCAACCCATACGGACCTAAGTTTACCGGAAACAATTTAAGACGAGAATGGAATAAAAGTACTTTCGCCCCTACTTCAAAACTCTTTAGGGAAATCATTTTATCATGGAAAGCCTTGGTCTTTTCTTTATAAATGCGGGAACTTTCATATGCATCATTTCGTATCTCTCTAACTCATTGAGTTGAAGTTTCCTATGTTCACCAACTGCATCTAATTCCATATTACATACCTTGATAGCCCAATAAGCTTTGTGTTCAAGTTCGACGGGAAGATGGCAAGGTTTACCATAGACAAGCCTAAAAGGAGACATACAGATGGGTGTCTTATAAGTCATCCTATACGCCCACAAAGCGTCATTGAGTCTATAACTCCAATCTTTCCTTGTAACATTCATAGTCTTCTCTAAGATGGATTTAATCTCCGGTTGGAAATTTCAGCTTGACCGCTCGTTTGTGGATGATACGGTGTGCCAACTTTATGAGAAATGTTATACTTCTTTAGAAGAGCGTGAAAGGATCTCTTGAAGTGCGAACCTCCATCACTAATCACCACTCGAGGTGTTCCAAACCTAGAAAAGATATGTTCCTTCACAAACTCACAAACAATATGAGAATCATTGGTAGGGGTGGCTTTAGCTTCCACCCACTTAGAAACATAATCTACAAGACAAGAAGTATAAAAATTTCCCATTGGAATTCACAAAAGGCCCCATAAAATCGATACCCCAAACATCAAAAATCTCAACGGCGAGAATTGGTGTTTGCGGCATTTGGTTTCTAGCACCAAGGTTGCCTGTCCTTTGACACCTATCACAAGCCTTACAACATAGATATGCATCCTTAAACAATGTAGGCCAATAAAAACCACTTTCGAGAACCTTGAGGGCTGTCCTCTTGGCTCTCAAATGGCCACCACAAGCATATGAGTGACAAAAATTCAGAATTGATTGGAACTCGGATTCGAGTACGCACTGCGGATCATTTGATCGGAGCAATGCTTCCACAAGTAAGGTTCATCCATATATATTGCTTAGCAATCTTCTTGAGCTTGTGTTTCGGAATGTAGACATGGAACTAGGTACTTGTCCCGTCACCAAGAAGTTAACGATATCGAGCGTACCATGGAGTTGTGCCACCAACCGCAAAGAGTTGCTCATCCGGGAAGCTATCATGCAAAGGAATCGCTTCTTCGGACACAACCAATCTGCTTAAATGATCCGCTACGGTATTCTCACCGCCCTTCTTGTCCTTGATTTGCAAGTTGAACTCTTGAAGAAGAAGAATCCACCTTATGAGCCTTGGCTTAGCATCCTTCTTTGTTAGCAAGTATCGAAGTGCGGCATGGTCAGGAAAACAACCACCTTTGTACCCACCAAATAAGATCTAAACTTCTCGAGTGCAAACACTATGGCCAAAAGTTCCTTTTCAGTGAGTGGAGTAGTTGATTTGTGCACCGTTGAGAGTTCTAGAAGCATAATAAATGGCATATGGAACTTTGCCATCTCGCTGTCCCAACACGGCTCCAACGGCATAATCACTTGCATCGCACATCAACTCAAATGGCTTGCTCCCGGTCCGGTGATTTGATGATTGGTGCGGTAGTCAACAACTCTTTCAAGTTGTCGAAAGCTTCCTTGCATTCCTTGTCACAATCAAAGGCCACATCTTTTTGCAAGAGTCTACACAGGGGCATCGCAATCTTGGAGAAATCCTTGATGAATCTCCTATAAAAACACTGCATGACCAAGAAAAGAGCGAACCTCCCTCACATTTGTGGGGTATTGTAAGTTCGAATCAAATCTATCTTAGCCTTGTCAACTTCTAACCCCTTAGAGGATACAACATGACCTAGTACAATCCCATGATTCACCATAAAGTGACACTTTTCCCAATTAAGCACAAGATTAGTTTCTACGCATCGTTTAAGAATAAGTGTAAGGTTATCTAAGCACTTGTCAAAAGAATCACCATACACGCTAAAATCATCCATAAACACTTCTATGATGCTTTCCACATAATCGAAAATATACTTACCATACAACGTTGAAAAGTGGTGGAGCATTGCACAAGCCAAATGGCATGCGTCTATATGCAAAAGTGCCAAAAGGGCAAGTAAACGTTGTCTTTTCTTGATCTTCCGGAGCTATCACAATCTGGTTATAACACTGAAAAACCGTCAAGAAAGCAATAATAAGAATGTCCAGCCAATCTTTCAAGCATTTGATCAATAAATGGTAAGGGAAAATGGTCCTTTCGAGTGGTAGAGTTGAGCTTAGGTAGTCAATGCAAACTCTCCAACCGGTCTGAATTCTAGTTGGAACCAAGTCATTATCTTCGTTTTCACCACCGTGATCCCGGACTTCTTTGGAACGACTTGAATCGGGCTCACCCATTTGCTATCGGATATGGGATCGATCACCCCTACTTCCAACAACTTCAGAATTTCCTTCTTGACTACTTCCATCATCGGAGGGTTCAAGCGACGTTGAGCTTCTCTTGTTGGTTTTGCCCCCTCCTCAAGAAGTATTCGGTGCATACATGTGGAAGGACTGATTCCTTTGATATCGGCTATAGTCCACCCAATGGCAGACTTGTACTCTCTTAGCACTCGAACAAGCTTCTCCTCTTGCACCTTGGTAAGGTTGTTGGCAATGATCATAGGTAACTCTTCCTTGTCACCTAAATACACGTATTTAAGGTGATCCAGGAAGAGGTTTCAACTCAAGAATAGGTGCTGCACAATCGACGGTAAAAGTTTCTCATTAGTAAGCGGCAAAGAAACATAAGACACATTATACTTTGGTGGAACTTCTTGTAATGAGTTAAGAGATAAAACAACCTCTTTAAGCTCATCACAAATAGACAATTCACTTTCAATGTCTTTGTATTTTCCATAACCTAAACCTTCCACTATGGTGTTTTCTAAAACATCTTCACCATTCAATTCAAAAATCTGTTGAGCTAGAGAATCAATAATATCAATTGAAAAACAGGAATGCACATCACTAGGATATCTCATAGCTTCAAAGATATTGAAACTTATGACTTCGTCATCAAATTCCATAGTTAAAGCGCCCTTGAAAACATCAATCTTTGTTCTAGCGGTTCTCATGAATGGTCTACCAACAGCAAGGGAGTAGACGATGGTGAATCTTCATCCATCATGTCAAGAACATAGAAATCAATTTGGAAATATGAGTTGATTGACCCGCACCAAAACATCTTCAATAACCCCTTTCGGGTAAGAATTAGACCTATCACCAAGTTGTATAACAATACTTGGGGTATTCTTAAGAGGTCCAAGATTCAATGATTCATAAACGGAGGCGAGGAGCATAACATTAATGGATGCTCCTAAATCTAACATAGCACGTTCAAACTCGATTTTACCAATAGTACATGGTATGGTGAAACTACGGGGTCTTTCAACTTAGGTGGGAGTTTCTTTTGAAGATATCTAGAAGCATTCTCCCCACACTCATTACCTCGTTCTTGGTCAATTTGTGCTTGTTAGTGCACAATTCCTTCAAGAACTTTGCCCAACGTGGAACTTGCCTTATCGCTTCAATGAGTGGAATGTTCACTTCAATCTTCTTAAAGATTTCCAAAAGCTCTTGGTACAATGTCTCCTTGTTCGACTTTGCAAACCTGCTAGGAAAAGGCGGAGAAGTAACATAAGTAGAAACATGAGTTTTAGAGTTAGAATTTGTTCACGGGTCGACCTTTTTTGGATTTGTTTCACCCTCTTCTTTCTCCAAATCGGGTTCATGGGACAGGTGATGTTTTAGGTTTCTCTACTTGCTTCCCACTTCGTAACTCGATAGCATTGGCATTCTCCTTGTGATTTATTGGTTGCGAAGGAAGTTTTCCCTCTGCTTGTGCTTCCAATTTGCTCACGGCATTAGCTAATTGACCCATTTGTGTTCGGATGTCTTTCATCTCCATTGCTGACTTTTGCTTATCTTGCACCATTGTGTTGAGAATGAGATTCAACTTGTCATCTATACTCGTGCCTTGAGTTTCTTGTGGTGGTCTTTGCATGAATTGATATCCTCCTTGTTGATTGAAAGTAGGATTTGCAGCGACTTGCTTGTTTGCATAGCTGAAATTCGGATGATCACGCCAACCTGGATTGTATGTGTTGGAGTACGGATCGTACCTCGGCCTTTGCTGATTTTGGTACATAGCACTTGCTTGCTCAACATCTTCGGTATATGATGATGGTATGACAACAAGACTATTTGAGTGGACACTTGTCACCAGGCCGCCTTTGTCATCGACATTGTGTCTGAGCGATTCTACACTTCCATTAGCTCAACTTTGCTTTCTGCGGTTCATACATTCACAAAAACCAACTAACCCAATTTCTTATCTTGAAAAACGCACCCAAAAGCGTGACCATAGCTCATATGTCCGTGGCCAACTCTTGTATCCGACTCATACCCCCTCGCGATTCACTTGAAATATTGCGATTCATGCTTCAAGTTCTGAAATCCACTCACAGGAACTATGCTCACCGGCTCGCCATTCTAGCTCGCTTTGTGACTTGTTTTTGCGACTTCAAAATTCATGGAAACCTCAACTTTAGTGCCTCAGTTCATTTGCAAGTGTAAACTTAACCTCAAGTTCAATTCCCAACTAGCCTGTGCACCACAAATCCCTTGTGCCACAGTACCACCAACATTGCAATCCAATTCGGTCCATTACCACCTGAACAATAGCTCAAATCACCACCTGCAATCTTGCCAAGACCCTGTAATTACACATCAGCTACTGCACTCCACCCTTCCTAGCCATCAAACCCAAATCGAGCTCAGAACAGTTCCTTGTACGACTTTGCACCAACCAGTGACAAGACTGTCTTGCAACTCGGCTCGACCTGTCAAAACAACTCACAAAAATCAAACAACAAGCTTCACTTCCACTGAGTTTCGGCTCGAACTCTCGCCTAAACCACAGCTAACCCGCCATTCCCTTTTGATGCAAATTCAATCGGCTCAAGCACTATTCTCCAATTCAGGCCAGCAAACCACTAGTGCCAGCTTCATCACAGCAGCACAGTACAGCTGCAATTTAATCATAGCATCACCTTTCTAGCTCTTCCTCGTTTGTCTTTCGAACTGCACTTGTCTGTCTCTCTTGCAACTCCAATGCCTTCAAGATAATCAGCACCATCCCCTTCGCTCAAATCCAGCCTGCATCTCTATTTCTCAAATTCACAAGTCTGCTGCCCATTCTCGACGTCCGAGTACAAAGCAATCCTTGTTCAAGTACTAACTCTCAAAGCTTCAAATCTCGGCCACACACTACTCGGGCGACGGCAAAGACGGCTTCTCTTGCATTTCCGGGACCCAAATTCTTCGGAATCTATTGACTTCTAAATCAAATTCTAGCCTTTTCCGGACACGCCTCATACATAGCCCTAAGGCTCATAGTTAACAAATGTGCACAAGGGCAAAACAAGTCCGAGCCCGGCCACTTCCTCCTCGCTTAATATCTTCTTACTTCCACGACTTATCGGCCAAAATCCAAGTCAGTCATTCATATGATTCGGTTCTTCTTGCTGGACTTTAACCATTGCCTTATAACCCTTGTAGACGCAAACTCCTCTGAACCAGGCCCCATTTACTACCAAATTAATGGCAGCAACTCCTTTCTTTTCGGATGTAATACGACTATTTGTTGCCCTGTTCTTCCCGGCATCTTATCGAGTCCCTACTTTGTAGTCACATGCCCCTGTGCTCAAGATCAACCCGTGGCTAGCAGTTGTAGCAAAAGACCGCAAAAGCTGGTCGCTCGGGCCTTATGACAAACACATCGCGTGCAGTTCGAGTTGGTGATGGATTGCATAATGGCTGCACCTTGGAAGTCACACATCAACTCCTTCCCAGCAAGGAATTCACATTCAAACACATACCACATTCATTCAAGACGCTATCTACTCTCAGACATTCATTAATCAAACTTAATTCAGCACTGACTCAATGACAGCAACAAGGTCTCTCATTTCCTGTTTTCTTGGCTCAAACTTGGTCAGAATCTTCAATTCATTGCAAACCCATTGTTCTGAAGCTCTACGAACTTCTAAATAACTCTTCATTCTCCTCCATTACTCACCCACAATAGACGGAAGCAAGCTCATCTTCTTTGTATTCTCGGTTTAAAACTAAACCCAAACTTCCTATACCACGTCTCCAGTGATGTTCTCGTCTTCTTCACTGATTTCCGGCACCAAATCAAGCTCAAAACTCAACCAAACCCCCACTGAATTGTAGCACCAATACAAGTCTTTCATTGCCATGAAACTATACCCGTGAACAACTTTTATTTCCGATTCGATTGGCATAAGAGAAATTCACTAACATCGACTCCAAACTAAACCCATCTCAACCACCAAACCATAAAATCGATGAACAAATCCCATCTCGATCTCCAAGCAAGCGGCGGGAAGGAGTGTAGACTCTCATGACTCGGGCGATGAAGGATTCGATACCCTTCTTTGCTTGTAATAAGACCTAATTTTTCTCATCTTCATCTGCACATGTGTAGTCTTAGTGGTATGGTCTCTCTGCATTGAACGGGCTACACATCAGTTATTAAGCCCATTATGAACTAGCCATGCAACTCATGTAAACATAGTGCCTTGTTGATTCCCTTTGTCCTGACTTGGAGACTTGCCATGGCAAGCATTTGTTGACACGAGCTTTAACTTCTATGCTCCATTCTGACGCTTTTCCTTCCTCGAATTCTTCCTCCAACAACATCCGTCTCTTACTTCTCAGATTAACTTCTTCTCTTCAATGTCTCCTCATCACTAAAGTTGTCGTGCTTTTCAGACAGAGATGAAGAAATAGAAGCAAATAGTGAGAAATAATCTGCCTCCAAGAGAAGTTGCACATGAGATGAGACTTTTGCGCTGTTTCTTCTCCTTTTGTTCCAAATGACTCCAAAGTACCTAAATATTCAAAAGCAAACATAAGATACATAATTTACAAGAAAACTAGCAGAGAAAGCATAAACAATAGATAAATATCAAGGTGTTTTAGACACCTATCAATCACGCCATCCTGAACCGGGTAATCACACTTGCCTTCATTCGGAGGTCGTTCATGCTCAACTCTCCGCCTCTTCAACCGCGCTGCAAATCTCTCTGCCCTTGCACTTACTAGTGTCTGCAGCGTTTCCTCGCGCCTCCACCGCTCCTCCATGTCAATCGCAGCTGAAAGTGCACAGATACGTCCTCTGGCAATACGAAGGTGGGAGATAGACATCCATGTATAGCACGGCCGACTTCGCGAAGTGGAAGATCGATCTTTGCCATTACTTCTTCGTGCGCATGGTTTTCGGGCTTGTCGACTTCAAAACTTCTTTCTGGGGAAGCAACAGAATGAACGTCCACCACTTCCATGATAAACTGCAAAGGAGAGGGAGTTATGAGCATGCACAAAAAAAAAAAAAGGAGATCATCAAATCCATCGATCAGTTAATCAGAAAATCAGAGCAGTACCTGAGATATAGAATAAACTACCACGTGAGACGATTCTTTATAATCTCACAAGTCGATAGGATCCCAGAAGAAAAAGAAGTCTTTACTTGCCACCCAACCGGCAATGAATTTAAAGCTAATATCTTGGTGACATGTTCCTCATATAAAACTCTACATTTCTACTAAAAATGATAGTATTCCGAAATACGAAACTTCATCATCCACAAATTTTAATTTCAACCGTTAATCTTCGACGGTTGATATTCAAAATAGTAGATGGTGGTCTTATGCATCTCGGAATGCTCTCATTTTTGGTGGTAGTGTGGAGACTTATAAGAAGAACATGGCACCAAAAAATTAGCTTCAAATTCATTGTCGGTTGGGTTTGATAGAAAAAATAATAACCATGTCAACTGATTATGTCATTATAACCATGTCAACGGATCCTTCCCCTATATATATATAACCGGTGTTTTTCTAAAAAAATAAGTTGAAGTAGAAACCTTACGTAATTATTTTAGAACCCACAATTGGGGATAATCTCACAAATCGGAAGATACTCAAAACAAATAATTATAAAGTAATTTGAAGAACCCTTTATCTAATTTTTTTTTGATAATGTCTAAATCACCCTTGAGTATCCCCTAGTGTGGTAAAATTAAACTAGTTTGAACTTTGAATTGAAATTATTCCGGTTGTCTTCAAAATATTAAGGGTGAGATCATATATGTACTATATTATACTCCCTCCGTCCCACTATTAGATGACCTACTTAGTTTAAAATTTTGTCCCACTATTAGTTGACCTATCTCATTAAACAAGGGAATATTTCTAAAACTATCCATTTGATAGATTATCGTTAGTAAAAGAAATATGTATAATTTGATATCCATGTTTATATTGGTTACGTAGGTGTTTTAAAATATTTTTCATGATACAAAGTTTACGAAAATCCGTGGTATAGTTCGAGAGATAAATCATTTCTAAATTTTACAAGTTATTATCCATAACGGTATAATTGTACAAAAAATACTTCAAAATACTCTTTTCCCTTCCTTGTTTTAAGAATTGTGCAAACTTCAACTAGGTCATCTAATAGTGGTTACGTAGGTGTTTATATTGGTTTCGTAGGTGTTTTAAAATGTTTTTCAATGATACAAAGTTTACGAAAATCCGTGGTATAGTTTGAGAGATAAATCATTTCTAAATTTTACAAGTTATTATCCATAAGGGTATAATTGTAAAAAAATACTTAAAAATATTATTTTCCCTTCCTTGTTTTAAGACTAGTTTATCACCCGTGCGATGCACGGGTCTGTTTCTCGCTTATGAAATATAAGATTCATGTTGGAGATTTCTTCTTTTAAGTTTTCCTTCAAGGCTACTTTCGATATTGCAGCTCACAATTTAGACTAACCATACAAAAGAAACTAAGATACTTTCATGTCAGATTGAGATTGAAGGTAGAATGTACAGGGGGTAAAATGATATGTTTCCAAAGCTAGAATTCAAAATTCTTGAAAGGTTAACAATTTTTTCATAAAGACTTCATGCAAAATTGGAATTAGGGTAATACTGATACATGAAGCCAAGTTGTAGGGCTTACGGAAACTGTGAGTGGAGGAAGCAAAACACAAACCTTTGACAGATTTGGTTTTTTATTCCCATGGATGTATTATTTCGCTGATGCCGAGACCACGTTGAGTTGGTATAACTAACTAGGGTTAGGATATATGTGTCTAAGCGCATTGGCCCATGGGGGCATCAAAGACATATAAATACTAACTAAATTCAGCTGGTTTATTAAGCTTCCTATTAATAAACTTGCAAGACCATAATGAATATTTGCGAAGTAAATCTATAATATCTAGAATAAGGCTCTGGTTCTCCCATCTAACTCTATGAAGAGCTCCATTAGCTGTTGCTTCTACATTCTGCGCATCTAACTCAAAACAAAACTTGTTGTAAAGCTAACCTCTCTGCCCATCCCACTGAAGCAAGCCCTCTGCTTCAACATGCTCCACATCTAAGTATATATTCATGCACATATATACATCGTCCTTTCTCAAATACTTCGTCCCACTCTGTGTGATATCTCTTTATGGTGTAGCTACAGTAAGAGGTGTATCATCTCTATATCGGGTTATTATTTTTCTAAGATGCTCAATGATAATGACATTATATATTTACATAGCACAAATTAACAGTACTTACAGAGCCACAAATTAGCACGGACCATTAATACTGAAATTCTGATTGCATTGTTGCCCATTTATGGTATCATTTTATACTCGATATATCCCTAGCCAGTAAATAAATATTTTCTAATTGCATCAAAAATAATGATAAGATAAAAAAAATATGTCTTTAATTGCATTTTATTTTCCAGATCGACAGATACCCGACCACTGTCAATATGGATGACATGGTAGTATGGTACTAATATTCAAGCTTATTAAATTTTCCTATCTTCTACAAAGTGACCAATTGCCTGCGAATATTAATAGGGTTTAGCTCTACGGTAACATATAACCGATTAGGTTAAATAAAATCCATTTGGATGTAATCGGGAATCCTTTGTGCGCCTTAAAAAAATTGTCAGTTTAATATGCTAAGTATGTTACATTTTCTGGAGTTAATTTTTATTTTTTTTGCCAAGATCATAAGTTCAGATGGAACTATTGGATGCCAAAATCAAAGAATAAAACTTCGTATCGAGTATTGTACAACATCTTGTAGATGGTTGATTTTCGACAAAGGCTAAAATCGTAAACTCATAATTATATGTATTCCTGATCCAACAATCAGATGAATATCGAGGCTCATGTCTCTTATCGAAAGCATGAAAGATCATGATATGAGAATCTCTGACTGAGAATACTGTCTCTCAGAGTATATATAGATATGTAGTCTCTCAGCTGAGGCAACGACATATCTCATGAATGCGAGCAATTTCGGTAATTACTTCTATATAGAATCGAAAGATTAGACGGCTCCTAGATGCCTTGCCCGCTAGTATAGAGCAATAACGTCTTCAGGATGTAACAATGTTTTCCCTGACTATATATATGAAAGAAGTATGATGCTTCAACAAGCTCATATCACTCAATTCCTGAATAATTAACGCTCCTAGACGATCATACTAGTATAGAGCCATTAATTAATTATTCTCAAAATCAATAGATTCAAATCCCTGGAAAATATTCGATATTTTCATAATATTTCATTACTTCAATTTATGGTTCTTCCCAGCAGAATTCCATGGGTTAGTAATAAATATTCAACACACGGGCATCTGAGTTACCTTCGAGTAAGCCCCAACCAAAATGGTGTAAATGTATTCGACAAATAATGCATTAACAAACACCTGAATGAACAAACAAGTATTTCAAAATACGACGAGACGATGAACCTATGCAAATAGGAAAGAAAATAATAAAATAATAGTCAAGGCGCTAGGGACCGGCTCACCGAGCCGGCCGATCATGCCGTGATCACCCCACGCCCAAATTCTATATTTTATCATGTTTTATTATTTTCCTTGATCTCATGAAAATCCTTTCATTTGAACAAATATCCTTCGTTTTAAGGAAACTCCTCAGTTTCATGGTTTTTCCTTCACACTGAGGAAATAATATAAAATTAGGGAAAATATTATGGGGCCGTGATTATTGTTCAACCGGCCATGCCTTGATCCCGGTCGGCCCCACACCTCATGGTTCCTCATTATTTTATTATTATTTCCCTAATCTCATGAAAACTCCTTAATCTCATGATATTTCCTTGATCCCATGAAAAATAATATAAAATTGGGAAAACCCGTGGGACCGGGCCGTAGCCGGCCGGTCATGCCCTAGCTGGCCCCACACGCCCTATTTTATTATTATTATTATATTTTTCATGTTTCCTTAATCCCATGAAATTCCTTGATTTCATGATGTTTCCTTCAAATTATGGGAAAATACACAAAAATACATAAAATTAAGGAAACTTGTGGGACTGGGCCCAAGTGGCCTGGTCATGCCCTATAGGTCCAGAAACCCCTTATTCTATTATTATTATTTTTATATTTCCTTGATTTCATGATATTTCCTTCAAATTATGAAAATTCTTTCAAAATTATGAAAACTCCTTCAAATCGTGAAATAATACATAAAATAAGGGAAAACTCACGGGACCGGGCCCTAGCCGGTCAACCATGCTCAAGCCGGTCCCACACGCCCTTATTTTATTATTATTAATATTTTTGTTTCCTTCATCTCATGGAAACTCTTTGATTTCAACAAAACTCCTTGGTTTCAACAAACTCTTTGGTTTTATCATATTTCCCTAAAATCATGAATACATTATAAAAAATTAGGGAAAACACCGTGGGACCGGGCTCCTTGGATGGCCGGCCATGCCTTGGCCATAGTCGGTCCCACACTTCATGATTCCCTCATTTTCTATTATTTTCCTTCATCTCATGAAGGTTTTGACGGTTTTCAACAAAAAACCCTGATTTCTTCATATTTTCTCAAAATGTTGCTCAAACGCACACCTGAAAATATCAAAATTCTCAGAATTGAGATATGGACACTTTGGTGATGTGAGCATGTTACCTTGACCGACCAAGGTTGTCTCTTTGGCTTGCAAGAAGCCGGTCCCACGTATTCTCATGGTTTGACCTAATTTGCACAATTGCACGTATTAAGTCCAAAACTCTTCCAAACAACTTGGAACTTTATAGAACGATCATCAATTGATCCCATGAACACCCAAGGCCGGTTTCATGACCCCTTGGTCGGTCCCTCATCTCTTCATAATTAATTGGGTTTTATCACCTAAGGTTCGGCATTATTTTAATAAATGATTAAACCAGCATTTAATCATCCTTTCATCAACAAATTAACTGGTCTTCAGGAGATCTTGATATTTGCTCACATGAGCATCTTGGCACTACATGGTCGACCCATAATCCCATGTAGCCGGTCCCTCCTTTTCTGTGGTTAATTCTCAATAAACCATCAATAAATCATCAATTGATCAAATTAGGGTTTTGAGTCCAAGGTTAATGATTCCAGATTCAAACGCTAATAATTTTACGTTGATCCCGTGATCAACATTTTATTTATCATACTCGGTTCACTTGCGGTGATTCGATTTAATATTTTATTTGGTCATGCTACCATAATTCATCAAACGAGCAATATTTGCTCAGATGAGCAATACTTGCTCAAATCAAAGAATATTGGTTCAACTATCAATATTCAACAATTCATCAAATGAGCAATATTTGCTCACGTTAACATATTCACACATCATATCTCTGTCTCAACAGACATGTTCAATTCATGAGTCTCAGAACATTTCCAAACCATGTTCGACTCAACAATACAAGGACTCATCGTCCCATGAAGTCGAAGAATCGACTAACTAAATACACGTCGCCTTGCAGATTCCACAATCACACGAGACATCAATCGTGTCACATGGGGGATATTAACTAGGGTTTTGGTCTCGGCGGTCTACGGCACGTGTGTTCATACACACGATGAGAATGTGAGCAAGTCGTGCAATCGGTTGAAGGAGTTAACAAAGTAGTGGATGGAAAATCAACCAAGTCTCCGCACGTTGAGCAACCTGGTTTTAACACGATTTCCACTTCCCCATTCTTTGATTCCATCAACTGTCACACTTCATGAGATCATGGTGTTTTCAATTCCAACAATATAAATAAGTCTCTGAATCATGATTAAAACAAGGACAATCTCACGTCAAACATACAACACGAGATTAACAATCCAACTCTCAACAGAGCGAATTCAATCATTCAGAACTTATCTTATTTTCAGAATACACAACACACCTACAATCTTCGATCACCATTGATCTCACACATTTCTCAGCTTCCCTCCTATAGATTGACCCATCCTCTCTTGTGACCGAATTTACTCTGGAACGACCATTGTCTTGGTTTAGGTTGGAGTACTACAGATTGATCTCTCGAATTCAAAGCACTCCCTTCTTGCAGTGCATCTGTGTGAGGTTAAGCATTTTGCTCGGTTCAAGGAGTCTCCTCCGCGTGATCATCTCCTCAATTCCGTAAAAACCAGCGAATCGTTTCACCCCATCTACACATCCTCAAGGTGAGGTTGAGTTGAGAAGATTTGACAGGAATTGCTTGTTTATAACTTTATTTATCTTTTTGATACACTACATTCTTGCAAGGTGTTATTGACTCTTCATATTTTACAGCTTGGGTAATTTTCCAAGAGACTGTTGGTTGGAACATTTAGGCTTTTAGTATACAGTGTCGGGTGAGTGAGCATTTTGTGTTCTTGAATAAGTATTTATATTTTTTGTGGTCTGCTTTAAGTTACCATTCTTTAAAATATTAATATGCAAGTCATTTGGAAATGCTAAACCAGGAGTCCAGAAAATATCTCCACCTTAGATTGTTGTCTACCTGGAAATTCATACATCAAATTCGGTTTCGTCTCTCTCTATGTCACATGCACACACATAGACACATCCTTAGAATGTTAAATTATATGTAGTTTGTAACCAAGATCTCATACCACCCCCAAAAGCCATGAACTTTTTCGATGCTCCATTCAATTCCACTCCATGTGAAAAATTTATATGATGTGAATTGGTAGCCAAGCAATAAATATAGGAGAAATGTGTAATATATTACTCATATCCCATTTCTGGATCCCATTTACAGGGATTGAACTCAAGGGGATATTTTTACTTGTAAAAATTCAAATGCACCGTTAGAGGGCAGGCCAATTTAAACCGGTGCATTATGCCCACAACATCCCATGTCTGGTTAATTGGTTGCGCATAAATATAGTAAACACATCAAAATATATGGATGATGAACCACAGAGCTGAAGAATCTTATTATTACATATCCAAACCACTATAAATGGCCAAAAAAATACACTTGGATGATTGCAAATTGAATTTGGTTTTGTTCGGAACTATCAAGCAAAACTAAATAAAACAATAAAATTAAAATAAATTAAAACCCTCCCTACTTTCTAAAGCTTAACTGCTAGAAGAGTATGCATTTACTATCATTATCAAACCAAATAGAGTAAGTTTGACATGTCAAAGAAAACTCATGCCTAGTATCCCATCTGGTTACACCGTATGTGGCCTCATGCTCCTCAAGGAAAATGCAACAAAACTATAAGAGTACCATACCAACCAATTTCCATTATAACCAACACATCTTAAAATTTAAAAAGTCGTATCATCATTTTATATTAATGTAGATCTAGAGTATAATGAAACTGGTTCGTATAAATTAACTAGATACCACCTAATCTTTAATTGTTTCTTGTTTTCTTCTTTGATGAACATTTGCTTATATGAGTTAGTTTCCTTTGCTCGATTTGTTTTGTCTATATGAATTACAATTACCACAATTAGTAGAGTACATAAAGATATTATTTTATGCCAAGAGCTTAGAACTTGAAATAAAAGACAAACCCATTTATAATATAAGCTTAAAACCTAAGCTAAATGGCTTCTACAATCATGGAAATTAATTCGCAATGTCAAACAAAAATATCATTTAAAAAATATTGTTAACTGAATAGATAAAAATACCCAAAAAAAGGAGCGGGATTGTGAATTTAGTGATCGGAGATCCTGGAAATCAAATGAGGCTCAAAACTACGTATTGATTATAAAAAGAAATATATATGGAATAGATACCAATTTAAAGAAAAAATTTCTAATAATCTTTCGGCTATACGAATCTATATATTCAGAGCGAAGATCAAATGAAGATGATTGCCTTTTACCCCATGGGAAAGCTCAGGTTCAATCTAAAGGCATAACCAAATAATAGTCATCCCGCCGACTAATGCTATACAGATACAAATGAAAATATATATAAGAAATACTGGATTACCATTAAGTGGTGATAATTGAACTACCTCGTTGTCCTGATTGCTTCTTTGCTCCCTAAAACAACCAAACCAACAAATATAAGAGAACATATAATTGAAATGGATATTTTGATTATTATTTTTATGTAACCATCTATTTTGATCTATGAGTTGTATGTAGGGGTGTTCCTAGCAGAAACCGAACCAAAAAACAACCAAACCAACTAATGGTTGGTTTTGGTTTAGAAAGATGAACATAATAATTGAACCAATAAAATGGATGATTTTGATTAAATTTTATTTTTATAGTTAAATCTTCATCTATTTTGATCTACTCTTGATATTTTTTTATTTATTTTTTGTCCGTAAATTGTTGTTGTATGTAAATTAGTGTATAAATTTTTTTTTAGTTTGAGGGTTAACCAAAATTTATCTTGGAAATTTGGAAACCTAACCAATGGTTAATGGATTGGTTTGGTTTCAATTTTAGAAACCGTTATTGGGGACTACCACCGATTTTCTTCACCCCTAGTTGTATGACCAAGGCCAAAATTTATCTTGGAAAATCTACAGTTAGGGAACTTTTTCTTCTCTGCAAGGACTATTACTTCAATAACTACTTGTGAGATTGAGTTCCATGTATTATCTTAAAGAAAAGTAAACATAGAAAATAAAAATCAAATAAGAAAACCGAAACGATGTTGAAATTATTCTCTTACCACCGATAAAGAAAAAGATATTATTCTCTTACCGAAGCTACAAACACATAAAAATCGATTGTGCAAAGAGAATATAATAAAAATATAAATACCAAAAACAATGATAATGGTCATCTGCATTATTAAGAAACCTAATAGAAAAAACATTGTAAATTCAAAATTGTGATATACGTTGTTGATGAGATTACCGTGGTTAAACGTAGACTATTCACTACTTGATCATATATGTATCTGCAAAATGAGTTTATATATACCTTGATATTGCTTGAACGACAACATGTACATAATCGGAGCTTCTGGTTGATACTAGCCCCACCATTTTAATTTAATTTTGGTAATTTTCTAAAATATTGGGTCCATCTTTCAGAATTAATTTCTTTAAGAAATGATAATTTAATAAACTCATAACTCTAAAAAATAATAAATTATTTTAATAAACTAATATAAACCCAATGTAATTGAAAAATATATTGAAAAGTCAATGGCTTACACAGCAATATCTTCAAAGCCTATGATTTTTATTCCAGCTTCATAAATTGATTAAATGTTATGTTGTTCCGGTCTTTCTCTTAATTTTTTTTGATATTATTTAAATTTCTGAAGTTCATGCTTTTAATTTTTTTATATAGTCTTGTCTCTTTTAGTCCATCACCAAAAGCGTCATCGAGCGCGATACATCATAATCTTAAAAAAAAGTGTCATTCAGTCACTTGATTATTATTTTTTTTTTTTTATAAATTCCCCTATGCTTATCATGTCATGTAATTTTGTTGGTATTTTATAAGGTAAAATGGATTCCGATGAATGATTTTCTTTGATAACATAAAAATAAATTATAATAATAATAAGACTGAAAAATTAGAATTAACATAAATATCTTACCGATCGTAGTATTTTATATAGTTTTTACATTTTAATATGTTATTTTTGTCTGTTATGCTTCGGTATTTTTGTATTGAGTTGTATGGAGTGAATTTCCATATATTTAAGAAAATCAGTGCAATAGAAATTAGGATCCAAATTAAGCAAACAAAATTAGGATTCAAATTAAGTGATCAAAATAGATCGAGTGAGTGTATACCTGTATACGTACGTATCTTGAAACTTCAGGAGGAACCCCAAATTTGTGAGAAGAAAACTTCAAAGCAATATGTACTCCTAATTAAGATACAGTACATATTGCTTGAGTGAATATTATAGAGTGAATTATTTACAACTTGAGCGATATCAGTGATCTGAGTTCGAAACTCGCCAGCACCATATTCTTTACCGATAATTTTTTTTTTTATAAATCGAGCGATTGTATACATGGATGTGTATTCGGGATAACTTTTAATTTTTGACATAATTTTTGAATTCCTAGAACATACTTATTTAATTTGTTTACACATAAGTGGTATCAAAAAGAACGATATAAACTTGTAAGTAAGTAAAAAATCTTGATGAATTTGTAAATACATGAGCAATTACAAAATACCAAAATGGTAATGCATGAAACTTTACATTTAACGAATATTATCCATTATGGCCAAATCCGCTAATTCTATAAGATAATTGTAGAAAAAACTTACAATTCCTTGTGTCACAACTTAAAATGCCGCCACCAGCGCCAATACCACAACCATGATCTGCTTTCACATTATTCATCTTATCAATGAGACCTACTCGACAGTTATCGAGCCCAATAAAACTTTCCAAAGACTAACGTATTGTACTGGACATCGATGTGTGAGCCACTTTTGACTATTGCGCTTCATAGTATAAAATCTAGTCCGCTTGATTGTCGAGTATATCAAATACATATTAAATACCTTAGCTCATTGAGAGGACGCAAGCATTGTATTATTTTTTATTGATAAAGAGGATGTAAGAGGATTGCAAGCATTGTATTATTTTTTATTGATAAGAGGATGTAACCGTTTAACATCTTCACTTATACCACAACTCATAATATTTTGGCAAATGAATAATAGTAGGGCACTTTACTTCGGCTCGTCGGATGCTCTAGATAGTGTTAACTTCCAAAGTATAAGTGATTTTTTTTTGTTTAGTTAGAAGCCGACAAATGATATAAAAAACATGCCTTCATAAAAACAATTCCTTCATAATTTGCCAGTGAGCTTAAAATGTTTGGAGATTCCGTTAATGGTTATTACAAATGGTTTTAAATTGCATGTGTTTGAGATGCGATCTAAATATTGTCCCTGAAATCACTACTGGACATAATTATGTTTGACACTCCATATTTCCTTTCTGGATTTTTGTACAATATTTGCTTTCTTATTTTTGGTGCATCGGTACTCTATAAGCTGGAAATTTATGGTAGGCGCGGCCGGCGGGCGGGGCAGAAAAATATTTTTGATTGTTTCAAGAAACAAATACACAAATTTCTTTGATTCTTGGATCGTGAGTGCAAGCAACACTCAAAATCCAGATCTAGCAAACACTAAAATCATTGAACTGAACAAATGAGAACTCTGGTTTGAACTCAGGGTACATTTTCCATTTAAAGAACCTTTGTGAATCACCAAAATAAGATGCTGCAAAAACAAACAACAACTAACAGAGTACTATTCTAATCTTCTTTGTTCTGGCTATCGTATTTGTTCTTCAAATGAATCTCCTTTGGTAGTTGATCATCTCTATCTATTTTATAAAGTCATTTTTCAGAATTCGATTCATTGAATCGAATACAATCCTAGGAAAATTGAAAGACGCTAATGCTCAGGATACAAAACTGGTTGTTTTGGGGAGCCATTCCCTGCAGATGTAAAAATTTGGATCCCGCTAAAAATCAATACTTCCTAAGAAACTCTTAACCGACACACGTCTCTTAGAAAACTCAAAACTCTTTACAATGCCGAAACTTTTCCACCACCTGAATGACAATGACACATTAGTAAAAATTACACAGACCAGTACAGAACTTCACACGATCATTGACAACATGCAGGAAGAAGTGAATCTTTTGTGACTGATAACTAAAGCTAATTAAGACTAAATTTGTTATTTATGTAGCAAAATATGTGATTAAGAATATCTGAGAGATAAAAAATGGCATTACAATTTGTGGTGCTTACTTATCCTTGGTGCATCATTCAGTCCCCAGGAAGTGTAACGGCCAAAGTATGAGATAGTGGATAATCTTTGGTGCCTCCAGCATGCATGGTTCTATCTGAAAGACTGCAATTTTCTGATACTAAGTGAACTTATTTAAATTTGGAGCAATCTTTAAGTCACACATGAGTTAATAAATGCACAATTGAAATCTAGTACAAACAAAAAATGTAGTGGAATTGCTACAAAAGGCAACGATAACAAATAGATAATAGGCAAAATGGCAGATCCAAATGCCTATTTTAGACTCTCATCCTATTGTTCTTTGCTTGCGGTGGCATTCTTTTTTACCCGGAACAACCTACACTAACGATAACCAAAAGATCAGTAAGACTAACCGTTACCGACTAAAAAAAAAGTAGGGCATGAGACTGTTAGCGTGATGCAAGGAATTGAAACGCAGTAGGTAGGAAGACAAACAAAGTTGTTGAACTTTAATTTTCACGGTATATCTATATTGCAGAATCAAACTTTCTGAAAGAGTCAAGCTAGAAGGATGCTATGATGGTAAAGAATAATCAAGCAGACAAACAATAAAAACAAAAAGGAAAATCAAAAGGAAAAAAAAAATGACAGTGAGCATATTTTCATCTCTAGATATGAGGATAAGTGATGCGTGTCGTAGGTGCAATCAAATTAATTAATATTTCCACTCAATTAAAAATAATATAATGGAAGTCAAGTTCGTTCCCACGAGGAGCAAGAGATTCTAGTTGTAAAATTGTCACGAAAAGGGGGGATGTATAAAGCAAAAGAAAATAAACAAAGCAATTCAAAGTTAAAGTTGAAATCAATAAGAGAGATAAGATCAAGGAATCCTTCTTCGTTGCAAAACAATGATTAAAGTTATGTTCTTTTCTACTTGTTATTAGTCACAAATTTAAATGCTAAACCCCTAAAATCACCGGATACGGAAGTTCTCGACTACCGGATTCTATTTTAGTAGATCACTCTAGATGTAATTTAAATAAACGCATTAAGATTTATGAACATTAAGATTTATGAGACGTATTAGGTCAATATTAGTAGTTAGACTCTTAGATCAAGGTCTACTTGCTAACGTTGTTTTCACACACAATTGCTCCACGGAATCCCTCCGCAAGGTCTCGTGTTTGCTACTTATGTAAAAAGTCAAGAAACGATTACTTATCTCCTAACTTTCACTAGCTTTAGATTAAACCGACAAATCAATTTAGTTGGCCACCCAAACAATCTATCAATCAATCATGAATGTCATTAAGATCATTCCTATTAGTAAAAACAAACGATAATTATGTGAAAAACTTCAAGATAGAATTGAAAACAAAAACTCAAATCATATTAAGAACTAGGAATTCATCCTCAATCAATAAGAAAATTAGCTACTCATGTTTTTGAAATTCACACAAATAATAAAGAAGAAGAATTTTCAAAAGCTAGCAAGAACACAAGTGTTGTGTGTGTAAACAAGTGTGTAAAAAGATGTAGAGAACTTCTCTATTTATAGGCTTCAATATTCTCCAAATCTTCCAAGGAATAGAACCCTTTTCCTTTTGCAATTCAATTTCCAAATTCAAGTCTTTCTCATCTTCCATCTTCTCTTTCCAAATTTGATCCAATTTCTCCATCCAATTCCAAGCCCAAGTCTTCACACCCATGAGAGAAGTCCATAGAAAATTCTGGAATTTTGGTCGCCGGAAAACTGGTATTATGGCCGGAATTTGACCGGAATCCGTCACCGCCGGCCACCTGAAAATTTCACCGTCACTGGTATTTCGACGGAATATTCCGTCAATCCACCGTTAGGACTAACGGTCAAACGGGTCTTCAGTTAGTCAACGGGTCAAGGAAAAGAGAGTCAGCTGAGTCAACTCGGGTCAAATCGACCGAGTCAGGTGAGTCAGGGTCTGGATCATCTTTACTCAATTTGGATGGGCTGAGTGGCCTAGGCTTTGCCTTCGGCTGAACTTGTCTTTGCACCATCATTGCATTTCATTTGGGAATCCAGCCATGATGGCCCTTCTTCTGTCTTGCAATCGCTGCCCGGCATCATTAGCTCTTTCCACTTCTCAAAGTGATCGCACCTCAATCGCATTCGGCAGCACTTTTGTCCCTTGCAACAAGCTCCATTCATCTGCATCTCAGCTAAGACAACTTCATCAACCCCATCGATCTCAAACCAACCCATCCCTGCAATATTGCCGGTTCTCGAGTCTTATAAATAGCAACATTAATGCGGTTCTATTTCAGTTCAAGCGGCTGACATTTCCTGCTAGACAACCAACATTCTGGTCATCACCATTGGCTCAATTACCATTTCCCGTAAACCTCAATGCCACACCATTTCAGATCTTCCGGAGACTCAATTCAAAACCCATTCATCACCTGAGTTCAAACACCACAGGCCAACCAACACCCCTGAATCTCCATACTTTGATATTTCTCTGCTATATTGCACCAGAAACTCAATGACAATCATGCCTGCAGCTTCTTTTCCTAATCCATGGCAGCAGCATCACAGCAGCAACTTGCAAGAGCACAATTCTTCCTTTGCTCAAGTCTTTGCACCTCAACTCTCTATACTCCCTGTCTCAAAACCCATTTTTCTATATTGGCGGTAACAAAGATCAACACTTTCAGAGCAGAACCCATCTTTAATTCCAGTTCCAGAAACCCATTAGTTCAACCAATAAAGCCATCAACAGCACCAAAACCCCAAATCGAATCCACGGTATCACCTTCGTTTTCTTCTGAGCCACGAACCCATTACACCAGCAACAAGAGTTCATCAATTAAACCCATCCGTTCAATCCATCTACTCGATCTTCATAGCATCACCGTCTCTTCTCAATTCCAGTCTTCCATGCCCCTGTAACAACAGCAACACTTCAGCAGGATATGCTCGAACATCCCAGATTCGAACCAAGGCTGACTTACAGATTTAACCCAAAAAACCATTTCGAATCAAACCCTTTTATCTAACCTTCTGTACTTCTTGAATCCATCAATTCCACCATCTTTGATTCAACAGCAGACTCATCACTAACAGCTCGGATTCAATTGTCACAGAAACCCCATCTTTCTATTTCATCAATCCACAGACCCATTACTTCATTCTTCAATTGCACGAACCCTAACTTTATCACATGTATCTTCTTCTTTGTTAGTCTCAGCAAACTCTTTCAACAGATGAGACATCAAAATACCCTAACTTCATCAGCAGCGACACCCTCTGTGATTCTCCCTCGATTTCACAGTGGCAACAGCTCTCTCTCTCTCGATTAACAGCAGCAGCCATGGCTGCTTCTCACTTTCAGGTGTTGGAAAAAAACGAGTAAACTGATTGAGAAAGAGAAATTTCTTCTCGATTTAGGGTTGTGTAATAATTTGGGTGGATGGTTACACCCCAGGGATAGTTACACCCTCTGATAAATGATAAGGGGTACCCTGATGACAACCCCCCTTAGCCTTGACTGGGCCTGGATTTAGTACTCCTCCAAATTGGGTTGCCCCTTAACCTCAACTAGGCTCCATATATCAATCGCCTGTAAAATGACCTTTTTTCCCCTTTTGCTCAATTTGGGTGATTTCTTCTTCTTTTCCTCCGTGCGACTCCAAAGTAGCTACAAAACTCAAAACAAGCGTAAAATACATAATTTACAAGAAAAATAGCAAAGAAAGCATAAACAATAGATAGTAAATAGGATGTATTCTACACCCTATCAAATTCCCCCACACTTAGACTTTGCTAGTCCTCGAGCAAATCAAACTAAAAACTCACAACTTCAAAGCGTTCAAGCGTCACAAGCATCCAAAGAGTTATGAGGACATAGAGTTTCTGCATTCTAGTAATAAGAAGTTAGAAATACTAAAGAACATATTCTCGTTCTTAAATGTTGAGTGAGAAATAATCACACCATAATGAGAGAACGCGTGTTTGAGAAACGATCAATAAGCATTTCGCCTCGACTTCTGCCTCACCAAAAAGGATTTTATGATAATTGCACTCAAAAAGACGGTTTTTTTTTATGGGTCTCACATGTGTGCAGGTAGGAATGAAGAGAGAATTCCTGCAACACTTGAATGGTGGGAAGGACAACTTCCGAAATATTTTTAAAAACCCACATCTTTTAATATTTTGAAAAACCATTTTTCTGACGATCTCTACGAAAGGAAATCAACCATTATTATCGAGGATGAGATTACTTACTCACCTTCACATCCGATCGCCAATTATGATAACACCACTCTCACGGCATCCAATAGAAACGTCTTTCGCTCCTCGTCTTTATCTTCTTGGTCTTCGGTTTCAACTATTGGTGATAAACTCTCGAATTTCATAAATCCTTAACAATTTATAACTCTTTTTACCTTAAATCCTTGTCGCTTGAAACTTTCTTATAAATTTTCCTTCCCCACGGCTTATTAACAAAACAAATATTTCTCTTTTTTTTTTTTTTCAATTTTTTTTTTTTTTTTTTTTTTGAAACAAACAAGAGAAATTAAATACAAAATAAACCATGGCCGTGGGAGAAGTATTTTACCGCTTGATTCTTCACAACTTGTATCGTCTCGAAATCATAAACTTCAACAATTCTCACCTTTTGATTTTCTTCGCTCTTGTGAATAAGTCTTCATACTTGAATATAAAATTACCTCATTGTATTGTAAGTCCTCAACAAATATGTAAAAATCTGCTCTTTGTATGTTGCTTTACTTGTATTTGAAATTTGCTCTTTTTCTCGTTTTGTTGCTTATAAACCTTGAACTTTTCCAACTTTCCTTGTAGATTTTGATGTCGCTCCTTGTTGATGATGATGGTGTTTCTATGGATCCGTTGTTGTCGCGAGAGAGAATGGTGCTAACCGCAAATCGAACTACAAGAAGGAGGCTTTCATCTATAGACATCACCCTCATGATTGACAAAATTAGCACTCAAGAGATCAAAGAGTAGTGCTTCTATTGGTGGGAGGTTGAGTAGCTCACCATTCTACCCGGAATTAACGTACGGTGACACACACTCAAAAGAAGCTCTTTAGTAGATGGAAAATTTCTGGTCGGTGCCTCACATGATATGAATACGGGTAGTCTCCACTAATGATTGATCAGCAACTCTAATAATGCATTTCTCCCTGCACCAAATTCGCATCACCGGCATGATTAAATCCATTATTTAACACTCAAACAAACAAGAAATCCGAATGTAGTTCTCTAACATTTCCAAGTTCAATTATGTCGGTCAAAATCTCTATGTAAACATACCTAGAAGTATGCTAGTGACTCTAAAATCTCTAAAAGTTAGAGTTTTATGTAAAACTCTTTTTTTTTTTTTTAATTTTTTAATTTTTTTGTAATTTTTTTTTAAATACATGCTTAACCACTCCCCCACACTTAAACCTTACATTGTCCTCAATGTAATTGAATCCTCCTAGTAAAGTCAAGGTGGGAAATTTAAACATGATAAGAAACAAGAAAAAGAAATAACAAAAAACAAAAGGATAAGAAATACAAAACCTATGGGTTGCCTCCCATGAAGCGCTTGTTTTAAAGTCGACGGCCCGACTTAGCTCTTGCGGCACATTACTCCTCCAGAGGGAGTGCATCTCCAAATGAAAGTTCATCAAAATTCACATAAGCGATGTTCTCATAGTATGGCTTCAATCTATGGCCGTTGACTTTGGAAACCGAATTGTCTCTAAGACTAGTAATTTCAACTGCACCATGAGGAAAAACATTAGTAACAACATATGGTCCAATCCAACGGGACCTTAACTTTCCAGGAAATAGTTTAAGGCGAGAATGATATAAAAGGACTTTTTGTCCCACGATGAAGCTTTTACGAGAAATCATCTTGTCATGAAAAAGCTTGGTCTTTTCCTTGTAAATCCGGGCACTCTCGTAAGCATCATTACGTATCTCCTCTAGCTCATTTAGTTGTAACTTCCTTTGTTTCTCCGCTTCATCATACTCCATGTTGAATTTCTTTATCGCCCAATAAGCCTTATGTTCAAGTTCAACTAGGAAGATGACAAGCCTTGCCATAAACCAACCTATATGGAGACATACCAATCGGTGTCTTATACGCCGTTCTATACGCCCAAAGTGCATCATTGAGCTTAAAGCTCCAATCTTTCCTCGTGGTATTCACCGTTTTCTCAAGAATGGACTTGATCTCACGATTTGAAATTTCCGCTTGTCCACTAGTTTGTGGATGATAAGGCGTACCAATTTTGTGTGTTATGTTGTACTTCTTGAGGAGAGCGTGGAAAGCCTTCTTGAAATGTGAGCCTCCATCGCTTATCACCACTCTTGGTGTACCATGCCTATTGAATATATTTTCCCTTACAAAATCACAAACAACTTGAGAGTCATTAGTCTTGGTGGCTCTAGCTTCCACCCATTTCGAAACATAATCAACGGCAAGAAGTATATAAAAGTTTCCATTCGAATTGACAAAAGGGCCCATAAAATCGATACCCCACACATCAAAAATCTCAACGGCGAGAATTGGTGTGAGTGGCATTTGATTTCGAGCACCTAGATTGCCCGTTCGTTGACATCTATCACACGATTTACAAAAGGCATATGAATCTTCAAACAAGGTGGGCCAATAAAATCCACTCTCGAGAACTTTGAGAGCGGTGCGTTTAGAACCAAAGTGGCCCCACAAGCAAAAGTGTGGCAAAAGGAGAGAATTGATTGAAATTCGGAATTAGGCATGCACCTTCGCATTATTTGATCAACCCCATATTTCCATAAGTATGGTTCATCCCACACATATTGCTTAGCTACCTTCTTAAGTTTCATCTTTTGGAAGTTGAACATTGTATTAGGTACTTTCCTTGTCACCAAGTAATTCACTATATCCGCATACCAAGGTGTTGATTCTTCCATGGAGAAAAGTTGTTCATCCGGAAAGCGGTCATGTAATGGAAGTTCCTCTTGAGACATAACAAGTCTACTAAGATGATCCGCAACGGTATTCTCCACACCCCTCTTATCACGAATTTCTATGTCGAACTCTTGTAACAATAGGATCCACCGGATTAATCTTGGCTTAGCTTCTTTCTTCTTTATTAAGTGTCTTAGTGCGGCATGATCGGAATACACAATAACCTTTGTACCCACCAAATATGATCGAAATTTTTCCAATGCAAAAACTATAGCCAATAACTCCTTTTCCGTGGTAGAATAATTGATTTGTGCATCATTAAGGGTCCTAGATGCATAATAGATGACATGGGACAACTTGTCCACTCTTTGACCCAAAATGGCTCCAACCGCATAATCACTAGCATCACACATTAATTCAAACGGAAGATTCCAATCCGGTGATTTGATAATCGGCGCACTTGTCAACATTTCCTTCAATTTGTCAAAAGCATCCTTGCATTCCTTGTTGAAGTCAAAAAGTACCTCCTTTTGTAATAACTTGCACATCGGCATGGAGATTTTGGAGAAATCCTTGATAAACCGCCTATAGAAACCTGCATGGCCAAGAAAAGAACAGTTTCCCTCACCGAAGTGGGATATTGTAAGTTTCTTATTAAATCTATCTTTGACTTGTCCACTTCGAGCCCTCGAGAGGACACAATGTGACCAAGTACTATGCCGTGGTTTACCATAAAGTGACATTTCTCCCAATTAAGGACAAGGTTTGTGTCTATGCATCGTTTAAGAACTAGTTCAAGGTTATTTAAACAACCATCAAAAGAATTGCCATAAACACTAAAGTCATCCATAAATACCTCGATGATGCGCTCCACATAATCCGAGAATATACTTACCATGCATCTTTGAAAAGTAGCCGGCGCATTGCAAAGGCCAAACGGCATCCGTCTATATGCAAACGTTCCAAACGGACAAGTGAAAGTGGTCTTCTCTTGGTCCTCCGGTGCAATAACAATTTGATTGTATCCCGAATAACCATCCAAGAAGCAATAATAAGAATGCCCCGCTAACCGCTCCAACATTTGATCAATGAAAGGTAAAGGAAAGTGATCCTTTCGGGTTGCGGAATTAAGCTTTCTATAATCAATGCACACTCTCCAACCGGTTTGAACTCTTGTAGGAACAAGTTCATCGTCTTGATTTCGAACAACCGTGACACCGGACTTCTTTGGTACCACTTGAACCGGACTAACCCACTTGCTATCGGAAATTGGGTAGATTACCCCCACACTTAGCAATTTGAGTATCTCTTTTTTCACAACCTCCATCATGGGAGGATTAAGCCTACGTTGAGCATCACGTACCGGCTTCACGTTCTCTTCCATTAGAATCCTATGCATGCACATGGATGGACTAATACCTTTGATGTCCGCTATTGTCCACCCAATAGCCGTTTTGTGCTATTTCAAGACTCTAAGCAAATGGTCTTCTTGTACCGGTGTGAGGTTCTTTGCAATAATCACCGGAAGCTCATCTCCATCTCCTAAGAAAGCATACTTCAAATGATCCGGAAGTGGCTTCAATTCTAGTTTGGGCGCCTTCACAATCGATGGTACAAGTATTTCATCATTCACGGGTAGAGAAATATATGAAACATTACCCTTTTTAGCTTCTTGCAATGTCGCCAACGCACCACACATCTCCACCAATTCCTTGGAGATTTCAACATCCAAGTTAGACAAGCCGTGGATGTCCAATTCAATGCTCTTTTGCAACACCACATCAAGTTCATCCTCTTGGTTCAATTCCACCATTTGTTGTGCCAAAGAATCAACTACATCAATGGAGTAAACGGAATGCACATCACTTGGGTAGCGCATGGCTTCAAATATGTTAAAGTGTATTATCTCCTTGTCGAACTCCATAGTGAGTGTACCCTTATCAACATCAATCTTCGTCTTTGCGGTCTTCATAAATGGCCTCCCAAGAAGTAAAGAAGTAGATGATCGGTTCTCATTGTTATCCATATCCACCACAAAGAAATCCACCGGAAAAATAAGCTCATTTACTTGCACTAGCACGTCTTCTACAAGCCCCTTAGGATATATGTTAGACTTGTTTGCCAATTGGATAATAACTCTCGTCTCTTTCAAAGGTCCAAGATTCAAGGAGTCATATATTTCGGCCGACATCACACTAATGGAAGCTCCCAAATCAAGTAAAGCATGTTCAAACCTTTTCTTACCAATAGTAATTGGCATCGTGAAACCACCGGGATCCGTGCACTTTGTAGGCATCTTCTTCAATAGCATAGCCGACGCACTCTCGCCAACTTTAGTAATTTCATTATCAAGCAACCTATCCTTCTTGATGCATAATTCCTTCATGAACTTGGCATACCTTGGAATTGTCTTGATGGCCTCAATGAATGGGATGTTGATTTCAATCTTCTTGAAGATATCCATAAGTGCCTTGTCTTGAGCTTCTTTCTTGGATTTAGCAAAACGACTAGGAAAAGGAGGTGGAGTAGTGAAAGTAGGCACCGGTTCCTTGGATTGATCGGTTGGTGTCGAATTCTCCTTTGGTGCGGCTTCCTCCTTGTCTTTGACTACCTCTTCACTAGCTTCTTCATGATGACTTGGACCCTCCACTTGTCTTCCACTTCTTAAAGTAACCACATTAACATTCTCTCTTGGATTCACAAATGGTTGTGAAGGAAGTTTTGTGGATGCTTGAGATTTCAATAAGTTCACATCGGTCGCCAATTGTCCCATTTGAGTTTGTAAATCCTTGATGGCCGAATCGGTCTTTTGTTGATTTTGTTGAAACAATGACGTAATACCTTGCATCATGACATTAAGCTTATCATCTATTGAAGATCCTTGTTCCTTCACTTGCGGTTGGAATTGTTGAGAACCACCTTGTTGTTGAGGTTGGAAGCGTGATTGTTGAAAACCACCTTGTTGCGCATATGGATTAGGAGCCGCCGCTTGCTTGTTTGCATAACTAAAGTTAGGATGATCCTTCCAACCGGGATTATAGGTATTGGAGTATGGATCGTACCTTGGCCTTTGATTTGGATATAAAGCATTGACTTGTTCGGTCTCACCATCCGGAATAATTACCGCGGCCATCCTTTGCATCATTATCTCCATGTTACTCATCCTTTGATCAAGATGTGATGATGAATCACTAACTTCATGCACTCGCCTAACCATAGGTTCATCCCTTGTGTAGAATTGTTGCGAGTTCGCAGCCATACTTTCAATCAACTCGGTAGCTTGGGTCACCGTCTTGTTCACTAGTGCACCACCACCCGCGGCGTCAAGAAGAGATCTATCACTTGGGTTGAGAGCTTCGTAGAAGTATTGGAGTATCATAACGTCACTAAATTGATGGTGTGGACAGCTTGCCACCAACCTCTTGTATCGCTCCCAACATTCATACAATGACTCTCCCACATGTTGTTTCAATCCACAAATCTCCTTGCGAATTTGAGTAGCTTTGGATGCGGGAAAATATCTCTCGAGGAAAAGTTTCTTCATCCCATTCCATGTTGTGATACTTCCGGAAGGCAAATAATATAACCATTCCTTAGCATTGCCCGCCAAAGAAAACGGAAAGCTTTCAACATTGCTCCATCCGCATTAGTCTCCGGTGGAAGCATAGCCATAACTATGGTATAGAAGTCCATAAGATGTTTGTTTGGGTCCTCATTCACCATGCCATGGAACTTTGGTAACTCTCTAATCAACCCCGCCTTGATCTCGAAGGTTGAGTTAGTTTGGATACACCATTGTTGTGTATCAAGCCTGTGAGAAGCTAGGTCCTTGAGTGTACGATCAGCCATAGTTTCTTCCTCTTTGTCCGAATCACTAGATGAAGAAGGGGGAAGTGGCGTGTTCACCGCTCGAATGAAATCCTTTAGTTGAGTGCCGGATCGAAGACGTATTGGACTCGGTTTGCCCTCTTTAAGCATTCACCACAGGTATACACCTGAAACAAGATTGTCAAAAACTAAGTTAGATACGGTAAAGAATCTAACAAATCAAGAATAAAGCAAAAAGAAAAATAAAAACAACTAAATCGTCCGTTGGTCCCCGGCAACGGCGCCAAAATTTGATGCGTGTCGTAGGTGCAATCAAATTAATTAATATTTCCACTCAATTAAAAATAATATAATGGAAGTCAAGTTCGTTCCCACGAGGAGCAAGAGATTCTAGTTGTAAAATTGTCACGAAAAGGGGGGATGTATAAAGCAAAAGAAAATAAACAAAGCAATTCAAAGTTAAAGTTGAAATCAATAAGAGAGATAAGATCAAGGAATCCTTCTTCGTTGCAAAACAATGATTAAAGTTATGTTCTTTTCTACTTGTTATTAGTCACAAATTATCACCAACCGTAGGTAAAGCGACTAGATCGGTGCTAAACCCCTAAATCCCTTGTATCACTTGGGATACGGAAGTTCTCGACTACCGGATTCTATTTACCAAACCACCTAGTAGTAGATCACTCTAGATGTAATTTAAATAAACGCATTAAGATTTATGAACTTATTAGGTCAATATTAGTAGTTAGACTCTTAGATCAAGGTCTACTTGCTAACGTTGTTTTCACACACAATTGCTCCACGGAATCCCTCCGCAAGGTCTCGTGTTTGCTACTTATGTAAAAAGTCAAGAAACGATTACTTATCTCCTAACTTTCACTAGCTTTAGATTAAACCGACAAATCAATTTAGTTGGCCACCCAAACAATCTATCAATCAATCATGAATGTCATTAAGATCATTCCTATTAGTAAAAACAAACGATAATTATGTGAAAAACTTCAAGATAGAATTGAAAACAAAAACTCAAATCATATTAAGAACTAGGAATTCATCCTCAATCAATAAGAAAATTAGCTACTCATGTTTTTGAAATTCACACAAATAATAAAGAAGAAGAATTTTCAAAAGCTAGCAAGAACACAAGTGTTGTGTGTGTAAAGAGGTGTGTAAAAAGATGTAGAGAACTTCTCTATTTATAGGCTTCAATATTCTCCAAATCTTCCAAGGAATAGAACCCTTTTCCTTTTGCAATTCAATTTCCAAATTCAAGTCTTTCTCATCTTCCATCTTCTCTTTCCAAATTTGAGCCAAATTCTCCATCCAATTCCAAGCCCAAGTCTTCACACCCATGAGAGAAGTCCATAGAAAATTCTGGAATTTTGGTCGCCGGAAAAACTGGTATTATGGCCGGAATTTGACCGGAATCCGTCACCGCCGGCCACCTGAAAATTTAACCGTCACTGGTATTTCGACGGAATATTCCGTCAGTCCACCGTTAGGACTAACGGTCAAACGGGTCTTCAGTTAGTCAACGGGTCAAGGAAAAGAGAGTCAGCTGAGTCAACTCGGGTCAAATTAAGTCGGGTGAGTCGAGTCCGGATCATCTTTACTCATTTGGATGGGTGAGTGGCCTAGGCTTTTGCCTTGGCCTGAACTTGTCTTTGCACCATCATTGCATTTGTTTGGGAATCCGACCATGATGGCCCTTCTTCCTGTCTTTATGCAATCGCCGGCGGCATCATTAGCTCTTTCCACTTCTCGGTGGATCGCACCTCAATCGCATTCGGCCGCTTTTGTCCCTTGCAACAAGCTCAATTCATCTGCATCTCAGCTAAGACAACTTCATCAACCCCATCGATCTCAAACCAACCCATCCCCTGCAATATTGCCAGTTCCTGAGTCTTATAAATAGCAACATTAATGCCAGTTCTATTTCAGTTCAAGCAGCAGCATTTCCCTGCTAGACAACCAACATTCCTGGTCATCACCATTGGCTCAATTACCATTCCCTGTAAACCTCAATGCCACACCATTTCAGATCTTCCGGAGACTCAATTCAAAACCCATTCATCACCTGAGTTCAAACACCACAGGCCAACCAACACCCCTGAATCTCCATACTTTGATATTTCTCTGCTATATTGCACCAGAAACTCAATGACAATCATGCCTGCAGCTTCTTTTCCTAATCCATGGCAGCAGCATCACAGCAGCAACTTGCAAGAGCACAATTCTTCCTTTGCTCAAGTCTTTGCACCTCAACTCTCTATACTCCCTGTCTCAAAACCCATTTTTCTATATTGGCAGAACAGCATCAACATTTTCAGAGCAGAACTCATCTTTAATTCCAGTTCCAGAAACCCATTAGTTCAACCAATAAAGCCATCAACAGCACCAAAACCCCAAATCGAATCCACGGTATCACCTTCGTTTTCTTCTGAGCCACGAACCCATTACACCAGCAACAAGAGTTCATCAATTAAACCCATCCGTTCAATCCATCTACTCGATCTTCATAGCATCACCGTCTCTTCTCAATTCCAGTCTTCCATGCCCCTGTAACAACAGCAACACTTCAGCAGGATATGCTCGAACATCCCATATTCGAACCAAGGCTGACTTACAGATTTAACCCAAAAAACCATTTCGAATCAAACCCTTTTATCTAACCTTCTGTACTTCTTGAATCCATCAATTCCACCATCTTTGATTCAACAGCAGACTCATCACTAACAGCTCGGCTTCAATTGTCACAGAAACCCCATCTTTCTATTTCATCAATCCACAGACCCATTACTTCATTCTTCAATTGCACGAACCCTAACTTTATCACCTGTATCTTCTTCTTTGTTAGTCTCAACAAACTCTTTCAACAGATGAGACATCAAAATACCCTAACTTCATCAGCAGCGACACCCTCTGTGATTCTCCCTCGATTTCACAGTGGCAACAGCTCTCTCTCTCTCGATTACACGGCTTGACCATGGGCGCTTCTCACTTCGGTGTTGGAAAAAACGAGTAAACTGATTGAGAAAGAGAAATTTCTTCTCGATTTAGGGTTGTGTAATAATTTGGGTGGATGGTTACACCCCAGGGATAGTTACACCCTCTGATAAATGATAAGGGGTACCCTGATGACAACCCCCCTTAGCCTTGACTGGGCCTGGCTTTAGTACTCCTCCAAATTGGGTTGCCCCTTAACCTCAACTAGGCTCCATATATCAATCGCCTGTAAAATGACCTTTTTGCCCTTTTTGCTCAATTTGGGTGATTTCTTCTTCTTTTCCTCCGTGCGACTCCAAAGTAGCTACAAAACTCAAAACAAGCGTAAAATACATAATTTATAAGAAAAATAGCAAAGAAAGCATAAACAATAGATAGTAAATAGGATGTATTCTACACCCTATCAATAAGTTACGATTGCAATGTCTAATGAGCTAACATATTTGTATACAAACTAACAAAAGAGACAAACTGGTATGGCTGAACCAACAAACAATCTACCAGCAAAATTCACATTTCCTGGACAACATTTGAACTTACCAAATTGGAACTTACTCAAATATAGATGATCAATAAAATAGAGGGTGTGAAATTAAATACCTTCACACACACATTACATCAATCAAGAGCTTTGTTATGTTTTTCTTCACACAGCGCCACCAGCTTGAAGCAAAAGATTTATTTTATTTGCACCCTACAAAACAACACCAACAAAATCGATCACAATAAGCAGTGAATTGAAATAAGTAGTACCTTAAGAATGGTGGATTGAGTACCAAAGCACCGTAGGTGCATCAACAAAGGAATCACCTGCAAAGGTTATTCTACGCAGCAAAAGATACAATGAGAAATGTATAAAAGCTTTAAAAAATCAAGATTGAAATAAGTAGTACCTTAAGAATGGTGGATTGAGTACCAAAGCACCGCCAGGTGCATCAACAAAGGAATCACCTTCAAAGGTTATTCTACGCAGCAAAAGATACAATGAGAAATGCAAAAAAGCTTTAAAAAAATCAAAAGAAAGCTGAAAAAGCCATAGAAGCAACACCAGAAGATAAAAAGAAGCAATCGACTTCATTAGGATACCTGCAAAAAAAAAACGATAGATGCACGTATCAAACAACGAAACCCTAAGTTTCAAAACAAATAAAAATAATTAAGCGACCGAAAGCAAACGAGGTTTAGCTTTTGCCCCAACGCTTTATATAGAGAGACGGATCCTGCAAAAACTTCAGAAAGACTATTTTTGAAAACATGTGAATCGGAATCTAAATAAATGTATAAATTTATTAATTTCATTATTTTTGGCGTGCATATCTTACTTGTTGTATTATTCTTTTTCTAAACAGTAGATATTGCTACATTTAATCATTTGAGTTTTAATTTTGTATGGAAATAAAAAAAATATGTTAGTATATGTGGTAAAAAGGAAAAAAAAAATCCCCTTTCAAGTATATATTTTTCTTTTCTATCAAAATAAGTAAATAATTATTTTTCAATTTTATAAAATATTACCTTATATACATTCTTTAAGATAGATTTTACCTAACATATGTTTTATCAGTCTTACCATGTCAAGTAAAATTAAAATTGTCATGTTTCAATTATACTATTTTTCCTTTTTGGGTCTTTTTTAAGAAATAAAATATTATAAAAATTTAATGATTTAATAATTATAGATATTTTTAGATAGTTGTTACACTAATTTTTTCCAAAAAATATTTGAGCATATCTTGTACGTTTAAAGAATAATCAACTATCTTTTAATCTTGTATCATTTTTATGGAATTAATAATGGAATTAATAATATGTAGAGGAATAATATTGGAATTCATCCATTTTGTCGACGCTTTTTCTTCTCTCATTCTCAAATTTTTGCTTAATATCACGTATTTCGTCACTCATTTTTTTTAGTAATTTTTTATTTTGACTCTTGGACAGGACTAACAATCAAATTTTTTTTGCGATCACTCTTCGTTCTACGATTCTACGTGTAAGTATCCATAACTTCCTGTATTTTAGTTTTAGATTTTGGTCATTGATTTAAATTTGAATGAAGTGGTTTAATTTCTTGGAATTGTAGTTAGGAATCGCAATTAAGATTGGTTTAATTATTAATAGTTTGGAATTGTAATTAGAATTCGCATGATTTTTAAGAAATGTAATTGGACATTGGACACTGGACATTTTTTTTTTTGTAATTTGTAATTTATTATTTATTATATGATTAGTTTTATTTTATGATGGAATCATGATGAATAATGCATATCTTGATGTGATTTTATTTCAATTTATTTACAATTTTGAATTGTATCATTAACTATGGTTAAATATATTCAAAATGATTTTTTGATATATTTTGGCAACAACGTAATATTTTATAAGATTTCATTATTTTAGGTAATCTTATTTTTGTTTCATGATTGGCCGAAAAATATATTGTGGGCTAATAAATATTTTCCTCGAATTCTATTGGTTGAAATCTGATAATATTACCAAAAAATAAATAACGGTGGGTCAAAATAAACCAGAAGCTCCGGATAACCACGTCGCTCGAAAAAATTCTATTTTTATATAGAGAATTGTGCAAACTTCAACTAGGTCATCTAATAGTGGGAGAAAGGGGTACTAATCATTGGACTAGTTTCTATATTCACAGGGAGTGCCAGAGAACCGCCGGTTTATAAACTCGTGTCCGGAGCTGGCCAATACAACTGATTCATTACTATCATGAACATTAAATTCTTATAATATGGAAGAAAGGGACCCAGAGCTCATACGGGATGTGCCTGGGATAGCTGCTAGTTGGGGTAGGGGCGTATGATTTTCAAAGTGGTCTTATTGCTTTTTATCATGTGTATAGTCGGCATTGGTGTACATAGTCAATCGGTATTGGTTTCATTTACGTCGGTATTGCATTCAACCTACAAGCTATGCCGACTAACACCGTCGGTATTGGTTTCATCAACAAAAAAATACCGACTATAACAGTCGGTATTGCCTTCGAACCTATACCAATGTCGATTGTGACTGTAAATTTCTAATTTTGATCTAATTTTTGATTTAAAAACTTATAAAATTCAATCAAAATACTATGAAAATGAACAAGAATCACTAATCTTCTCACCGGAACCATTTGGAATTGTCGATTAATCGAACATGAAATGAAGAAGTTATTGAGGAAGAGAAGAAGAGGAGAAAAAGAGGAGAGGAAGAGGAGCAGTCAACAATTACAATGAATGGGGATTCTTTTAATGTTTTATGAGGTTTTCTTTTTAGTTTTTATTAGGGTAAAGGGCGCTATTAACATTTCATCATTAGAAAAAATGCCCTCTTAGCTAAAATCTAGTCTCATATAACCGTGAGTATCCCCCAATTTGTGAGAGTATCTCTCGATTGTGGGTTCTTTTTTTATTCAAACTTACAATTAAAATTGTAAAAGTAATACAAAAGTACCTGTGGCTACATGATTAAAGACTTGAAATTTTAAAAACTTACGATAATTAAACTCGTGTTGATACATGTGTATCCATACTCCTCTTAGGAACTTAGTAAACCTCAAGCTAAGTTGAGGGAAGAATCCTAAATTAGGGAGGAAACCTTATTTGGGCAGAATTCCTAGTTAGGAAGAGTTTTTGTATAGGCAACACTCTTAGTATAGGAAATAGATTCCTAATAGAAGACCTTGTCGGCTGAGTACGATGAAAGTCTATAAATAGGGAGGTTTGGTTGTTTACTACACAGACCTAGAGAAAAGCTTGAATACAAATACTTGTGTTAAGCTTAGCAAACAGTTTAGAGTTAACTATTGTTTAGAGAAAATGTGAGCGTAACAAAGAGAGAATTGTAAAACGTTTTCTAGTTCATAATATAGAGAAGATATATTTCTTCGAATCACTACTTTGTGTTCTGTTTTCTAAGTTTCTGTCTATTATTATTCTGAATTTCGCCTTTATAATAATAGTTACCAGGGTATAGAGATCATACGTACTAAGTTGGCATCACGAGCAAGGTTAGTTTCTAGAGTAAATCCCAGTGGTTTATGGTTTTCACTAGATCCCTCTACATAAAGCTTGGTGAGGTACTCGAGAAGCTAGAAGACATTAGGAGAACAAGGTTATCAAGGATGACGAAGTCAGATGATGATGATCCTAAGCAAAGCGAACCACAAACTATGGAAGAAAGGTGGCTACGCTACAAACAAACATGAAGTCGATTCAAACCACCCTTGAAGAATTGACTAAATGTATTCATTCTCATACACCCAAGCCGAAGACGAAGAAAAAAATTACACATTCTCCTGAAGTTTCGGAAGAAGCGGACGAGGAGGAAGAAGAAGAAGAAGAAGAGGAGGAAGATGAGGATGAAGAAAAGAAGAAAAACGATTTTCTTAAAAGTCTTACATCAACTAAACTTCATGGTAAGAATTTGAAAATTGATTTTCGTGTTGATATTACACTTTACGATGGGAGTGTCGATGTATAAAAATTGGATGATTGGATTGAACGGTCTAGAGACGTATTTTTCTTTTGAATATGGTTCAAAAGAAAAGATTGCTTTCGCGGCATTGAAGCTACAAAAACATGCTCTAACCTGGTGGAAAGCTTATCAAAGACAAAACCTAGGTAAGGGAGCATTGTCGTGGAAAATATTCAAGGAAGTTGTAAGGAAACAGTTTTATCCGGTTGGCTACCTTGAGGAGAGATGGTTCAAGTGGTACAACTTGAAGCAGTCATACAACCAAACCGTACAAGAATATATTTCGGAATTTCATAATCAAGCTATGGTTTTGGATTTAGACTTGGAAGATCATGCTATCTATATGAAGTATATTTCCGGGTTCCATGAGTATAAGCGGAAGGAGTTGAAGATGTTTTTAGTTGATAATATTGCTGAAGCAAGTATAAAAGCTAATGCCATTGAAGGCAGGCTTGAGAAATCTGATTCAAAGGGAACTACTAAGGGGAAATCTGGGAGTACCACTGTGAAAGGAGGAGAAAGGGGCAAAGAAGAAGGGAAGTCTAGTGACAAGGAAGGTTTGACTTGCACCCATTGCAAACAAATAGGTCACGTTATCGGCAAGTGTTGGGTAAAGAACCCTCATCTAAAACCCAAAGGTTTGCAGAGGAAAGAAGCCAAGAAGGCAGCACTAGTCGCTCAAACTCCAAAAGAAGTCCACGGACTAACGAAACCCAATTCAAAGGTCTCTCTTATGACAGGGGAAAAAGAAAGACCTTCAAAAGATGATCTTAGGGAGCGACTCTTCACAGTGAAGATGCAAGTCAAAACATCACTAATTGATGTTGTTATTGACCCGGGAAGTCAGAAGAATTTACTTTCAAATTCTTTGGTGCAGAAGTTAGGATTGAAGACTTTCAGACATCCAAAACCATACCCTTTAGGATGGCTTCAAAAAGAATGGAGCTTACAAGTTATACAGCAGTGCACGTTCAAATTTTCTCTAGATGAGTCATATATTGACGAAGTTACATGCGATGTAGTTCCTTTGGATGTCTGTCAGGTAGTACTAGGTAGTCCTTCCCTAAGGGATAGAGATGCAACTCTACACAAGAGGGAACAAAAGTATACCTTTACCAAAGATGGGGAAAGTTTTGTGATTCGGGTTATAGATTCTCCTCTTGAAGGATCAAGTCTGATCACAGCCACTCAGGCTAAGCGGTTGGTGAATGCTAGCACAAATTTCATTCTCCTTGTGATCCGTTCTCTTGAGGAGAAGCCGAGAAGAGTTTGTTTAGGAGCCTTAACTGCACAACAAGAAGGCGACCTAGAAAGGTTGAAGTTGAAATACAAGGATTTATTTTCTGATGTCACGAGGTTACCACCAAAGACGAGTGCGGAGCATGAAATTATGTTGACCGGAGAGAGTTCTCTTCCCAATGTAGGTATTTATCGCACGTCAGTAGAGGAATCTGATGAGATCAAGAAACAAGTCCATGAACTTCTAGAATTAGGAATGATAGTGCTAAGTGCTTCACCTTGTGGATCAACGGTATTGTTGGTACCAAAGAAAGATGGAGGCTGGCGTATGTGTATTTATTATAGAGCATTAAACAAGATCACTATCAAGAATCGTTACCCTCTGTAGATGGTGGATTTTCGACAAAGGCTAAAATCATAAACCCATACTTATACGTATTCCTGATCCAGCAATCAGATAAATATTGAGGCTCATGTCTCTTATTGGAAGCATGAAAGATCATGCTATAAGAATCTCTGACTGAGAATAGTGTCTCTCAGAGTATATATATATAGATATGTAGTCTCTCAACTGAGGCAGCGGCATATCTCACAAATACTGAGCAATTTCAGTAATTACTTCTATATAGAATCAAAAGATTAGACGGCTCCTAGACAGCTAGCCTGCAATTATAGAACAATAACGTCTTCAGTATGTAACAATATTTTCCCTGACTATATGAAAGAAAATGTGACGCTTCAACAAGCTCATATCACTCAATTTCTGAATAATTAATGCTCCTAGATGATCGTGCTAGTATAGAGCCATTAATTAATTATTCTCGAAATCAATAGATTCATTAACTAAATCCCTGGAAAATATTCAATATTTCATAATATTTCGTTACTTCAATTTATGGTTCTTCTCAGCAGAATTCCATGGGTTAGTAATAAATATTCAACACACGGGCATCTGAGATACCTTTGAGTAAGCCCCGACCAAAATGGTGTAAGTGTACTCAACGATGATGAACTAACAATCACCGTACGAACAAGTATTTCAAAATACGACGAGACGGTGAACCTATGCAAATAGGAAAGAAAATAATAAAATAATAGTCAAGGCGCTAGGGGACTGGCTCACCGGCCGGCCAGTCATGTCGTGACCAGTCCCACACCCAAATTCTATATTTTATCATATTTTATTATTTTCCTTGATCTCATGAAAATCCTTTCATTTGAACAAATATCCTTCGTTTTGAGGAAACTCCTCAGTTTCATGGTGTTTCCTTCACACTGAGGAAATAATATAAAATTAGGGAAAATATTGTGGGGCCGTGATTATTGGCCAAGGCCATGCCTTGATCCCTACGGCCCCACACCTCATGGTTCCTCATTATTTTATTATTATTTCCCTAATCTCATGAAAACTCCTTAATCTCATGATATTTCCTTGATCCCATGAAAAATAATATAAAATTAAGGAAACCCGTGGGACCGGGCCATAGCCGGTCGGTCATGCCCTAGATGGACCCACACGTCTTATTTTATTATTATTATATTTTTCATGTTTCCTTAATCCCATGAAACTCCTTGAATTCATGGTGTTTCCTTCAAATTATGAAAATTCCTTCAAATCATGAAATAATACATAAAATTAGGGAAAACTCATGGGACCGGGCCCTAGCCGGTCCCACACGTCCCTTATTTTATCATTATTATTTTTTATGTTTTCCTCATATCATGGAAACTCCTTGATTTCAACAAAACTCCTTGGTTTTAACAAACTCCTTGGTTTTATGATATTTCCCTAAAATCATGAAAACATAATAAAATTAGGAAAAATACCATAGGACCGACCCTTTGGCCGGCCGGCCATGCCTTGGACATAGCCGGTCCCACACTTTATGATTCCTTCATTATTTTATTATTTTTCCTTCATCTCATGAAGTTTTCACGGTCTCAGCAAAAATCCCTGATTTCTCCATATTTTCTCAAAATGTTGCTCAAACGCACACCAGAAAATATCAAAATTCTCATAACTGAGATACGAACACTTTGGTGACGTGAGCATGTTACCTTGACCGACCAGGGTTGGCTCTTTGGCTTGCAAGAGGCCGGTCCCATGTATTTTGACAATTTTGACCTAATTTGCGCAATTACACGTATTATGTCCAAAACTCTTCCAAACAACTTGGAACTTCATAAGACGATCAATATTCGATCCCGTGACTACCCAGGGCCGGTTTCATGACCCCTTGGTCGGTCCCTCACATCTTCATAATTAATTAGGTTTTATTACCTAAGGTTCAGACGAGCATTATTTTAATAAATGATTAAACCAGCATTTAATCATCCTTTCATCAAATCAACTGGTCTTCAGGAGACCTTGATATTTACTCACGTGATCATCTGGGCGCTACATGGTTGATCCATAATCCCATGTAGCCGGTCCCTCCTTCGTGGTTAATTTTCAATAAACCATCAGTTAATCATCAATTGATCAAATTAGGGTTTTGAGTCAAGGTTCATAATTCCATATTAAAACGCTAATAATTTTACGTTGATCCAGTGATCAACATTTTATTTATCATACTCGGTTCAATTGCTAGTGTCTTATTTGGTCATGCTACCAATAATTCATCGAATGAGCAACATTTGCTCAGATGAGCAATATTTGCTCAAACCGAGGAATACTGGTTCAACTATCAATATTCAACAATTCATCGAATGAGAAATATTTGCTCATGTTAGCTTATTCACGCATTATATCTCTGTCTCAACAGACATGTTCAATTCATGAGTCTCAGAACATTTCCAAATCACGTTCGACTCAATAAAACAAGGACTCATCGTCCCATGAAGTCAGCAACTGACTAACTAAATACACGTCTGCCTTGCAGACTCCATAATCACACGAGACATCAATCGTGTTACATGGGGGATATTAACTAGGGTTTTGGTCTGGCGGTCTACGACACGTGTGTTCATACACACGATGAGAATGTGAGCAAGTCGTGCAATCAGTTGAAGGAGTCAACAAAGTAGTGGATGGAAAATCAACCAAGTCTCCGCACGTTGAGCAACTGGTTTTAACACGATTTCCACTTCCCCATTCTTTGATTCCATCAACTGTCACACTTCATGAGATCATGGTGTTTTCAATTCCATCAATATAAATAAATCTCTGAATCATGATTGAAACAAGGGGAATCTCACGTCAAACAGACAACACGAGATTAACAATACAACTCTCAACGGAGCAAATTCAATCATTCAGAATTTATCTTATTTTCAGAATACACAACACACCTACAATCTTTGATCACCATTGATCTCACACATTTCTCAGCTTCCCTCCTACAGACCGACCCATTCTCTCTTGTGACCGAATTTACTCTGGAACGGCCATTGTCTTGGTTTAGGCCGGAGTACTACAGACTGATCTCTCAAATTCAAAGCACTCCCTTCTTGCAGTGCATCTGTGTGAGGTTAAGTATTTTGCTCAGTTCAAGGAGTCTCCTCCGCGCGATCATCTCCACAATTCCGTAAAAACCAGCGAATCGTTTTCCCCATCTACAGATTGGCGACCACAGTGGGAGATCATTCTCTCGGTTGCAATCTCAATTCTCACAAAGATGGTCGGTCTCATATCTAATTCAGTTACGCAAAACCCAATCCAGAATCCTTCAAACGGCGATGTTCCTCCTTCTAACGCTACGTCTGACAGCACAGAAGGTGGAGAAGTCCCAACTCTAACTGAGTTGGCACGAGTCTTAGATATCCACACCAGGAACATGGATCTGATGAAAGATACAATGAACCACATACTCGACTTTATCATTAAACTGACGTCCGAGTTAAGTGGAATCTCCGCTTCAGAAGTCCCAGCACTAGGGACTAACTCTTCACATAATGACCCTCAAAATAACAGTTTCACTACTTATGAGAAGCCGGTGGACCAGGAGGTTGCACAGTTAGTTGAAAACTTGTGTGAACTCTTACACTTTTCTAGAAAGCATCTGACGTGCCAGTAGCTTCATTATCTCCAGCAGTCGAAGGAATGACCATGATGTCTGAGCATTCGATCAACAACATCACTTTCGGAGAAGAAGACCGCATGGCAGACGGAGGACATAATCGAGCCCTGTATGTGACCGGTTTCATCAGAGACTATGAATTCAAGAGAGCCCTCGTTAACACGGGCGCTTCTACAAATATTATCACTATGAAGACTCTCAAATCAGCCAGGTTCCCACAGAATAAGATTTTCCAGCACCCCATCATAATGACAGGCTTTGAAGGAAGTCAGATCCATACGTACGGATATGCATACATAGATTTGAAGGTGGGGCCTATTAAATCAAAAGCCAAGTTCCACGTGATCGAACAAGAGCCAGATTATCACATGATACTTGGACGTCCATGGCTCCATGACAACAAGGTGGTTCCTTCAACGTACCATCAATGTATGAAGGCTCTACTCAACAACAAGATTGTTCGCATCCCGGCTTTATCATCTCCTTATGCTCCTGTCTATGATGTTGAATTCCTTGAATCTCAAAAGAGTGTCCCGGAGCCTCCAGGCAAAGTTTACAGCACTCCACTCCCAAGTTGGAAGACTATTGAAAAGGTCGCTGACAAGCCATCATCCTCAGATGCCAAGGTGATCAGATCATCTGACACAGCGTTAAAACGCCGTAACGACCAGGTTTCAACTCCAAGGTCGAACTTCATAACCAGCCACGACGCGGAGGGGAGGATCGTTTATCACAGACGGAAAGATTAGCAATTAATCGGGGAGAACGATAAAAAGTCTCCCCACCCCGAAGAATCATGCCAGAACGAACCATCACTCGAGGAAGAGGTTCAGGATGCCCTACAACAATTACAAGACGGTACTGACTCTACCACTGACGATCTCGAAACAATCAACATTGGGACTGAGGATGATCCAAGGCCGATCCTGATCAGCTCAGCGATGTCATCAGAGGAACGGACGGACTGATAAAGCTATTAAAAGAATATTAAGATGTCTTCGCCTGGACGTACGAAGAAATGCCAGGTCTAGATGACAAATTGGTTACTCATCATCTGCACATTTCTCCTGGCTCCAAAGTTGTCAAACAACCGCCAAGACAGTTCAGACACGAAGTCGAAGAACAAATCAAAGTCGAGATTCAGAAACTATTAGCAGCCGGGTTCGTCAAACCTATTCAACATCCAACATGGCTGGCAAATGTTGTTCCTGTCAAGAAGAAAAATGGTCAAATCAGATGCTGTGTTGATTTCAGAAATCTGAATAAAATGCTGTCCGAAGGATGATTTTCCTTTACCCAATATTGATATGCTCGTTGATGCAACCAGTGGTCACGGTATGTTCTCATTTATGGATGGTTACAACGGATACAACCAGATCAAGATGTACGAACACGATGCTAACAAGACTGCATTCCGCACTCCTATCGGGAATTTCCACTACACTGTGATGCCCTTCGGATTAAAGAATGCCGGTGCTACTTATCAACGAGCCATGACTGCTATATTCCACGACATAATGCACAAGCAAGTGGAAGATTATGTTGATGATGTGGTGGTGAAATCGAAAACTTGAGCATCTCACTTCGAAGTCCTAAGACAAGTCTTTGAAAGATGCAGAGATTACAAATTAAAGATGAACCCTCTGAAGTGTGCATTTGGTGTCTCCTCTGGGAAATTTCTAGGATTCCTGGTCACAGCAGAAGGAATCAAAGTCGATCCAGACAAGACGAAAGCTATTACTACCATTCCTCCTCCACGCACTGAGAAAGAACTCCAGAGTTTCATGGGCAAGGTAAATTATATCAGACGCTTCATTCCCGGATTGGCTCAACTCGTTGCTTCGTTCACCCCGTACTTAGGAAAGGAGCAAGTTTTACATGGACGACCGCTCAGCAAGAAGAATTCCAGAAGATACAACAGATACTGTTATCACCTGCTGTCATGAAGTCACCGGTGCAAGGACGACCGCTGATACTTTACACAGCTTCTAGTGATGTCGTTATCGGAGCACTCCTGGATCAAGAAAACGACGAAGGCATCAAACGACCAATCTACTACTTCAGTCATACAATGCGAGATGCTCAACTCCGGTACCCAAAGGCTGAGAGAGCATGTCTGGCATTAGTGCATGCAATTCAGAAATTCAGGCACTATTTACTATCTAGCAGGGTCGTGCTCGTTTCCAAAGCTGACCCTATAAAGTTTCTACTATCAAAGCCAGCATTGATAGGAAGACCAGCAAAATGGCTACTCAAAATGTCAGAATTTGACATAGCGCGTACACCGCCTAAAGAAATCAAAGGCCAAGCAGTTGCATACTTGCTCGCTGCTTTTCCAGGAGAGGATGCAACAATGTTACATGAAGATGTGCCTGGTGAGTTTCCAGATATCCTAGCTATTAAAGAAGAGACGTGGCTTTTATACTTTGATGGTTCGGCCACCCCTAGCAACGACACTGGAGGAGCAGGCATAGTGTTAGTCTCTCCATCCGGTGAAGTCTTCTCACATTCATTCAAGCTGGATTTCCACTGCACCAACAATTCAGCAGAATACGAAGCCTTCTTACTAGGATTGTCCCTAGCCAAGCAAGCAGGAGCAACGCACCTCGAGATAAGGGGAGATTCAAAACTACTGGTCAATCAAATGAATGGAACATACTCCCTTAAAGAAATCACACTTGCTCCATTCAGGACTGAAGCTCAACGGCTTTTAACCTACTTAGCTGATGCAACGATTGTCCATACTAGACGAACCAACAATAGGCATGTTAACTGCCTGACAACTCTCGCTTCTAAGCTGCAATTTGAAGGAGCAGAGAAAACAATCACTGTACAAAGGCGCGATATTTCATCCACATGGCTCGCTCAAGTCGAAGACATTCAAGCAGATGATTGGCGAGCACCTATTATTCATGAATTGAGCAGTTCTCTTTCAGAAGGGAAAGTCAGTCTCAAAGAATTAAAGAATTATCTCTTACTTCATGGAGCGTTATACTATCGAAACTCTGATGGGTCATTATCACGATGCCTTGGAAATAACGAAGCGGACGAACAACTCAAGCGCATACATGAAGAAACATGCGGACAAACACTGGTGGTAACACTCTACAGAAAGCTTCAAAGAATGGGATACTATTGGCCTTCCATGGAAACTCAATCAAGAATTCTGCAAAAGTCATGTCCCAATTGTCAGACGCCTCCTCATCACTTAGAAGCTCTGACAGCCCATCACACTGGGGACTGGAGGGAACCTTATATCAAATATCTCCGGGACAATGAATTACCGTCAGAAAACAAAGAAATCATCAAACTCATTCAAAGGGCTAAGAGATTTGTCTTTCTTGATGGAATCTTATACCGCAAAAGCTTTGGTGGAAACTTACTGAGATGCTTAACCGAGCATGAAATCCCAACGATTTTAAAAGAGATGCATGATGGAGAACATCAAGGAAAAAGGAAATTGTTTCTCCAGATCATGAGAAATATTATTGGCCAACCATGGAAGACGATGCAGCTGCACACGTTCAAAGGTGTCATCAATGCCAAGTCCATGGTAACCTCATTCACACTCCTTGTCTTCCATTGAATTCTGTGAATAGTCCACGGCCTTTCTATAGCTGGGGACTGGATATCATCGGGAAAATCAATCCAGCATCTTCGAAGAAGCATGAATACATCATCACTGCAACCGAATATTTTACCAAATGGGTTGAAGCTATTCCTCTTTGAAGCACCACTGGAGTCACGATTGCAGCCTTCATCAAAGAACACATAATATGCAGATTCGGTGTTCCCAAACACATTGTCACTGATAATGGGACTCCTTTTGCCAACAAGCACGTGACAGAATTGCTCGAGGAATACGGCATCAAGCAAGTTTTCTCCACGCCATATTATCCCCAAGGAAATGGACAAGCAGAGAGTACCAACAAAACTTTGATCCGGATTCTCAGCCGAACAATCCATGATAATCCTCGAACCTGGCATGAACAATTACCTATGGCTTTATGGGCTTATCGAACTGTGCCAAGGAGTTCGATCGGGAATTCACCATATTCTCTTGTCTATGGGGCCGACGCCATATTGCCGGCGGAAATCAAAATTCCTTCAGCACGGATTGCAACATCCAGTGGAATACGATGGGATAAGGCCGAAGTGTCCAACTCAAGAGTTGCTGAACTAGACATGCTCGAGTCGAAGCGATCTAAGGTGGAAAAATATGTAGAAGCCTACAAACAAAGAATCGCCAGAGCCTACAACAAAATGGTAAGACCTCGAACGTTTCAAGTAGGAGATCTGGTATTAAAGACTGCAAAGCATATTCAACAAGACATGTCCGCTCACAAGTTCTCTCTGAAATGGGAAGGACCATATGTAGTTATCAAAGCAGTATCCAGCGGATATTACAAAATCTTAAAGATTGATGGAGGAGTAGAAGGAAATATAATCAATGGTAAATGGCTCAAAGTATATTACGCCTGATCCATGGAAAACAATTATCTTTTCACCATTTCATCATTTCAAAGCATTTTCAGAATGTATTTTATATTCATCCAAAGAGCGTGCAAAATGCTCATTTGTTCATTAAACATTTCATAAATGAACAAAATTTCCTCATAACATGATCAGTTATTTCACCTAAGAAAAGCCTGAACCTACTCAAAAAACAACAATCATAAATACTCACTCAGAGTAAACCATCCAGCAAAGAGTAATTCTTAAAAACAGCCATGTCAAGCTTCTTTTGAAAGTTCCTGGTCTTCACCTTCAAATCCCGGGATGACTTTCTCAACTCTCGCCGACTCCAAGGCAAGTGCCTTCTCCTCTTCCAGAAAAGCAGTTGTGGTGGAAATTGCTTTGGCAGCGGCCGCTGCCCTGTCAACCTTGATCATCTCAAGCCGACGACGAAGCCAACTTACATTGAACCTCAAGGTCTCACAGTTCGATATCATGCCATCCCACCTGTGAAGGTCACGATTCTTAACATCTTGCAGATTCGTCTCCATCACCTCTTCAATAATTGGTAGAACCCCATCGACTGTAGTCAGGAGGGTCGGCAAAAAGTCTCTCCACACCTCAGTAGTGGCAATGTGACCATATAGTCTCCAAATCTTGGTATACAAAGACGCATGACATTTGGGAACCACGACGCCGCCAACTATTTCATTGCCCGGGAAATTATTGATCATGGGAGTCTCAAACGGGAGTCCAGCCGTTGGGTAGTAAGTTCCAGTTCAGGCCTTCACGGAGTTAATAGAACTTTCGTCCACGTCATCATCATCGGTCGCAGACTTTCCATTCCTCCTCTTTCCGGCATCAACAACAACATGCACATCAACCTGCAGTAAATAAATCTTAATTTCATATGAAGATTGGATAAAACCATCGAGTAATACACCACTTGAAAATCATGGAATTACTCACGGATACGCCGGCTTCAGCATGAGTTGATCTATATCGAGCGGGGGCTCTAACAGTCCGCTTAGGTCTCGAATTATGAGAAGAAGACGGATCCTTCTGATTATCCTGCAATAAATTATTTTCATGTGATCAATAACTATGATCGAATGGAGATGAAGGAAAATACACAACTTACTGAGACGGACGCTTCTACTTCATGCTTCGACTGAGGTTCATTCCGATAAGAAATGTTACTGCTGGACATAGCGACGAAAAGGTGTGATAATCAAGATTTACTCCGCAGAAACTGACCCAGGATTAGAAGAAATATTTGCGCAAATGATAAACCCTAAGTCCCGGGGATATATACAAGATACAGTGGATACTTATCTTCTGCAGATAGTCAAATTTAGTTGCGGATTTTACTGAAACCCTAAGATTCAAGTAAGATCAATACTGAAGATGCGGAGAAAAAATAACTGGGGACTGACGGGATTGACGGAAGCTGCGCACGGTCTACACGGATTTGCGTATGATACGTGTTTTTCTCACGTAACTTATCTAAGTATTTTCGCAAATGGAAATCACCAAGGCAAGTCGAAAGTGATCGTGATGAATTTTGGGGCATGGACATTGGTCCATTCAATTTGGGAAGAATCAATTCACAAAAGGGTTTCTCATTCGAAAGAAAAATCCTAATCCAGAAGAAAACTGTTCAGATCATCAAAGAAACGTCTACTACGAGGATAAAAAAAACATTCAAATGTTTAAATAAGATCACGTGCAAGACTAGTCAGAGTCATCCGCATCGCCGTCTTCATCATCATCATCATCCTTCTCATCATCTGAAGGATCCTCTTCGGACTCTTTCTCAGAGTCACTGTCTGAGTCAGAAAATTCTTCTTCTTCGTCATCACCCTCTATCGCATCCTGTAGATATTCATCGTCACGTTCAGCTTGGAGATCAGCCCTAACCTGTCGTTCAATCTCCCTGTGTGGAGAGTATGACCTATCCTTGTGTGTTGTAAAATCCCATACGAGCTCTTCTTCTTCATCCTCAGCATCTGAATCTGAGGCCACATCATAAGGACGGGATCGGAGTCTTTCCTCGGCTCTTTGTCTTTTCCACTCAATTCTACGCCTTTTCTTTCGATACTCAGCAAGTATCTCCTCATTTTGTTTCCTCTTCAAGAGCTCTTCACGATCAGCTTTCAGTTTATCAAGAGACCTGTTATTTTCCAATAAAGCACGATCTATGCTTGCACGAGCTTTGGCCTCAGAAATCCTTCAATCCTCCTCGGAAGAGCTGGAAGAATAATCGCTGCTGGAAGACACCATTATCTGGAACCAGAGGCACGGAGTTATAGATGCGCATATGTCAATTCCACAAAATGGTAATCCTCAACTCTTACCTTTTTACGATTCCACTAACAATAGTGATCACAACGTAAGAGCTAAACACTTCAAAACTTGCTCGCCTCTTCGAACCTATAAAAGACGAGTAAGAAACTCAGATCTTCATAGAATCATGAATATTTCCACTGCATGAACGTTCATCATGGAATTATGAAAATTGAAATATTATTTCATCATGAATAATGGTTTACTTCTCAAAACTCAAATTTTGATTTATATTTATATATTAAAAAAAATATATATATATATATATATAACGTGATTAATTCACGTAAATAAAAAAAAAGTGTTTTGAGACGAGTAAATCTCATGAAAATAAAATCCGTGGGATATCCCACGATTTCATAAAAAATACATATCCATGAACATGCCATGGTTTTATAAAAAAAACATTTCCCTTCGAACGATCGTCTTTCTTTGAAACGAAGGTTTATTTCGGTTCTGTGAAAGCTCACATCTTTTCAAGGTAAAGTTTTGGTCTTCATGAAAGCTCATACGCAAATATTTTATCACTAGACACAGGTCTATACATAAAAAATCTCTACTAGGTCAGGGATTATTTAAGTCTTACGATGAAACGAACGTATGTTTTCTAGAAATAAGGGTTTTCAACAAAAATCACACTCAAATATACACATATATATATTTTCAACATGATCAAAGCATGAACAACTCATAAACTCAGCAAACTTCTGTAAAAAAAAAAATGTGCGGACATACCTGAACGGTGTCGGCCGGAAATTGGCCGGACGGTGATTACCCCGGTCGGACGGCGGCGGCGCTCCGATAAATTTTTCTCTTCTCCTGTTGACGCGAAGGAGATGATGAGTTGATGAAGGTGGTGGTCGTTCAAGGTGAAATAAAAAAAAAAAGGGGATTAATTCCCTTTTATATCAAATCTTATTTCCAAAACCTAATCTCACAAGGATTTCCTTATTGGGCCCGGCCCGAGAATCCTAAAACGACCAAGGTACCGTCATCAAAACCAGCGGTTCAACACCAATTTATGCTCATTAAACGATGCTCTATCATGCCACTGGAATCTTCATTCAAGTCGTGGTTTGCTCGTACTATCAAAATCCGGTATGGTCTTATCTAATGACTAAGTTCAATTGCTTACATTGTTTGTGACCGGAAAATCACCATTCAGTGCTGACTGAGGAACATGACTGTCCCTCACTAAGAAGGGGACTTAATGTAGATGGTGGATTTTCGACAAAGGATAAAATCATAAACCCATACTTATACATATTCCTGATCCGGCAATCAGATAAATATTGAGGCTCATGTCTCTTATCGGAAGCATGAAAGATCATGCTATAAGAATCTCTGACTGAGAATACTGTCTCTCAGAGTATATATATATAGATATGTAGTCTCTCAACTAAGGCAGCGTCATATCTCACGAATACTGAGCAATTTCAGTAATTACTTCTATATAGAATCAAAAGATTAGACGGCTCCTAGACATCTAGCCTGCTAGTATAGAACAATAACGTCTTCAGGATGTAACAATGTTTTCCCTGACTATATGAAAGAAAATGTGACGCTTCAACAAGATCATATCACTCAATTTCTGAATAATTAATGCTCCTAGATGATCGTGCTAGTATAGAGTCATTAATTAATTATTCTCGAAATCAATAGATTCATTAACTGAATCCCTGGAAAATATTCAATATTTTCATAATATTTCGTTACTTCAATTTATGGCCCTTCGCAGCAGAATTCCATGGGTTAGTAATAAATATTCAACACACGGGCATCTGAGCTACCTTTGAATAAGCCCCGACCAAAATGGTGTAAGTGTACTCAACGATGATGCACTAACAATCACCGTATGAACAAGTATTTCAAAATACAACGAGACGATGAACCTATTCAAATAGGAAAGAAAATAATAAAATAATAGTCAAGGCGCTAGGGATCGGCTCACCGCCGACCGGGTCATTCCGTGACCAGTCCCACGCCCAAATTCTATATTTTATCATATTTTATTATTTTCCTTGATCTCATGAAAATCCTTTCATTTGAATAAATATCCTTCGTTTTGAGGAAACTCCTCAGTTTCATGGTGTTTCCTTCACACTGAGGAAATAATATAAAATTAGGGAAAATATTGTGGGGCCGTGATTATTGGCCAACCGGCCATGCCTTGATCTCGGCCGGCCCCACACCTCATGGTTCCTCATTATTTTATTATTATTTCCCTAATCTCATGAAAACTCCTTAATCTCATGATATTTCCTTGATCCCATGAAAAATAATATAAAATTAAGAAAACCCGTGGGACCGGGCCATAGCCGGTCGGTCATGCCCTAGATGGCCCCAGACGTCTTATTTTATTATTATTATATTTTTCATGTTTCCTTAATCCCATGAAACTCCTTGAATTCATGATGTTTCCTTCAAATTATGAAAATTGCTTCAAATCATGAAATAATACATAAAATTAGGGAAAATTCACGGGACCGGGCCCTAGCCGGCCAACCATGCCCAAGCCGGTCCCACACGTCCCTTATTTTATCATTATTATTTTTTTATGTTTTCCTCATCTCATGGAAACTCCTTGATTTCAAAAAAACTCCTTGGTTTTATGATATTTCCCTAAAATCATGAAAACATAATAAAATTAGGAAAAATACCATGGGACCGACCCCTTGGCCAGCCGGCCATGCCTTGGCCATAGCCGGTCCCACACTTTATGATTTCTTCATTATTTTATTATTTTTCCTTCATCTCATGAAGTTTTCACGGTCTCAGCAAAAATCCTTGATTTCTCCATATTTTCTCAAAATGTTGCTCAAACGCACACCAGAAAATATCAAAATTCTCATAACTGAGATACGAACACTTTGGTGACGTGAGCATGTTACCTTGAACAACCAGGATTGGCTCTTTGGCTTGCAAGAGGCAGGTCCCATGTATTTTGACAATTTTGACCTAATTTGCGCAATTACACGTATTAGGTCCAAAACTCTTCCAAACAACTTGGAACTTCATAAGACGATCAATATTCGATCCCGTGACTACCCAGGGACGGTTTCATGACCCCTTGGTCGGTCCCTCACATCTTCATAATTAATTAGGTTTTATTACCTAAGGTTCAGACGAGCATTATTTTAATAAATGATTAAACCAGCATTTAATCATCGTTTCATCAAATCAACTGGTCTTCAGGAGACCTTGATATTTACTCACGTGAGAATCTGGGCGCTACATGGTTGATCCATAATCCCATGTAGCCGATCCCTCCTTCGTGGTTAATTTTCAATAAACCATCAGTTAATCATCAATTGATCAAATTAGGGTTTTGAGTCCAAGGTTCATAATTCCTGATTCAAACGCTAAACTTTTACGTTGATCCATGTTGATGTTGGAATTTCATTTAAGGTTAAAATTGTAAAAGCCATAAAACTATGCGCTGACATCTTGTAAAAGATAAGGCCATCAATAAGTGTTGGATACTCCCTCACTTAATTCACCTAGAACGGAGCATGTGGCAACAATCCCATTCTGTGAATACACGAAATTCATCCAGGTTGGAGCATGTAGCAACAATCCCATATACCCTGTGAATTTCTAGCATTATTAATTAATGTGCAATCAGCCTTGTATTTCCTGTACTCATTATCAGTGCGGCATGACGACTGCGTGTTGCTCTTACAGAGCAACACGAACCTCCAAGCATTATAATGAAACCATGTACGAAATACCCGTACAGGCTAACTCTCGGTGTGTTATACTAGCCCGATTGAGCCCCTCTCGGTGTGTTATACTAGCCCGATTGAGCATTCGGACTGACCGTATCAGTCCGGATATGATCTGATCATCCAACTCCACAAGCATGATTGGATGACCCAGATCAATTCCATCACCCCCAAGCGGTATGGAATATCCACTGCCGAACCAACGCGGACCCCGCATGGTGGCCTCCCTCCAGTGGACTAGCTTGCCAAAACGTCCAAACCATAGCAGTATGGGCGGAAAACCTAAAATTAGGGTTTGCGGCATATTACATGTGTCGCAAAGCAGTCTTATCCATCCATCTTCGCGGTATAGATGGAGGGTGTAGTTGTAGATTCAAAGGCCCGGAGCATGTCAACACAATCACCGTGGGCCGCCTACATACCGACCAATCGGTCGGGACCAACCATGGTTGGTTATCCCAATCGTAAACGCGCCGAATGAAGCATTGACGCACGGCCTTGAAACCCAAAATTAGGTTTTGAGCATCACGAGCGTCCATCTTCTCGATGCGAATGGAGGGTCCAAGATTAGATTAAGCAGGTCCGGTCATACCAAAGATGACCAACGTGGACCCATCTATTCCCTCACCCGATCGGCCAAGGCATATCACGCTTTGGTCATTCCAAGACGCGCGCCCAAACTAGCATGGTCGCACCTCCCAAACCGCAACCGATCTCGACCGCTCAACTTCGCCGGACGATTTGGATGGCTCAGATCACGTTTTCATGGGATATTCAGGTATAGGCGTGAACACCAGCCTACCACCTTCACACCAGACCAATCGGCCAAGACCGACCAAGATTGGTCATCTTGGAACGTGCGCCCGAAGTGGGCATGACGCGCGGCTCTTGCGGCACTGGTTTTCTGTCACAAATTGATCACGACCACTCAACTTCACCGGAAGAATTGAGTGGCCCAGATCATACTTTCGTGAGGTAATGGGTATAGGCGCCTACACCGTCATGTTGTCTACACACATGCACGGTCGGCCTTGTCAAAATTATATCCCATGCTTGGTTTCGACCAAGTGAAGAGTGATGCTTGCGCACCTCTTCAAAAACCCTAATTCATTAACGGTCGCAGATGAGTGTCTCAAAGAACATCTCGTCCGTTCAACTTCATCAGCTTGGTTATACAACCCTGGTCAGGAGTTAATTGGTCAAGTGAGGCGTCATGGTAATCACCACCCATCACTCTACCACACCAGGATGCAGTACCTGCATAAAATACACATGATACTTCACAAGTATCAACTTCCTGAATAATGCAGTTATTCAATTTAGCATTACATGCTACCTTTCGTGGACCCACGATCCACACATTCCATACATCAATCATGTCACAAACTGGGGGGATACATACTGGGGTATTGGTCTGGCGGTTTACAGCGTGCAGCGTGCAACGCGCCATCACAAGAACGTGTTAGGAAGTTATGGACGGTTAGCGGTGACAGGAGAAGTGGGCAAGACTGATCGTGTAACACTGACACACAACTCCACTACTCCATCACTCCAATTCCTTCACTTCCCACGAGAGACGTGAATAAGGCTCAATGACTTGTATAAATAGGTTCTCCTCCCTATTTCCACCAACAAGAGCAAGTCCAGAAAAATACGAAACCAAGTGTTAATACAAAACACGGAATCGATAGCTTGCATCATGTAAGCCGGTTGACTTTACTGTTACAAGTCATAAGCAAGCCAACACCTTCACAATCTCAACACCTTCTTCGCTTCCCTCCCTAAGATCAACCCCATCTCCTTCACTTTGTGACCGAAACAAGTCCGGAACGGCCATTTCTTGGTTTAGGCCGGACTTGCACAGATTGGTTTCCGAATCTACAAGCACTCACCGCGCAGTGCATTTGTTTAGGGGTTTAGATTCATTCCTCATCCACACACCCCAAATTACCAAAACCGGCAGGAGTAGTTTTCACCCATAAACAATTGGAGACCACAGTGAGAGGTTAATCTCTCGGTTGTAAAGTCAATTTCTTCAAATTCGATTCAATTTTATCAATTTCAAAAAGGGTAGATCTTAGAATTAATTCAATCAACAATTCATTTCAAGATGGTGGAATTAAGGTCTGGGTCAGCAATCAATTCTGATGTAGCTGGTGTGGATAACAATCCTGGTGTCGAAGTACCTGTCAGTGGAGCTACCGTGGTCAATACATCTCGTGGAGCCGTCACTTCTACCATCAGCACCAGCGTAGTAGGAAATGTTCCAATAAGTGTAACGCCTCCCATCACCAGAGCCAGAGCAGCCGCAAATCCCGGCATCTCCTCAAGTGTAACACCTCCGGTAGTCACCAGAGCAACAACTTTCACTCCTTCATCAGGACGAGGAGCCGGAGGCACAAGAGGAGGGACATCGTCTATTACCATTGCAGACTTGATGGAGAAACAGGAAGTTCTTGCTAAGACTCAAACGGATATGGCCGCAACTCAGAAAGAGGTACTCACTTTCCTTAAAACTTTGACCGAACGATTGCCGCAAGATTCACGACAACCCTTGGAGTCGGCAAGAGATGCATTCAATACACCCGAGACGGGCGTTTCCACTCGGACCCACATGAATGAAGAAACTCGTGTTGCTCCCGAGCGCCAAAGAGAGAGGGACCAGCCTTCCAACTTCATTACACGTGAGGATCCGGAACGACTTCTCCAAAATCGAGGAAAAGGGGACCGAACGGATGTACACCAACATCAGCCACCGTACCCTCAAGATGTACAACGAATTCCTCTTCCAAGAGGTTACACCTCTCCCAGTTCTCCCTCTACGACAGTCTTGGTAATGCTCGTGAACACGTCTCTCGATTCTTGGAATCCTTGGGGAACATGAATACAATCATGTTCGCGCGCTGAAAAGAATTCTCGAAGTCACTTACGGGAGGGCGTACACCTGGTACAACAACATTGCGCCTAACATCATATCCAATTGGAGCGAGATGGTCAGTGCTTTCTACAAAAAGTATTTCTTCGTGTCTGAACAAATCACCTTTTCAGATCTGGGAAGAATTCTTCAGCGGAACAACGAGCATCCTAACGACTTCGTCAAAAGGTTCAGAACCCAAGCGCTAGATTGTCACGACCCGAATGTTACCGAACGACAATTGGTGGAGTTGTGCATCAACGGGATGATACCCATATACCGCGCTCTGTTAGAGAATTTGGGCTTTCAAACGTTCTCTGAACTCCATGAAGCTGCCAAACGTTCAGCAACAACTGCACCAGCGTTGCTAGAAAGAACAAGAGTTGTTCGAAGTGAAGATTCACTTGAAAGTCGAGGAAGCAGGCGCCTCACGAACAAGCAATACAACACTGGTCCTTCTGTGAGTGTAGTGGGCGGAGGAGAAAAAAGGAAAGCTCCAGTGATGGAACAACAAACCAAGCGGGCATCTCCGGCACACAAGACTTCGTCTCGGAAAGGAGCGGACAAAGCTCTTGCACAAGACACCGAAGATACAGGTTTTCCTTTCCCCATGAATGAAGTGATAGAACTCTTGGAAGCATGGATCCAAGGCGATGCCGTCAAGCTGCCTCCTATCGGGCGTCCTCCAACCGAGAAAGACATGGCAGATCCCAAATCATGTTGCTACCACAGATTCGTTCATCATCCGACCAAAGATTGTAATGAGGTTGAAACAAATATTCGGGGAAAAGATAGAGACAGGAGAACTCCGGCTTGGAAACGAAGGTGTTCGTAGAGACCCTCTCCCTATCGGGAACCGCATGATTTCGGGGATTACATCGCAAGCTGTACAATCTATGATGGAGCACTTGTGTGAAATCCTATACTTCTCCAAAGGGCAGCGTCAAGACATATTTACGGCCCTCAACCACGTTGTGTCGAGCGGCGTTTGTATCCGAAGCGATCCAGGGAACCCTGACCTTTCTGAAGGACGCGGCAAGGGAGACGGGGACTCCTAACTGTCACTCATTTTAGAGACATTGAGTTCGATAGCGCGTTGATTGATATGGCTTCCGAATTTAACATCATTACTGTCAAGACCTTGAGAGCGGCCAAGATTTCAAAGCAGGAAGCTACTCGTCACCCAACTGTGGTTAAAGATTCAAAAGGAGAACTCAGAGATGCATATGGATATATCGATCTTGAAGTCAAATTGGGTGATGCCTCAACACAAACAAAGTTCTACATAATCAAAGATCATCCCAACTACGACATGATCCTAGGACGCTCTTGGATGCATGACAACAAAGCAATACTAGAAAGCTGTCCTCTCTGGTTTCGATACCGAAAGAATCTCAACACGCCTTCGGACACGATGGCATGCGGTGCCGCACCAGACAACTTGCCAACATGACACGACTTCCGGAGAGAGCCATCGGCATACATTGAAAGGTTCCGATCTCAAGTAAGTCTCATCGCGCAACTCTCTTTGCAACCTACCGCCCCTCATTCTGACAAGTCCCGGGGACTGGCTCCAACCAACAAACCAACCCCGGCTAGGAGATGTGAATGGGAAGCCGGCCCTTTCAAACGTTTTATCAAGAGCGTAGAGTCTGTCTTGGTCAAAGACGATAAGGCCAAGGTACAAGTATCTCGCACGCCCAAACCCATTTGGAATTGGAGACACAGTGACGAAGACGACTACATTCAAGGTTGGGAGCATGACGGTGAAAATGACCACTCCACCCGACTCACCCACCGAAAGAGAAGATGAACCGTGCACAGTAGCGAGATGTTATCCTAGGCGGCTACCGCAAGCTCATCAACGCGATAAACTAGAAGGCATAACAATTAACTCAAAATGGCTCAAACCCTACCGAACTTAAGATTTGTGCTACCACTTTCCAGCGTCCTCCACCCTTTAAACATTTTGTGCTATTTTTTCCAGCGTGTTTCCTTTTACAATTTCATGTCATATTTGTAATTCTCCCAGAAAATGATTGCAATACTTGCGTTCATAGTTAGGTTTTCAATTTTCAATTTCCAATTTAATTGAAGCATTATTTCCATCTGAGAACCTCTCTACCCCTAAAAACACAAAGTCCTGAGTCAGCCTAAATCAACCCACTAGAGCAAGAAAGGAAACCCTAAGCAAACATCTCATGGGAAGAAGGAAACAGAACGTGTGCACAAAAGGAAAATGATTTGAGCCATCTACCCCAGCAAGGACAGGAAGATCTTGCATCAGGAACACAGGTCCATGGATATTTCATTATGGCATTATTTCTTTTATCACAAAGCGTTATGTGTAAAGGCGCACCCTTGCGCCTGAGAAGGATCAGTTGCAGTCTTGACAAAGGGTTAAAAAAAAAAAAAAAAAAAAAAACCTTTATTCAAACAATCAAATGGAAGAAAACCTTGAACTCGGCTGCCACTGAGTACAAGGAAGATGTTCAAATGTACGGAATATACTTGGAAAGCGAAAAAAAGAAGAAAATAGGTTTAGTCGTCAAGAGGATCGACATCGCGTGCACCACTGTCAGGTTCTGCTTCAGCGCCATAACCTGTTGATGCTCCTCCCTTCGAATCTACCTCAACTTCTGCATCAGACATCTCCGCGGCAGCACACTCCATCCCAACATCATCAGCGGGAGCATTAAAGAGCGCATCAACATTAGGAGTCGTACCAATTGCTTTCAGATGTTCAGGTTCCTCCGTGTCGGAGTCAAGAATTATCACGCCGTCCTGGATTGGGTAATCACACTTATCTTCATTCAGAGGATGTTTATGCTCAACCCTCCGCCTCTTCAACCGCGCTGCATATCTCTCTCTGCCCTTGCGCTTACCAGTACTTGCAACGCTTCCTCGCACCTCCACCGCTCCTCCATGTCAATCGCAGCTGAAAGCGCACAAATGCGTCCCCTGGCAATACGCAGGTGCAGGATAGACATCCCCTGTATAGCACGGCTGACTTCACGAAGTGGAAGATCAATCTTAGCCATTACTTCTTCATGTGCATGGGTTTCGGGCTTGTCAACTTCGAAGCTTCTTTCTGGAGAAGCGACAGAATGATCGTCCACCGCTTCCATGATAAACTGCAAAGGAGAAGAGGTTATGAGCACAAAAAAAAATAAAAAAAAATCATCAATCAATCAATCGATCAGTTAATCAGGAGATCAGATAAGTGCGGAGCAGTACCTGAGATATAGAATAAATGACTGCGTGAGATGATTCTTTATAATCTCGCAAGTCGAAAGAATCTCAGGAGAAAATAAATCTTTACTTACCACCTATAAAGGCTACCAATTCGGGATAACAATCAACGATGCTTATCAGATACATCTGAGGAAAGCTGTTGTGATGAAAGGGAGTACACCTGACCCAAGGAAGGGACCAAGCTCGGATATACACAAGGGGAACCAAAGCGACTCACCAGATCAAGTACTACTTCCTTCACAACTTTGATCAGGACCAACCGGTTGTGGCAACGCTTTGACGATGTCGGCTTTCCGGTAAATATACATTCACCTTAGCTTGGTCATTTCAATGTACAAAATTTGTCACCATCTCATGCCTACCCCACAATAGTGTAACCATTATGTGCTAGGCAGGGGACTTAATGTTGATGGTGGAATTTCATTTAAGGTTAAAATTGTAAAAGCCATAAAACTATGCGCTGACATCTTGTAAAAGATAAGGCCATCAATAAGTGTTGGATACTCCCTCACTTAATTCACCTAGAACGGAGCATGTGGCAACAATCCCATTCTCGTGAATACACGAAATTCATCCAGGTTGGAGCATGTAGCAACAATCCCATATACCGTGAATTTCTAGCATTATTAATTAATGCGCAATCAGCCTTGTATTTCTGTACTCATTATCAGTGCGGCATGACGACTGAGTGTTGCTCTTACAGAGTAACACGAACCTCCAAGCATTATAATGAAACCATGTACGAAATACCCGTACAGGCTGACTCTCGGTGTGTTATACTAGCCCGATTGAGCCCCTCTCGGTGTGTTATACTAGCCCGATTGAGCATTCGGACTGACCGTATCGGTCAGAATATGATCTGATCATCCAACTCCACAAGCATGATTGGATGACCCGGATCAATTCCATCACCCCCAAGCGGGTATAGAATATCCTTTGCTTAGAACCAACGCGGACCCGCATGGTCGGCCTCCCTCCCGAATTGGCCTAGCTTGCCAAAACGTCCAAACCATAGCAAGTATGGGCGGAAAACCCTAAAATTAGGGTTTGCGGCATATTACATGTGTCGCAAAAGCAGTCTTAACCATCCATCTTCGCGGTATAGATGGAGGGTGTAGATGTAGATTCAAAGGGCCCGGAGCATGTCAACACAATCACCGTGGGCCCGCCTACATACATGACCAATCGGTCAGGACCAACCATGGTTGGTTATCCCAATTCGTACGCCAAATGAAGCATTGACGCACGGCCTTGAAACCCAAAATTAGGGTTTTGAGCATCACGAGCGTCCATCTTCTCTGGTACGAATGGAGGGTCCAAGATTAGATTAAGGAGGTCCGTTCATACCAATGATGACCACCGTGGACCCATCTATTCCCTCACCCGATCGGCCAAGGCATATCACGCCCTGGTCATTCCAAGACGCGCGCCCAAACTAGCATGGTCGCACCTCCCAAACCGCAACCGATCTCGACCGCTCAACTTCGCCGGACGATTTGGATGGCTCGAGATCACGTTTTCATGGGATATTCGGGTATAGGCGTGAACACCAGCCTACCACCTTCATACCAGAGACCAATCGGCCAAGACCGACCAAGATTGGTCATCTTGGAACGTGCGCCCGAAGTGGGCATGACGCGCGGCTCTTGCAGCACTGGTTTTCTGTCACAAATTGATCACGACCACTCAACTTCACCGGACGAATTGAGTGGCCCAGATCATACTTTCGTGAGGTAATGGGTATAGGCGCCTACACCGTCATGTTGTCTACACACATGCACGGTCGGCCTTGTCAAAATTATATCCCATGCTTGGTTTCGACCAAGCTGAAGAGTGATGCTTGCGCACCTCTTCAAAAACCCTAATTCATTAACGGTCGCAGATGAGTGTCTCAAAGAACATCTCGTCCGTTCAACTTCACCAGCTTGGTTATACAACCCTAGTCAGGAGTTAATTGGTCAAGTGAGGCGTCATGGTAATCACCACCCATCACTCTACCACACCAGGATGCAGTACCTGCATAAAATACACATGATACTTCACAAGTATCAACTTCCTGAATAATGCAGTTATTCAATTTAGCATTACATGCTACCTTTCGTGGACCCACGATCCACACATTCCGAGATATCAATCATGTCACAAACTGGGGGGATACATCTTTGGGGTATTGGTCGGCGGTTTACGGCGTGCAGCGTGCAACGCGCCATCACAAGAACGTGTTAGGAAGTTATGGACAGTTAGCGGTGACAGGAGAAGTGGGCAAGACTGATCGTGTAACACTGACACACAACTCCACTACTCCATCACTCCACTTCCTCCACTTCCCACGAGAGACGTGAATAAGGCTCAATGACTTGTATAAATAGGTTCTCCTCCCTATTTCCACCAACAAGAGCAAGTCCAGACAAAAAACAGAAACCAAGTGTTAATACAAAACACCGGAACTGATAGCTTGCATCCTGTAAGCCGGTTCAACTTTCTGTTACAAGTCATAAGCAAGCCAACACCTTCACAATCTCAACACCTTCTTCGCTTCCCTCCCTAAGATCAACCCCATCTCCTTCACTTTGTGACCGAAACAAGTCTGGAACGGCCATTTCTTGGTTTAGGCCGGACTTGCACAGATTGATTTCCTAATCTACAAGCACTCACCGCGCAGTGCATTTGTTTAGGGGTTTAGATTCATTCCTCATCCACACACCCCAAATTACCAAAACCGGCAGGAGTAGTTTTCACCCATAAATAATCCCGTGATCAACATTTTATTTATCATACTCGGTTCAATTGCTAGTATCTTATTTGGTCATGCTACCAATAATTCATCGAATGCGCAACATTTGCTCAGATGAGCAATATTTGCTCAAACCGAGGAATACTGTTCAACTATCAATATTCAACAATTCATCGAATGAGCAATATTTGCTCATGTTAGCTTATTCACGCATTATATCTCTGTCTCAACAGACATGTTCAATTCATGAGTCTCAGAACATTTCCAAATCACGTTCGACTCAACAAAACAAGGACTCATCGTCCCATGAAGTCAGCAACTGACTAACTAAATACACGTCTGCCTTGCAAACTCCACAATCACACGAGACATCAATCTTGTTACATGGGGGGATATTAACTAGGGTTTTGGTCTGGGGGTCTACGACACATGTGTTCATACACACGATGAGAATGTGAGCAAGTCGTGCAATCAGTTGAAGGAGTTAACAAAGTAGTGGATGGAAAATCAACGAAGTCTCCGCACGTTGAACAACTGGTTTTAACACGATTTCCACTTCCCCATTATTTGATTCCATCAACTGTCACACTTCATGAGATCATGGTGTTTTCAATTCCAGCAATATAAATAAATCTATGAATCATGATTGAAACAAGGGGAATCTCACGTCAAACAGACAACACGAGATTAACAATACAACTCTCAACGGAGCAAATTCAATCATTCAGAATTTATCTTATTTTCAGAATACATAACACACCTACCATCTTTGATCACCATTGATCTCACACATTTCTCAGCTTCCCTCCTACAGACCGACCCATCCTCTCTTGTGACTGAATTTATTCTGGAACGGCCATTGTCTTGGTTTAGTCCGGAGTACTACTGATTGATCTCTCGAATTCAAAGCACTCCCTTCTTGCAGTGCATCTGTGTGAGGTTAAGCATTTTGCTCGGTTCAAGGAGTCTCCTCCGCGCGATCATCTCCTCAATTCCGTAAAAACCAGCGAATCGTTTCCCCATCTACACCCTGTACCAAGGATAAATGACATGATGGATCAGTTGGAAAAAGCTCGAGTCTTTACAAAGTTGGATTTCAAATCCGGATACCACCAAGTGAGAGTCCGAGAAGATGATACATGGAATACTGCTTTCAAAACCAAACAAGGCTTGTTTGAATGGTTGGTGATGCCTTTTGGTTTGTGTAACGTTCCAGCGATATTTATGCGTTTGATGAATGATTTGTTACGAACTTTCATAGAAGATTTTTTGATTGTTTACTTGGATGATATCCTAGTATACAGCAGAACTTGGGAAGAGCATCTCGTTCACGTGGAGAAGGTGTTTAAAGTGTTACATAAAGGCAAGATGAAGTTAAACGGAAAGAAGTGTGAGTTTGGAAAGGAAAAGTTGGTATATCTCAGATTTACTGTTGGTGGTGGACAACGGAAGATTGATCCAAGGAAGGTTGAAGTGATCACTAAGTGGCCTAGACCTAGACCCATTTGCAGAGCTGCTCTATCAATGTTGTAACGCTCAACCAGAAATCCAGACTTGAAAGCAAGAAGATGTCTTGACCCTGGAATATAACTATTCACGAAGATGTCTTGGCCTGCTGTAGCAATATTGCCTTCAGCACTCGGACCAGACTGCAACACCATATCAGCTCTAATAGCAAAGCTCCATGCTGGAATCACTTGCGGAATCGTCACACCCCAAGGTCTAAAATTCACCTTACTCTCGTTATCCATTAAGCTAATAAGACTTGTAAGGGAAGAGTGTCTTTTCCTATTCCAAAAAAGTATCCTAGCATATTCCGCTTCTGGATTTGGGAAAAGGGCTCGGGATTTGGGAGCATACTCAGGAAAATGTTCCCATAGCCAGGCTTGCATAAACATGACGTGGATGAAAGTATCCACCCTGGTGTAGCCGTTAGAAACTTTCATGTCATGAATGAAAGTGCCCAAGTGAACATATAAAGTACCCAGAAATAATTTACCAAGGGGAAGAATTTTACCACCAGCAAGTGCAACAGCAAGAGAAGCAATTTGAGGCTTTAGCAGACCGCCAGGAGAATCCTCAAATATGTCTCTGGAAAGCCAAAGTACGAGAAATGCATCAATACATAAAGGGTGATCAACAGCAAGACCATCGATATTCGTGCTACCATTCCGCCAGTAGTCAGCCCAAGACGAGTAATTGGTGTTATCAGATCGAGATTTCTGCAACTCACCAATCTTACGAATAAGAAAAGAAATATTCTTTTCTTCTTGATCAGTCAACTTTGGGAAACTTCCGACAACCGGTAACTGCAGTAAAGCAAATACGTCTTTTAATGTAATGGTCAATTCACCCCATGAGAACACAGCAGTGTTGGTTGCGCCACACCAACGAGACACGAATGCAAGCAAGCCTTTTCGTATCTTTGCTGATGCTCAAAGACTCGAACACCCTCACAACATGGAATACTCCAACATTTTCTAAAACCAGCTTAACTTACGAATTTACAAGCATAACCTTAGCCCATCCTTCCCATCCGGGTAAAGGTTGCTGAGGTGCTCGAAATTCCACAAACAAAGTACTATATTCTCCCCTATGAAGACAGCACCTGACTACAGCGCAAGGGGAGATGTGTTGAATCATGTTGATAACATTGCCGCTCGGGAGAAAGCATACAACATAATCCGGATGAGCAGCATCTTCAATAACACCCTCAAAAAGCTTGTCATAAATACTAGGTACATCGTCTAAAGGAGCGACATCAGAATTTTCGTCTCTGCCACTACTGGAAGTTATGGCGGTGCTATTTTCATGCTCATAAGACATCTACAATGGATTCAAGCAGCATCTTAGTTAACAATCGAACATAAGGTTTGGGATTTACTTATGTCTATATATATAGTATCAAGTATGAAATCAGGCTTATCTATGAAGCAAAAGAAGATCCAGTACAAGATAGCGTCATAATCAGTCGCTATAAACTCAAGCATACCTGGTCGAGTTCAACGGTATTCTGATAAGACAAACAACAGAATCTACAAATCAGGAACAAAGAACCAGGGTTTACTTACAAATAAGGCGTTATCAGTAAAAGATACAAGAGATTACATCAATGAATCAAAAGAGCACTTATCAATCAGATCAAGCTAGGCGATTCGCTATAGACTGGGATTGAAAGGAAGCTGCTCTGACCGAAAGTAATATAAAAACAAAAAAAAAAAACTCACGTACGTGAGTTATGTAAAGAAGGGTTGCTCTTCGGGCCATAATGGCCGATCAAAGCCCGTTAAGGCTTATAGCCGCGACCATACATATCCGTCCCGTCCAAGGCTGGTTGTCGCGGCCACCTTTGCTCCCACGGAAGGTCATACTCGGACCCAGATGATGTACGTACCTGCAGGAGTGGCCTAGATGAGCCTTAAGCTGTGATGATTGAGGTAAACTATTGTTTTTCTTCTCTAAAATTCGTTTATTGTCTCTGTAAATGTCAATGTCACCATATAGTGCATACCACGAAATATTACTATTCCGCGCTAAGCAGGGGACTTAATGTAGATGGTGGGTTTTTGACAAGGGAGAAAGTTGTAATTTTGCTTTTGCCAGAAGTACAAATTAATATGTATGAGCTTGTGACCCGGCATCAGAATTATGAACTCATATTTATATGTCATATTCCACAAGAGAATTGAGAGTGCATAGCTCATTAACGGCCACAATGGCCCTCAGTATGCCTACAGGATTTTAGAGTTTCACTCGGCTGGACTCTCATTATCTTATGTATGGCCATACAAATTATCATGTACTAATCAACATATACTGATGATACAATTTATAAGTATTCAGAATAAAACAACTGCGCTACTTTGAATAAAAGTATCACCAGAAGCATAATATTTGGAATATTACCTCGAGTCGCATAACTTCCATGGCAGAATTCTTCGAGTGTGTTCCGTATGATACAAATGAAGTGCTAGCTCCAAACATGGTTGCGCTCCATAATCAGGTCGTGGCCATTAATTCCCTATCTAGCCAGCTAGATAGCCAGGCCACGGTTTCCTTATCTCTTGGCCTGGCCATGTCTTTGGCCATAACATCCCTAGCTAGTAAACTATCCAAGGCCGTAGCCACTAGTTCCCTAATTATCCACGGCATCCTAGTCTAGTCCAACTGGCCATAGCCACTTTGTCTTGGCCACGGCCTTTTTAACCCTTACCCTGGACATTGGCCATGGCTATCTTATCCCTAGGCCTGGCCATGTCTTTGGCCACGACATCCATTTCTATTTGCAAGACAATATAGAAGTCGAGTACTTCTACGGTTTCTTGTTCCATAACTCCGCATAGCATGAGAATCAAATATCTCTAATGGAGGGAATCGAGAAACAAAATCAGTCAATAAAGTTCTAAGCACATATATTCAAACCAATAAGAGGTAAAGGAGAAGAAACAATAGGCAAAGGGTTAGATAAACCTTTCACAATCTCTTGTATTTAATCCTCTTCATCCTTGAAAAACTCAAGTGAATTATTCACCTCTTTTATATCATGGTCCTCTATCAAACCTTGCAACCATTCTTCGTCTTTCTGCCTTTAACCAAAGTCTCGACATAAACATTATCATTACAATCATGCACAAGTTCAATTGGGTCTTCCATAATATTGGTCATAACGGTCTCATTCTCAACATACTCCTCTTTATTAGACTCACACCTTGTTGCAAAGAAGTTGTGTAACACACTAGTGTCATCATACTCAATTACCTTTTGAATAGGTGGTTGATCATTATAAAGATCAATAATTGAGTCAACTACACTAATGTCATCAAATATCTCCAAAGGTTGGTCCTTTTTAACACATTCATCTTCGTCTTCATCTTCGAGACTCACCATAATAAGAATCGTCGTGGTTTCCCAACCCTTATCACGACGTCGTTTAAGTTCCATATGAATGGTCCTACTAATTTCATCGACTAGCTCTTCCGAGGCTCCATCATCTTCCAACTTGTATAATTTCGCGTAAGTTTCGACGTTCACACGCTTACCACCATTGACTACAATATGTTCTCTTTCCCATGACTCTTCCCTTTGAATGGGTAAATGATCATAACTAGCATGTCTTGTAATCCATTCAAAATCTGCATACAACTCGAATAAAGCCAATTAGATGTAGAATTATCCCACCTAGGTGCTTGACTTACATACCCACTACAAGGTTGTTGTTGGTATGTATGAAAATCACCATAAGGTTTCTCTAGGATATGCATCATAGCCAATAAATTGGTTTTGATTGCATCCCATAGATGGTGGGCAATTTTCATAGTGTTGAGGAGGTTGAAAATCATATCCATTGCTCCAATATGCTCCTTCCATAGAAATAAGCACCTGAAATAATTCCCAAACCAAGGTTAAAACCCAGAAAATAAGAAGAAAAAAAAAAAAAAAAAAAAAATAAAACAAAAATTAAATACAAAAATAAGAAACCAAAAACAATTAACAATAGCTGCCTCCCTAAGAACTGCGCTTGTTGTCAAATTGTTATGGTTTCCTATATAAAACACCCTAAGAATTTCGATTGTGTAAATAAAAATAAACAAAAAGCAAATAAACAAAGCACGCAAATCAAGGATGGGAAAATATTGGATAAAGGTTTCATCTTCAATTGTAAACAAGTTTATGAATATATGAATAGAATTCGTATTTAATCTCGCTATCATCAAAAGCCATAGAATACCTTATTGCAAGAATACTCCGTAATTTCCAAAGTTATCAACACACACATTAGGGCTGCGTATGTGAATTCTACCTAAAGAATAACCTAACGCCTTGCGCTAATCAAGTTCAATTCTAGGAGCATTAAGTTTCAGAAATAGGCTAATCAATGCAATTGAAATACATTGCGCAAACAATTCGGACAAAGGTCAATTTCTACATATGATTACGAGGATGTATCACTACAACCTAGAATCATATCGTGCTACTTGTATTCAAGGTTATCAACGCTATCTTATCACCTTGTCTTCCGTCATACTCCTCGACTATCCATGTTTCACCTAGCTAGCCATATGGCTACGACCTCCTTAGCTCCCTAGCTTGCCAGCTAGTCAGGCCATGACCTGCTATCTCTCAGCCTTGGCCTATCTACTGGACGCGGCCACCTTATCCCTAGCATAGCCAGTCACGGCCTCCTTAGCTCCTAGTTTGGCCTAGCCTAGCCTCCTAGCTAGCCAACTAGCTAGTCGATCATCATTACTAGCCTGTCCATCTTGCCACGACCTCCCTATCTCCTTGTTATTGATTTCAAATCACTCTCTATCTTTTGCAATCACACACACAAACCCGGCGAAACCCAGGCGGCTACCTTGCCCTAAACCTAGCCTAGCATAACCGCACAATGATTGGGGCCACCAAAACCGCTTAATTCTTAGTCATGACCTCCCTGTCTAACATAAGATACATAATTCACACGAAAAATAGCAAAGAAAGCATAAACCTGGCTAACCATGGTCACCTCCTTAGCTCCTAGTTCTCCTTGCTAGCCGACCTAGCTTGGCATAACAATGCAACGATTTCCTAGTCTCTTGGCCCAGCAAAGCTAGTAGACACGGCCACCTTGTCTTCAGGACCGGCCTAGCCATGTATCGCCTAGACAAGCCATATGGCTAATACCTCCTTGCCTCTCGGCCTAGCCTAGTCATATGGCCACGACATTGTACCAAGCCTATCACCCATGTCCATGCTGACTTTGCTGGCTATCGACTAGGTTGCGGTGACCTGACTAGCTTGGTGTACTATGTAGGCTACGTGTATTAGTATGGCTAGCTAATTACAATGTTATCTTATGGCAAACTCATTATTAGTCACACGTAACCTTGGAGTCGAGTTGTCTCTTCAAGCTATGTCACTTCGACAAAGTCTGGCTAGCTTAGGCTATTACTCAGTCAAGTATCGTGACAATCTAGAAAAGACTAGAAACAAGTCCATGACTCCACTAATTCCTACGAGAAATCAAAACACGTTACATTCGGGAATTATTTATGGGTATTGGTCTGGTGGTTTACATTAATCGTGCGGCATGGCAACATCCCATGATAAGGAAGTTAAAAGTAGTGGTAAGCAGTTTGAGGAAGTGGATAAGTAATGGAGTGGTGTTTTACGGTTTCCAGAAACTTCTGGCGTAGTCATGCCATTATCTCCACTCTTCCCATCTCTCTATATCTCCATAATCTCCACTACTTACGAGGAAATAGTGGGTGTTTCCTACAGCTATAAATAGATAGCTTTGTCTATTCAGAAGACAGAACAAGCTTATCATTTTCAAGCCTTTCTTCTTCCATAGCTCAATAACCTCACACCAAATTCAATTCAATCACCACTGATTCCTCAAACTTTCTTCGCTTTCCCTCCCCTAAGATCAACCCATTTTTCCTTTTTGTAACCGAAGCAAAACGTGAACGACCAATATCTTGGTTTAGGCTCGTTTGTATGATTTTGATTTCCGAATCTAAAGAAAGTACTACAACAGTACATTGTTTTTCCTAGGAGCGATTTTTGGGTATTAACAATTGGCGACCACAGTGGGAGATAAATCTCTCGATCACAAAAATCAGTTATTCGACCGTTCGAAAATAAAGGTAGATCTTAGGTCAGTCATCAACCAAAATCCATTTTAATCACCGATCTCAATTTACCAGTTCCTCCAAGGTCATGAATGTTCGAAGTTCAACCACCATGGAAGACATAGTAAAAATGTTGAAAGATGTTGTCGCAAATCAAGCCGATATCATCAAGTTACAAAATAAGACATTTTGTTTCTTAAAGATTATTGCAAACCGGCTGTGGCAAGAACCAACAAATATCTTCTTGGGGAATATCACCAATTATGGGGATAACATACAAATATTGAATCCTTGTCCGAAATTTGTGCCTCCGCTGACAACAACACAGACAAAGCGCATAGCCGTATCGAACGAGAGCAAAAGGGGAACGACCAACGGAGTCTAGCCAACGATAAGCATCCGGAGAATTTTTATAAAGCTAAAGGAAGAGATACGTCAAGTGTATCACAATATTTGCATGACAAAGGTAAGGAACCGGCTTATGAAGCGTTGTTGGAAAACATGTACCTTCAAACCCTCGCAGAAGTTCAAAGAGTTGTCCAACAATCCGCAGCTATAACCTTTCTAACCTTGCTAAAAAGAGAAGCACCTGAAGAAGGGGAAATATACCAAGGAATTCATGAAGATAGGAATTGCGTCAACGAACAGTACTCGGTTCAGCTGCCTCATATTGTTGTCACTAACGCAGAGCCTCCGAGAAATATTACGCTTCAACAGAATTGCCAAGCTAAAACACCTGCACCTGCATCAATGCCCGTTCAAATCTCGACTCTGCCATCGAAAAGAGCTTCATGTCAAAGCCCACAAGAGATTCCACGACTACAACGACTAACACGAGAGGATCCAAACTCAAGGTACCCACGTTTCCCGTTCCCGATGAGAAAAGTTCTGGAGTTACTGAGAGCTTGGGTGCGAGAATGAGTTGTTCAACTGCCTCCCGTATGGCGCTTGCCAATTGATCAAGAGATGTTGGGATTCAAGATATTGCCACTATCATAGATTCATCCATCACCCTACCATTGAATGCAACGGTCTGAAACACATTGTTCAGGAAAATATTAACTCGGGAGAATTGCGTATAAGGACCGAAGGTACTCATGAAGACCCACTTCATATAAGAAATTTTACCCTCTCTGGAGAACCAGTACGTCAAATTATCCAGACTTTAATGGGGCGCATGTGCGAGACTCTCCACCTTTCCACAGAACAACGCAAAGATATTTTCCCCGCTCTTAATCGTGTCGTGTCGGGTAAGCGTTTACTCTTTGCTGAAAAGGCTATTGTATATCCTAAATCTACCTTAGAATATGTAGCAGTTAAACACGATGAGAAGCCTGGCCGGGGACTTCTCACTACTACTTACCTCAATAATGCTGAATTTGAGCGAGTACTAATCCATGCGGGGACCGATGTCAACATCATCACTATCAAGACTTTGAGAGCCGCAAGAATTGCGAGACATGAAGCTACGTGTTCACCGTCAATGATCAAAAATTCTGAAGGAAACTCAAAAAGCGGATACGGATACGTCACTCTTGAGGTAAAAATGGATGATATTCAGACACGTGTTAAGTTTCATATTATCAAAGAAGACCCAAAATATGATATGATACTGGGGAGCCCATGTATTCTTAACAACAAAATGAAAGCGGGTGAACCCTATCTGCTGGCGTCGACACCTCCAAGATTATCCAACAAACCGGCAAGTCCTGAAGGTGACCTGTTATACGATTTTTGCCGCATAACACATCTGGATATGAAGCAGTTACCAGGAGAGGACGTTGGGTCATATGTCAGCAGATTCCGCGCACAAGTAAGTCAAGCTTATCCGATTTCCTCGCAACCAGCGGCCCCACGCCCGATCAAGACTTGGGGACTTGATCCGGATATCAACCCCAAGGTAACTCGACGATGCGAATGGGAAGCTAATCCTTTTCAATATTTTATTAAGTGGGTAGGAATCGTCTCTGCTGAAAATAAGAAAACCAGCAAACCAACCATCCTAGAGATATGCGAGAATCCCGAGATACCAAAGCTTAGCTCATTCCAAGTCGGAGACACGGTCAAGAAGATTACCGCTTCCCCTAAGGAAGAGTCGTATATAGTTATTGAAGCTATATTAGGTGGTTATTACAAACTCATCAACACTAATAAACCAGAAGGAGTGGTCATACACGGCAAGTGGCTCGAATCATTCGACGCTTAAAATATTTTACCATCACTTTACATTATTTCCCTGTTCTCTGCAACCTTTGTGATTCCTCCAAAATGTTTGCAATATTTTTGCACTCATACTTAGGATTTCACTTCATTGGATATGCAAAGAAATATTCTTTTCTTTAGTAGCCTCTTAAATTCAAAAAAAAAAAAAGTCTTCCAACCTACTCAAAAAAAAAAATGTTTCCAGAAACATAAAACCTAGAAAAATCCTTAAAGATTGGTTCAACACCTTCAGAGTACGCCTTTTCCACCTGTTCAAGTCTTTCAATCGCAACTCTCAATTCCTGGGAAAGCCTCTCGACTTCAAGTCTAGCCTTGGTAACTGTATCCAAACTAAAAAAGGTGCCTGCTTTATTCAAGTGCTCTTGAATTGCCTGAAAATGACGACGAAGCCATGAAACCTCCAAGTTTGATCTCTCTGCTTTATCCAAAGCCTCCTCCCACTCATCGAGGACGACCCCAGGAATTTCATTCTTAGGAAGATATATCATCTCTTGCACGGTGGGAAGCAAGTTGCATACATTCCTCTCCAAAATCCGGTATTTTTCTGGAACACCCATGAAGAAGTGGCCAAATCTCTTCAATACTACGTCATAAAGCTCAGCATAAGAGGATAAAACGGTGAAGCCTCCGATACATACATATCCAGGGAGCATTCTACGAAATTTGGATGGAAAAGGAACACCAGCGTTCGGATACTCAGCCTGTACTACCTCCTTTTCACCGGTATTTGTCGCCGCATCACTGGAGATATTTTGTTCAATCATCGCGTCGGAAGGGGGTTTATCATGATCATGGATATAAGGAGACGTTTCACCAACAGTATCGCCCATGGTAATGATGAGTGCCAAATATTGCATATTTCTACACCTTTTTATTGGCATTTAACTCATCTTTTGTGCTCAGAAATCAGATATTATCCCATATTCTGTATTTTCTTTGTTTTCAAGAATAAATATTTGTACTAATTAATTTTGTGTTTTTAGGTAGTAAATAAAGTTCGGAGAAGTTGAGGAGCCAAAAGAGCAGAAAATTGGAGACGAGCGTCTATGGAGCAAAAAGCCAAAGCCCGCGCGCGCATCAGTTGCAACCCAGCAAGGAGCAACCCATTTACAAGACATGGGCTTGAGCAGTCCAAGACCCGACCCACGACCCGTGATCCAAGCCCGTCCATCTGAGCCGTGAGATCTCGTCCGCCGCATCCAACGCTCGCTGCGACCTGCACATCAATCCTCGCTGCATCTGCTCCACAGCAAAACCGTCTACCCCTTCATCCCAACCGAACCAAACAATCCCTTCCTCATTTCTCATTTCGTCTCCTCTCTCTTCACCCGACAGCTGCAGAGCTCTCCCTCTCCTCTTCTCCCGACCAAAAATGGCAGAGCCATCTTCTTCACCAGCAGCGACAACAACAGCCTCCAACAACGCAGCCGCCTCCACCATCACCTCCTACTTGCTTTCTATTTCACTCAAAGCTTCTTCCCTAGAAGCTAAGTGAGAGATAGAAAGAATTAGGTTAGGGTTTCATCAATATTTGGGGAAAATCAAAGTCAGGAGTTCTCAGAGCCGATTAAACAGAGCCGACAGCAGATTCAAAGGGTATGGGCGAAAGGGTATTGTTTAATTTCTATTTTTGAAGTAAATTAGGGTTTGGGAATTGCATGTATAAACAAGGATTTTGGGTGTGTGTTAGAACTCATGCCTGGACTAGCCAGTGCACCAATTTAGAGTTAATTTGTGTTTAATTGTTCTTTTGATGTTCTAATTTAATTTGCTAGGATTTAAATGAAACCCTAACTCTCTGTTATGTCATTCAACTTTGTTTGAGTTGTTCTTGAATGCTTAAGTCATAAGATAATTTCAATTCTTGCACTTCAATGCTTTACTTTCACAATGAATGCCATGTATCCATTGTAGTTAGGATAAAACTGTGTTGATTGTGCTCAGCTCAGGCCTTCAAGATAGTTGCTAACCCCTTGCCTAGTTGTGCTTAATTAGACAATTAGTTCTCTGGATTGGTACTCTAGCTGATAATTGAATTATCACTTGGTGAAACTCCTTAGATAAGTGATAGACTTGACACATTGTCCTTATCTGTCACAGGAACAAGAATGCTCAAATTAGTTGAACATATAACATGAATTAGAGGTGGATTTGACAATCCTAGTGCCTCTTTATACTCATTACTTGTAATTCATCTTGAGCTCATTGTTACAACCTCCATCTTGTCGTAAAGACGTTAAACAAACCCATATTTGTGTTACAAACTTTGTCATTTCTCTAGAAAATCAGTTAAGAAGCCTTTAGATCATTCATAGCAACTCCATTTCTCTGTGGATCGACCTGTGCTTGCCCTTACCTCCAATAGGCACTGTGCACTTGCAGTATTACAAGTAGGCATAAAATAAACCCCATTACACAGCCTACCAAGTTTTTGGCGCCGTTGCCGGGGACTTGGCGTGTGCTGTGTTGATTAATTGCTTCTTCACTGAATTTCAGATCACCCCTGTATATACTTGCTTTAAATTATTACTTTTAGCCCTGTTTTAGTGTAACTTAGCTGTAGTTTTCTTTTTCTGCATCTTCTATTACATATTCTTAAATATATCATTGCATTTTAGCTAAGTTATCTTAATTGCATACTTACATATCTACATCTTAGTGTTAATGTAGTTGCGGGAAATCCCACACTACACCCCTTACTCAATTTTGCTTAATTAATCCATTGAAAGATGTAAGATCAAGAATATTTATTGATTGAGTTCATGAAGTGTTTACACAGGAAAATAGAATTACACTTAGAAGTTAAAATACTCTTAAACTTTCTCTCTCCTAATGACTTGCTCAACAATTCCCCCCAAAAGATCCCCCTTTCAACAGACTCATTGAGCCCTTTATATATGGTAATACATAATGGATGACAGCTAAGCTATCCTTTATTTTCGGGAATGTCTCGCGAAGTGTCGCAAATGCACGAATATTCATTCTCGCGACACTTCTTAACTCTCGCCAGGTTTTGTGTCTTCCAATTGTTTTGGGTGTCGTTATTCATCGCGTCGTTTATTGTAGCGCCCTGCGACTCCCTCGCGACACCGTCGTTTATTAATCCCGCGAGCCTTGTACATTGCGATATTATGATCCTACATCTTGCCTCTTTTTCCTTGAATATTGCTTGAAGAGCGATTTGAAGGAAAAATTCGTTGTTTGTAATATTCCTTGGTTTCAATTGGTGAAGGAACGAGCGAAAGAATATTTTTCTTGAAAAGTACGTACTTGCCTCTATTCTTTTAGCGAAGTTCCGAAGCTTCTTTGTGGTATATATATGAAGTTCCATCTCCTGTCTCTCCTTACATCTCCTCTGCGAGGGGGAGAATGTCATGAGAATCAATATTTTGATTTGCCGCAACTACTTATCTTTATCTGTTTCGGCTCAGGTACTTTTACACAGATTTTGACTATTAAAGTCTTTTCTTGACACGTCTCTTCCAACCGTTTATTCTCGACCGTTCGTGTCTCTTCTCGCATTAAATGCCCTCGTTTTCTCAAGAATCTTTTTAATTTTTCTATATATAGTTTTCTTTTCCTCCTCTTTTCTTCCTTTAGTTTCTCTCTGCAACTCTTCTTGACTCTCTCCTTCCGCAATTTGCGCTCCTGCTACTGTAAATCTTTTCTTCATCCCTTCTAACGCTGATCCTAATCTCCAACCTCCCATCCATTCCCATACTGATAATGGCTTTCATTAGTCGTGCATACAAAGCTTCTTTTGATGAAGTTCAACGAAATTGCTTGAGAAGGGTTTTACTCTATCAACCATTCCTGATCAAGAACCTTCATCTATCCTTTCTGCAAAGCTATTTTCTGATCATCAATGTGATGATCAAAAAATTATAGTCTCGCTAGGTCAGCTTCTCGCAGGACTTCCCATTCCCTTATACAATCCCGAGATGCCCTTATTTTATGAAATCTTGGCCCATGAAAAATTCTCTCGGGCTGTTTATCAATTATGTGGCGATTGCATTCGCCTAATGCTTGAGTTCGCGAACCGTGGTGCTGGCAAAGGATCTTTATACCCTAATACTTGTTAGAAACCCCGAATTCGCAAACTTGAAATAGATCTTTGAGAAATACTTTGTAGAGAACTTTTTTGAAAATTATTCGGTGATAAAGATGAGGAATGTGAAATCTCATTTGGGGCATTCGCCTGAAAAAGAAGGATAATGTTCCTGAGGATAAATTACTCATGCAAGATATTGACTGGCACCCGGGCAATAATACTTCTCCTCGCCACTCCAAAGATGAGAAGTGGTGGGTTGTACCCTTGATTTTAAATGGCCCTTACATCGCGGGCTCGCATATTCTTCCTGCGAATCTCGCAGGATATCATCCTTGGGAATTCAAATGGCACGATAAGGCAAAAGAGGTATGTATTCCACTCCAAATCTTGCCCTCGCAACTTTCTTTTATATTTCTTGAGTTTGTGGAATTTTCAGATCGCCAAATTGAGAAAAAGCTATAAGGATGATCCGTTGGAGAGTACTCTGACGATACTCCGATCGCTTACGAGTGAAGTAAGAAACATTTCCTTTGTTATTTGAAACAATATTGTTGCCTCTGTTTCTTATCTTTAACCATATGCGAAGGTTGGAGTTGAAGAAGCTGCAGCCGCGAAAATTAAAAGTAAGGGTAAAACCGTCGTTCGCAAAGGTAGATCTTCTGCTCCCTTAACTAAGAAGCGAAAGACTCAGTCTTCTTCTCGCCTTAGCTCAAGCTCCGAATCTTCTGACGAGGATAACCATAATTCGAATTCCTCTCTCGCTAAAGAGATTCCGTTGGCCGGTTCCCCTATGGATCAGTTATCTAGCATCTTCTCAGATTCTTTCCAAGGAATGGGAGATGCTCCCCTAGCTTCCCTTTGCGGGACTCTCGCAAATGTGTGTAATGCTGCTTTATTAGAGGGCAATAATTCTTTCAATGGAGCCTCTAGAATTGTGTCTCCTGACTTCTTGAACGCACTTGGGTCTTTGGTATGCATGCAGTCATATTTCCTTGTTAATTTTAATTTTTTTTTTTTTTTTTTTTTAAATATATATGTATTGACGGTTTTTCTATCTTCTTTCATAGGTTGGGAAAACTTCCTTTGTAGTTGCCTCAGATCTCGAGAGAAGACGCAACAATCTTGAAAAGAGAAATTTACAATTGAACAAGAAGACCCAAGAGCTGGAAGCTGAAGCCGCGTCATCTCGCGATAGGGTTCAAAAATTAGAAGCCGATCTGGACTCCCAAAAGGATAGAGTATCTACTCTTCAGAACTCAAATCAGCAACTTTACGGTATAGTAATTTTCAATTCTCAAATCCATGTCATGTTATCTTCTATCTTTCTTTGTCTGACTATTATTCTCGCAGACGTATATAATCTCTCCGAAGAATCCATTCTTCTCCATTCATTTCCCGAGCCTATGAATGATGATGTCCTTCTTACTCACCTCAATCAATCTCTAAGTAGTTCCTCAAATAAAACTAACCTCCTTTCATTAAAGGATCTTCAATCCAAACATCATCTCTTAGAGATCGAACACAGATCTAGTTTAAATTTAACTAATCGCTTTAAACGAATGTACCTTGATTCCGAGAAGAAAATCAAGACTTTAAGGAAGAAAATTAGTGATCTCATAGATGAGAACGATCGCATTACTAACGAGAGGTGCACGGGCGTTAGCGGGAATTCCACAAGTCTCTTCTTGGTGTGCAAGTTGAACGAGATGAACTCCTTCATCAAAATACCATACTTAAGCAGCGAGAAGAGCAAGTTCGTTCTCTTCTTGTTATTAATAGTGATGATGAATTCGAACGGGCTGCGAAAGTTTTAGATAATGCCGGGAATAACCTAGGTGTTGATGTTAGTCTTCATCTTTGAGCATACTTCCTTGATTAAGGATATGATATCGATAGAGAAGGTTATTTATTATACCTTCTGCTTCTTACTTTTGTAGTATTGCTTGTAAATTATTAACTTGTTGTTGCTTATTTGAATCGAGAAGAGGCTTCGAGGTTAGAATTAGAGAACTTGAATCTGAAAAAGAACAACTCGCCAGGAATTTTCCGGCGAGAATTGAAGAACTCGAAACTTAAAAAGAACGGCTCTCAAAGAGTCTCTCCTTCGCGAGAATAAATATTTCAAGTTGAAGAAACAATTTCTAACGACAGGTGGAGAACTTTAATAATGATGATTCGTTTTCGTAATGGAGCCATGGAGTATGTTTGTAAGGACCACAATATCCCTCTGCATTCATATCCCGGCTTCTTGAAAAGGTTCCCGAGAATCACTGCCTGTCTCGGACGTTTCGATAGTGAGGCTAGCGAAGAAGAAAATTGGCGATGAGAATAATAGGACTGAAGAATCAGATGAAGGAAAAGAATCACCAAAAAGATAGTTCTTTTTGTTTTCTTTCACCTTTACTGTAAATATCTGTACATTTCTGTATCTCTTTATTATAGTGTACTTCTTGGATTGTTCCCCTCTAAATTCAATCTTCACTCCCCTTTTTTGGTAGTTCTTCTTTGTAATATAATTGGCTAATATTATTGATGTATAACTTTTTCATCAGAAGATGAATACCAATATTCCATCTTTTCCATTCCCATACTTGCCTCTGTTATTTATCTTCAGATGAAAGATTTTAGTTGTCATCATGTATTTTGCCTCTGTTATTGAAACGTATCGTTGCGACGAGGTCGCGGGTATCTTTATAAATCAAGAATCCTACTTGTCTCGCCTTACCATTTCGCGGGTATCTTTTCTTGTTGCGACAAGGTCGCAGGCCGCCTTTACATTTTCATGCAATGGCCCATTGACCTTGCCTTATCATTTTTGTGTGGTCTTCCAAGTCAGACCTCCCTAATTAGAGGTCTTCCCCTGCCACCTTTCATCGCGACAAAATCGCAGGACGTCTTTACACTTGCATGTAAAGACCCATTGATCTTGCCTTATCATTTTCCAAGTATTTTTGCCTCTGCAGGATGTTTTAGTTTGCGACAATATGATAGGTCTAGATATCCTTGCGAACATAAAGCCCCATGACATTGCCGTCGTGCGACGTGAAATCGCAGACGTCCGTACCTTGTCGTGTAAAGACCCATTGATCTCGCCTTACCCTCGCGTTAGTATTATTGCCTCTGCAGGATCATTGCACAAATATGACAAGCCTAAATTCTCTTGCGAAAACATAGCCTTATGACATTTGCGTCTGTTTTGACACCCCCCCTAATGGAGAGCGTCGCCCTTATCATCTCCCCGGTTTCCCCTTCAAGGAGGCGAAACATCGGCCATACAAGACTAGCTCCTCCCATCCGGTCTTAACAACAACCAGTTGTTTTCGCGACCTCTTATCCCTTATACCTATATGGTTTATGGTTACAAGACTGCACCCTAAGTGGAGTTTTCTTGGGCGAGTGCAACATATGCCAAGACTTGCCAAGAATGGCCGGTGGGTAGGTTCATCCATCCGGGCACTCGCTCAACCGTGTACCCCGGCGCCTTGAGCATACACCGACTCCTTGGAAGAGACCCTCGGTCGCCCAACCAGGGTATAACCTTATATATATAGTTGGGAATCCAAGGTATCTCTCCCGGATAGGCTTTCATGGGCCCCAAATTTTCATGACTCAGGCTTCAGGAGCGGTGTAACCTTTCCCCTGAGCCATGTTGAGAGATACCCCCTTATATGACGCACTTTAGGTCTTACATTTGCCTCTTACGAAATGTTATTCGCGAACTAGGGTGCACGCCATAAAGGTTCGTCCCATTCTTTTACTCATTCATATTTGTTAAATCATTCAATCATTCATGTTTCATTATTTTTGATATTTGTTTACGAAGTATTCGCACAATCTGTTTTATTTGTTGTATTTTCATTTTTCTTTCTTAACCGAATTCCCATATATTCTTGGCTGCGAGATTCTCGCACATCATTTCTTCAATTGCTACTTTTTCTCCTGTTTTTGTTGATTATTCACTTCTTATGCCTTTTGTTCCTCATATCCTTTGCTTCTTTATTACCATAATATTCGCATGTCTCTAGGCATTCACCTCGCGAGGTATGTTCAGTCCTTACTTCTATAGCATCCACCATCAATTTTTCCTTTCTCTGCTCATCTCTCACATGTTGCTTCCAACCTTTTCTTTTGGCATTTCTTTCTTCGCAGCTTTCTACATCGACCTCATGACATTGTTGCGACTCCTTCCAATCTCCTGTATAATACCAATGCCATTTGGGTGTGGAAATTTTATACATTGATGATATGTTGATGCGACTCCCAAGATTTCATGAAGACATGGCCTCCCAATCAGCGCATTATATGGAGATTCCACGTCAACCACACAGAATAAAATATCAGTTGATAATCCTTGTAGAGGTATTCTCATGTGAACCTCTCCCTTTGGTTTGTTTGCAGTGCCATTAAAGCCATATATCTTGTATGTCGAGGGATCAAATCCTCACCTTTTCCTCCCATCGTCTTATAAGTATGGTAAAGAGAATATTCACCGAACTTAGGTGTCGATTAGGATTCGGTTGATCGCCCAAACAAGCTTCGCTTCATCATCTTCCCCATCAACTGGTTTCGGGTTAATCTCTAGTTTCACAACCAACGGGCTATCATGTGTTTCTCTTCCTTTTGGCACTTCATCTGCAGAGAAAGAAATAGTCTTCAGCTGCCACTTTTCTACCTGCGTCGTTCTCGCCAGACTCATTATTTCTTTATCATTAGCATCTCTCGCAAAGACTCTACTGAGCACGTTGTCATGAAAATCTTCGATTGTGCGATAGGAGTGGACAATAGAGTTGCAATTCAAATTTTTAGCTTTTGTCCCGACTTCTATCACAAATGTTTCCTTTCCTTTCGCTGACACTGTTCTGTGCATCTCTGGTGGTGGTGGTAATGTCTGGCCTGTTTCTTTTCCTTTTAGAAAGTGATTGACTTCCCCTGATCAATCATCCTGAGAATGATTCTCTTTATGTTTCTGCAATCGTTTGTTTGATGCCCATGGAAACGATGGTAAGAACAAAACTCATGACTTCTATCGCCTGGCGGTGGTTCCATTCCCACGTTCCAAGGTGCTGGTACATTTTCCATCACAAGTATAGCTTCCCAGATCTTTTCCACACTAGCATTCAGTGGAGGCATCTTAATCTCTTCCCATACTATTCTGCGACTTCTCTGCCCTCCACGGTTATTTTGCCTTCGTCCACCGTAAGTTTCTTGCTCATGATCTAGCCTCTGAATCTTATTATTGCTGTTACGGTTGTAGTAGTTCCTTTCTCGTTCAAACTCTTCTTGATCGTGGCTTCCCATGGCTACTATCTTCCCTTGTCCCTCATCAACTTTCCTTGCTTGTTGTCCTTGCGAAGTGCTCGCCACTGTATTTATGAATTGAGGCAACAAGCTTGCGTTCGCAGCATTCGAGATTGTGTTTGCATTTGGATAAGAATTCATTTCATTCTGTCTCTCTTCTAGAGCAATATATTCTTCTGTAACTCTCGCAATTCTGCCATCGTGATTGTATTTTTGATTCTAAAAATTTGAATGTATAACAAGTTAGTCGCGAAGAGAGCATTCACAAATGAGAGGATGAGATATCTTTCCTCAACTCGTCCTGCCATTTCGCTACACATGGTCCTCCATCTTATTGTCAACTGCCTTAAGCTCTCGCCAACCCTTTGTTTCAACCCGAATACATCTTCAATACACAGTCGCGAAGAGTTGTTACTTATGTATGCTCCCAGGAATGTGGCTTGTAAATGGTTAAATGATGTGATTGTGTTCCTTGGCAGACCTTCAAACCATTTTAGTGCTTCTCCTATTAGGCTTGATGCGAAATATTTGCCTGGTATGGCATCATGATTCTCCCACCGCAACATACATCTCATATAAGCCTTGATATGTTGTACCGCAGACAGTTGTTCCATCAAAGATGTTGGTTAATGCGGGTAGATTGCACTTAGGAGGTATTCCTCCCATCGTACTTCTAGCGTGAAGGGATTCTTTGCAGCTTCTGCGATGGCTTCGTCCAATTGTTTCCTTCCTCCTTCCCTTCGATTGTTCAAGTAATCCTCTCATTTCAAATTTGATTCTCTTAAGATTTGTTCATTTGCCTCTTTAATTTGATTCTCTTTTGGTCTTTTTAGCTCGCCTCTCTCCTTCTACGCTCGTGCCTGTTTTGACCTTCTTGCTCGTTATTTTCTTCTCTCCTTTCCTACTGACGTTCTCCTTCATTTCTTTCTTCAATTCGCACACCATTATATCGGTTGTTCTCTCTTCTTGGTCTGTCTCTCGGCTCTCATCTGCGCCCTCTCATATTCTTCATTAATATTTCTATTGGTACGATTTTGTTCCCTCCTCCTTTCTCGGTTGTCATGGTTATTCTTAGGATTGCCTCTTCTATCTCTTGATTCTCCATTTCTGCTCTTATCCTTTCTCTCTCGCGAGCTAGCCGTGCTTGTTCAATGTAATGCCTCTCAATGTCATCCTCAATCTCTCGATTTCTTCTCAATTCTTCTCTCCCGTGCAAAATTATTCTCCCTTCAGCAGCTGGGTCATTCGGCCCTTGGAGTTGCATGTTTCCTTGATTTTCCCTATTCCGCTCATTTTGAAAATTTTCGGTGAGGAATATAACGATCTTCCATTTCCCCTCTTCTTTCGCCATGCTCTATGCTTGGATTTTGTGTTTCTTGTTGGTTTTCTTCCTCGGTACTTTCTGTTGGTAAAACTCTCCTTCTTTCTTCCCTAATCGATCTTGAACTTGATCTCACACTACTTCTTGATCTCCTATTTTGCAATCTTATATTTTCCATCCTCAATTCATGATTCTGTCTTGTCAAGTTTGCTCGTTCCTCTGCCTCTAGCCGTCTCTCTTCGTGTATTGTTTGTCTCAATCTTTCTAATGTCTTTGCGATTTCTTCACACTGGATTCATTTCTCCATTCATTTCTTGCTCTCCTCCTCCTTGTCCATTGTTCACCAACTGCTGCTCCTCTTCCCTTTCGTCTTCAGAATCAGACCTCCAAGTATGTACACTTACTCTATCATAATCCTCAGCCGCGTTTGCTACTGGGGAGATCGGTGGCTGATTTTGATCTTCTCCATCATTTCTCCTATTCATCCTTGACGATTCTCCTGTTTCATTCCTCCTTTCTCCAGCAAGTCTCCCACGTTTCTTCTTACAATCGTTGGTTGCCCTTGTACATTTCTTCTTCTAGCCATTTTTCTTTTTCAATGAATTCTTGAGTATCTTCTCCAAATCTTTTTTCTCGTTAATCCAAATTCTTTCCAATTTCTACGTCAATCTCTCGCTCCGTCCTTTGTTTCTAGCGCATATGTAGTTGCGGGAAATCCCACACTACACCCCTTACTCAATTTTGCTTAATTAATCCATTGAAAGATGTAAGATCAAGAATATTTATTGATTGAGTTCATGAAGTGTTTACACAGGAAAATAGAATTACACTTAGAAGTTAAAATACTCTTAAACTCTCTCTCCTAATGACTTGCTCAACAATTCCCCCAAAAAGATCCCCCTTTCAACAGAGACTCATTGAGCCCTTTATATAGGGTAATACATAATGGATATGTGACTAAGCTATCCTTTATTTTCGGAATGTCTCGCGAAGTGTCGCAAATGCACGAATATTCATTCTCGCGACACTTCTTAACTCTCGCCAGGTTTTGTGTCTTCCAATTGTTTTGGGTGTCGTTATTCATCGCGTCGTTTATTGTAGCTCCCTGCGACTCCCTCGCGACACCGTCGTTTATTAATCCCGCGAGCCTTGTACATTGCGATATTATGATCCTACAGTTAAATCTTGCATTTTGCCATTGCTGTTAGAGACTGCATTCAAACCAATTATATAAACTGCATCATTAGCATAAGATAGGCTTAGTCATAGTCACCTGCATCATATCTTTGTAACATGCCATTTCTATTGTATGTTCCATCTGTTATAACTTGCATCTAGAACTCCCAACTGCATCTTTAGCTTTTGTTCCTGTTGTCATCAGTCTGCTGTAGTCTTCAGTCTCTTGCCTCATCATCATACATCCTGCATTACCAAAAGGGATGTGATATATGCTGAAGCTGGCCATTTATTGTATAAGTTGTTGCCAACCTGTGACCCAAATAAGCATAATCTTGCAGCTGAACCTCAGTGCAGCCCCCATCCTTTGTTCTGCAACTCTAATCTGTTAAATATCGGCTATGAAATGCTTAACTTTACATGCACATTTCGAGGATCGAAATTCTCCTTTGAGCTCACAGGTGTATGCTACAAAACCCAAAGAAAGGGAAGGCAAGGAGCAGAACAACACATCCATTGTGGCTTAAACCGGTTGGTCATTCTCAAATCCTGTTATACTCTATACCTGCATGAATGATCTGAGTGCAAGCATCTGGTGATATTTGAGCTTTATTTTGGTTAGATGGACTTGTTATTTGTGCATAGCATGATTTGTGAAACTAGCAGAGTACTGCCCTGCTGAATATTGTCCAACCTGTGTATGCATAACTTGTTATTTAGCCGACCTGTGTTGAATGCCAAGCCTGGTTCACCTGATAAGCTAGATACCCTGCTAAGCATCCAACCCTGCAATATCTAGGGTTTGCGCATATGAATCTGTGATAACTGAGCACTACCCTGACTGCATGATAACTTGAGCCTTGCAAATCCCTCGAACCTCTCGCTAGCCGAGAAGCTATAATCGTGCATAAACCTCGGAAAATTGAAGTCAACTGGAGTGCATTGACACTCGTGGCATGTTAAGCCTGTGGTAAAAGAGCTAAATAGTTCATCTGCCTTTGCACCCTCTGCATCTGTGCATCTGTGAGTCATAGGCATAACCTGTGTGCATTTTCTGATCTTGAAATCTCACCTATAATGCTTCCTTGTGGTGAGAATTGGTTGGTTGTCTGAGCCATAACATGTTGATTGTTGCTCTGCATTGATAGCCATTATTGCTTTTCAGCTGAACTGGTTACTCGCTGTAGCATTTATGCTTTTAACATCACCCAACCCCTGGAATATCAGAAACCCGTGCATGAGCCTGTGACTCTTGAGTGAAATCATTGTTTTGCTGAGCCTTTTGGCCCTGAAGCTGTCAGCCATTCATCTGAGCATTGCACCCTGAGTTGTGCATTTGTGTCTTGGATCACCACAAGGCTGTGTAAACTCGAGCATTGTCCTCGAGTTGTGCATTCTCATGTGCACGGCTTGTTGTTAGCCCCGCTGAGTTTTGTATCTAATTGTTGCTAACTGTTGAATCTCCGAGTCGCATTCACCTGCCAAATTGTTGTTCTTCAAAAATCACATACACATTACTAGCCTGTGAAGTTTATTTTTGGCCTCCAAGCCCCTGTGTTGAATTGCATGAGCATTTTTTCTTCCCTGGAATTGATTGCCATGTATAATTGCTGGCTGAATTGTTGTTTTGCTGACATTTTGAGCAACCTCTGTGCTACCTGAAATTGGTATTTTCTTTGAATTGTTTACGTGGGTGTAATCTCTAGTTTTGAAATATCACATGCTCTATAGTGTGAATTGCTTGGTTGTCTGGAATCCATAGCATGTCTGGATTTTGGTCTGCAACAGGGGATGGCCAGAAATCAATTAGAGAACTTGCTTACGGGCACGCTTCTCGCTATGAGCCCCCCACAGACCATAATCTCAATAGTTCTAGGGACTGTTATGAACATTTTCATAATCCTGAGCATCAACATAAGAACCCTAATGCCTATTCACACATGTATCATCCACCACAAGTTGAAAATGAACACTTTTCTCATACCCAGTCATCACTTTTCGATCAATTAGAAGCTCAAGTATCTGCTTTAGAAAGGCAATTACATGAGAAATCTGTCGAATCTAATTCCCCTAGGCAATCTGAAATGTATGCTTGTACCTTATGTGGTAGCTTAGGCCACCCTGCTGAGAACTGCTATATTTTGCATGATTTTAGGCAATCTAGGGAAAGCCATGATAATCCAATGTACGAATTGTCTAGAAGTGACTATACTGGTAATCATTGGGACCATAATCAACCTTTCAAAGGTTGCGATCAGTATTCTAAGAACCCTTATAACCATGCACACATGCATCATCCATCACAGTGGGAAATTGAACAATGTTGTACTCCCCTGCCTCCTTGTATGCAATCTGTGGAAATCATTGAACAATATAATGCTCAATTTGAATTTCAGAATGAGCCATATAGCATTGCATCTGAATCGCCTTTCTGTGGTAATCCTCATGAACATACATATACTGAATACCCTGAAATGTTGATACCCTCTGTTGAACACTCCCCTTCCATTGAGCAGCTTAATATGATTCTAAAGATGAATTTAATTCATCTACAAAATGAAGGAAGGGAGGAATGTCAACATGAAATGTTTGTCAGTCCTAATGAATTACATTCTAAAAATGGTGTGTCATGTCCCACTCATGCAACTGATATTGAATATGAACCTCATCTAGAGGAACATGAGCGAATCGAAGACACCACAAGTTGTGAATAGGGATGAGTATGCATATTACTCGGATGATGATGATGAATATGTTATGCTTGATGAGATTTCTTCTAAATCTGCAGATGAATGCCATGTTAACCTTGAGTTTGGGTCTGTGCAATTGTTAGCTGAAAATGAGCATGCTACATAACTTGTTTGTGACTTAAAGGATGAATCTTCTGTTGACACTAATGTTCTTATGGATCATGATATTATTTTTGTGTCTGATTCCCTGCCCATGTCACAATATGATATTCCTTCAGATATTCCTATGCATGACACAAAGCTTTTGGATAATGCTGATTATGACATGGAAATTGATGAATTGTTTCATGCAAGTGAACATGATTTGTCTAATTCTCAGCCCTAGGTCACAGTGTGAAGTTTCTTGTGATCCCCCTATGCATGAAACTGAAGTTGTAGATGATGATTATGGACTAGGGCTTGTAGAAATGTTTTATGAACATGAGCATGTCACAGCACTTGTAGATGATTTGGGAGATATTGTTGTGAGTGATACTGTTACTCTTGAGCTCACTCATGTGAACAACTTAGACATGCCCAACATCATGCCCATGTCACAGTCTGTTAGATTTCCACCCAACCTAGGTTTGGCTTGTAACAAAATTGCAAAACCAACTTTTCGGAGAATTCCTAATTTAGGCCTAGAGCTTTGTGCTTCCCAAGTCCTCTTGGACTATTTTGCATTAAAGTATAACACCTTTAAAGAGCCACAATTGGAATATGTATGTCTGCCTGTTCTTAGCAAAACTCATTTTGAGTTAGACCTTGTGCATGATGTACCTTTAAGTTTGCAAGATTTTGTGCTCACAAACACATCTGTTGACAAGTTTAGGTTTGGGGGTAACTCGTTCACATATGCAGCCTTACTTGCACTCTCATGTTATATTTGTGTAAGGCTGTTGATGTCTCTGCATATTTTCTTTTGGGTTGATCCTCAACTCTTTAGATTGTTGGTGTATGGTGAATTTTCATTGTATATAATCTAGTAGGACTTGTTAAATTTTCTTTCTTGAATCGGTTGAGTCTTCTTGTGCATATATTGTACTAATCCGATATGATCTCCGCTGAGAATGTTGGATTCTAGCCTTGACTAATAAAGCTCTAACCTTGCTTTCGCCGACATCCGGTAATCTCTTCCCTTTTCTCTACTCAACATAGTTCTCTTGGTATGTGACTGTTTAAATTCTTATTATCTGTTGACACATTGAGGACAATGTTTGATTTAGGTTTGGGGGTGCATTTGCATATAGAGTTTTTAGTCTTTTATTTCAAAAAAAAAAAAAAAAAAAAAAAAAAAAAAAAAAAAATCAAAACTCTTTGTAAATACTTGCATAAAAACCTCCAACTTTTAGATTATAGAGTCACTAGCATGCTTCTAGCTATGTTTACATAGAGAGTCTGACCGAAATAACAGAAATTGGAAGTCTTGGAGAACACAATCGGGTTTCTTAGTTGATTAGAGCGTTAAAGTTGGATTTAACCATACCGGAGGGCGAATTAGGTGCTGTTTAGATATTCGGTAGTATGTGATCACCCATAGAGGAGACTACCCATTTTACATCAAGCAAGGCACCAACCTTCAGTTTTTGTGACTTTCTAGAAAAGTTGTTAGAGTGTGTGTCACCGTACGTCAATTCCGGGTAGGAATGGTGAGCTACCCAACTTCGCACCACTTTCAAAGACTATTTTTGATCTCTTGAGTGCTAATTTTGTCAATCATGAGGGTGACGTTTAAAGATGAAAACTCCTTCTAAATATCGATTTGCAGTTAGCATCACTCTCTCTCCCTCTCAACAACATCAACACATTCATAGAAACACATCATCGTCAGCAAGCGGAGCATCATCAGAATACTTGAAGAAAAGTGAATTAGTCCAAGGTTTACATGCAACAAAGAAAAGAAAAGAAAAGAAGATGAGAATTAGTGAAGTTTATGAAATCAAGACAATACAAGTTTTATTGATTTATTGTTATTTACATTTCATGTAAAAAAAAAAAAATTTGTTTGTCAAGTTTTTGTGAAGTTCAGAAGTTCATCATCAACAGTTGAAGACCGAAGACCGAAGATTGAAGACGTTTCTATGGATGCTGAGAGTATGATGTTAATTGCCGATCGGGTGAAAAGGTAAGTGAGTACTCACATCCTTGCTAATGGTTGATTTCCTTTCTTAGAGATCATCAGAAAAAGATTCTTTTTGTCCACACTTCTGTGGAGTCTCCAGAAATTATTTCAGAAGGTTATCCTTCTTACCTACAACGTGTGCAGGATTTCTCTCTTTATTCCTGCCTGCACACATGAGAGACTAAAAAAGCGGTCTTTTTGAGTGCAATTATCATAAAACCCTGTTAGTGAGGCAGAAGTCGAGGCTTATGATCACAATCGAATCCGAATTCTTTCATATGGTATGGTTATTTCTCGCTCAGCACTTAAGGATGAGAATGTGTTCTTTAGTAGTTCTAACTTCGTGTTACTAGCATGCAGAAACTCTATGTCCTCATAGCTCCTTGGATGCTTGAGACTCTTTTACACTCTGAAGTTGGAGAAGGTTTTGTGGGTACACCTCTGGTAAACCCTCACGAGACTACAACTCGTCCACTAGGGACACCTAGGGGTTTAAAGGCTTAGTGCATACGCTAAATGCATTCGAGAGACCAGCGACAGTGGTATAGTTAGGATTTCTTAATTTCTGTTTCACTTGAGGACAAGTAAAATTCAGGTTTGGGTATTTGATGAGTGCCAAATATTGCATATTTCTACACCTTTTTATTGGCATTTAACTCATCTTTTGTGCTCGTAAATCGAAATCGATATTATCCCATATTCGTATTTTCTTTGTTTTCAAGAATAAATATTTGTACTAATTAATTTTGTGTTTTTAGGTAGTAAATAAAGTTCGGAGAAGTTGAAGAGCCAAAAGAGCAGAAAATTGGAGACGAGCGTCTATGGAGCAAAAAGCCAAAGCCCGTGCCCGCATCAGTTGCAACCCAGCAAGGAGCAACCCATTTACAAGACATGGGCTTGATCAGTCCAAGACCCGACCCACGACCTGTGATCCAAGCCCGTCCATCTGAGCCGTGAGACCTCGTCCGCCGCATCCAACGCTCGCTGCGACCTGCACATCAATCCTCGCCGCATCCGCTCCACAAAAAAAACCGTCTACCCCTTCATCCCAACCGAACCAAACAATCCCTTCCTCATTTCTCATTTCGTCTCCTCTCTCTTCACCCGACACTGGCAGAGCTCTCCCTCTCCTCTTCTCCGACCAAAAATGGCAGAGCCATCTTCTTCACCAAAGAATGCACGACAACAACAGCCTCCAACAACGCAGCCGCCTCCGCCATCACCTCCTACTTGCTTTCTATTTCACTCATAGCTTCTTCCCTAGAAGCTAAGTGAGAGATGGAAAGAATTAGGTTAGGGTTTCATCAATATTTGGGGAAAATCAAAGTAAGGAGTTCTCAGAGCCGATTAAACAGAGCCGACAAAAGGATTTTAGATAATTTTTTTTTTTTTTTTTTTTAAGATAAAAGCCGATTCGAGGGTATGGGCGAAAGGGTATTGTTTAATTTCTATTTTTGAAGTAAATTAGGGTTTGGGAATTGCATGTATTGTTTAATTTATTTTTAAATAAGGCTTAAGGCTTTTGGGTGTGTGTTAGAACTCATGCTGGACTAGCAAAGTGCACCAATTTAGAGTTAATTTGTGTTTAATTGTTCTTTTGATGTTCTAATTTAATTTGCTAGGATTTAAATGAAACCCTAACTCTCTGTTATGTCATTCAACTTTGTTTGAGTTGTTCTTGAATGCTTAAGTCATAAGATAATTTCAATTCTTTCACTTCAATGCTTTACTTTCACAATGAATGCCATGTATCCATTGTAGTTAGGATAAACTGTGTTGATTGTGCTCAGCTCAGGCCTTAAAGATAGTTGCTAACCCCTTGCCTAGTTGTGCTTAATTAGACAATTAGTTCTCTGGATTGGTACTCTAGCTGATAATTGAATTATCACTTGGTGAAACTCCTTAGATAAGTGATAGACTTGACACATTGTCCTTATCTGTCACAGGAACAAGAATGCTCAAATTAGTTGAACATATAACATGAATTAGAGGTGGATTTGACAATCCTAGTGCCTCTTTATACTCATTACTTGTAATTCATCTTGAGCTCATTGTTACAACCTCCATCTTGTCGTAAAGACGTTAAACAAACCCATATTTGTGTTACAAACTTTGTCATTTCTCTAGAAAATCAGTTAAGAAGCCTTTAGATCATTCATAGCAACTCCATTTCTCTGTGGATCGACCTGTGCTTGCCCTTGCCTCCAATAGGCACTGTGTACTTGCAGTATTACAAGTAGGCATAAAATAAACCCCATTACACAGCCTACCAGGTAATCTCCAAGACTCCTTTCTCAGGTCTTTTTTTCAATCAAGTTGTGCTCCCGCTGAAAAATCATAAAAGCGTCATAATTTAAAAAAAAAGGGTTCAAGCATGGGAATTGAAGTAAAACCATAGAATTCATAAAACATGTCCATTATCAACCTAAACATTTATTACAAGGTGTTTTAGGACATGTCATGTAGCTCAGAAAGGTTACCGGTCGTTTTTGCAAAAACTCCGTCAGAAAAGATTCTACACTGCCCTCCGGAAGAACTAAAACTGGCGCTAATCTATGAAGAATCTGTTGGAAATAATATGCGATTTCGGTTTCTTGGAAATCATGTTACTGAAACAAACAAAATACTAACAAGAAGAGAGTTAGAAAGACTTATCGGATTGGTTGATCGAGGCGAGGTAATCCTCTTTCCTTAAAGACAATTCATCCCCGCATACGGTGCTCACGGTTCTACGGATGTCTCCTTCCAAGATATAACGATCACGCCTTATAGTAAGTAGCACTACAATACCATTAGGCCAGCGAATGTTGACAATTACTGTGCTCTTAAGTGACTCTGACTCTTGACTTCAAAAACTTGTTTTTTGTTCTCTTCTAACTTGTATGAACTCCAAAACTAAGAGATGGGTTTATATAGAGTCAATGGTGACTCTACAAGATGTCTTTTCATCCATAGGTGACTCATCATGTATAATGGTGACTCTCCATACCACTTGTGCACTAAGTGTCTTATGGTGAAAAGGCATAACCCTTAAACACACCTCTTGGAGTTTAAACTTTCAAAACCAATTTTCACTCACATAAATAATTTTTACCTCAAAATTCCAACAATCCCCCACATGAGTGAAAATACTGACTCAAAAAAAACTTACAAACTTTTAAGAGCACAAGCAGAAAATATAATGCATAGGTAAATGGTAGCTTGTGGCTTTGAACCAAACCTAGTGAAAATCTACCGGATTTACTAGCCAATCAGTGGGCGCGATGTCGTTGAACTGTCAGTCGTTGATGTAAATCGATACAATAAATCTCACACATTATATCTCCTTATAATCGCCAAATTCTCGGTTGTGTTCATTTCGGCCCTGAACATTCTTGGTATTCTATGAGTGCTCTAGATTAACCTAGCCTTTTAAGTTATCATAGAAGCGGCCCCACTTCTCACTCATATAGGTGATCTCCTATTTGAAAGTATCCTGCCATACTTTTCTTAGTTAGACTAAGCTATAGGAATCATTAAGAGAAAATCTCAACCTCTTAAATGACAGGCAACACTGACTCTTATCATAGGAATGGGAAAGAGAAAATCTCTTTCAGTGTTATCTGGCGAGTTCGTGACAACTTAGTTTGCCCTTTTGAGCCTAGACCATGGGATCTCCAATCGCTTAGGTTCGGTTACCGCTGCAACTTACTCTTTAGTAAGGCTATAATCCCATTCCCATCGATGATGCAATTTTAAACTCTCTCTAGAATTCGTATACGTTGTCGACTTGACACAATTCTCAAACATTATTTCTTTTAGATGTGCGCACATTTGAGAGCAATTGCGTTATGGTTACGTTGGCCTCATATTTATAGGAACGCACCATAACACCTTATAGGCACCCCCACATTTTGATAAATTTATCATCTTAACACTTATGCTGTATGACAACCACCCCCCACAATTATGTGGTGTCCTAGTTTGCTTAACAAAAATGAGGTGCCAAAGTAAAAGTCCAATTCTCATATTTCACTGACCTATGAGAAACGTAGATTCCAATAGTCTCAAACAATTTCGTTGATCAACTGATCAGGATACTTGAGTATGGAATCACTCAGATTATCAACGACTTTGTCTTATCCCCAAATTTCATGACGCTCTTAATGTCGTGAAATAACAAATTTGGAGAACTAAAAACGTCCCCATAGCACTATCATGCCTCGTGTACACCAATGGGGATCAAGAACTTCTTAATACTTTCAAGGTTTGTCACCGTAGACATACTCCAAAAAATGTCCATACCAATACACATCATTGGCTTGCCACAGCCAGACCCACAGGTGCTGGCTATTAAATCATTAATTCATCATTTTCATATAAAATGATTTCTGAAGTGATCGGTCCCCTTGTGGAGTCATAAACAGGTTTGAAGGACAATCACATCTTTGATTTCCTTTACTAAACGGCACTACCGATCATTACTTCAGTTGTAAGGAATCATGGTGCATGTTCCCAATATCAAACTGAATTTTAAATTTTTAAGTATTGTACATGGAACTCTTTCCCTTTCAAACTAATTCAAATGGATTAGTTTTTTATTAGATGGAAATTGGTCAACCCTTGTCATCAGTAGTAATTGATCCATCCAATAATGGGACATACTTGCATCTTTGGTTAATTCAGGCATAACTATAACATCATTCAAATTGGTATACCAAGTCTCCTGAATAACCAATCTCTAATTCATTACAGTGTCTCCATTAAATCGCACTGAAATGAACTTCAAATCTTACGTTAGCCACAATGTGATACGAAGTCCCCAAGTCGCTAACTTTTCTTAATATTGTCCGCGTTCCATTTTCAAAATTATGGTTAAACCATGTGATGTGAATACAGACCATCAAGAAATTTCATTTAAACCCCTTTCCCCCCACGATTCATGGCACTCCGCAAATGTCATGAAATCACGGTTTTCAATATACAGGGGAGATTTGTAGTCAAACACATGTGGGATTCAGTCAGTTCCTTGTCCCCATAACCAAGACGATTCTAGTCACCATTATCGCAAGTAACCAATTTCCTTGTTGACATACTTGGACCAGATTTTGCCACCGCATCTGTGATGGTCTTCAGTCCCATTACAGATACTGCTTCTCTCGGCTGCAGAGCGCATCTCTCTGTTTTCATTTGTCGTAAATAGACCATCTTTACGCAGAAGTGGTGATGACACCACTTGCAACACCTGAACCACCCTTGTTTTGATGAATGGTGACGGTTCACATTAAAGGGAGTAACCCTTCTGGTAAAAGATGCCTTTTCACACAGTTGAATGCATGACTCAAAACTGATTGCGTTCATGTTACAAATGAACCGACACATTAAATAGGCACCTTTTGCTCAAGTAATCATTTGAAAAATCCAAAAAGTGTAAATCCTATATCTACTTCATACCAAATCTTATGTTTCAAAGTTATTCCAACTCACTGTTCACATGTCAATTATCTTGATCAGCCACTTGAAACGAAAACAGTTCTCAGGATACTAATAAACTTACCAACATATTGTCTTACTTTTTCACACAACAACATGGGAGATGCATGGCATATTATCCAAACTCATATTGTGACAACAACATATACATGCATGATATCAGAAAATTAGGGAGACAAAGTATATTTGCGAGAAAATCATGCGAACACAAAAGTTGTCCAGGGGATCCTTGCATGTCATGGTCAAAAACCAAACCAAATTAACTAACATGAAATTCGCGAGAAAATCGAAAATATGGAAACCATGAATTAGCTTTAAGATTGTTGAAAATAATACGCGATTTCGGTTTCTTAGAAATCATGTTACTGCAACAAACAAAATACTAAAGAGTTAGAAAGACTTATCAAATAAGTTGATCGAGGCGAGGTAGTCCTCTTTCCTTAAAGACAATTCATCCCCGCATACGGTGCTCACGGTTCTATGGATGTTGCCTTCCAAGATACAACGATCACGCCTTATAGTAAGTAGCACTACAATACCATTAGGCCAGCGAATGTTGACAATTACTGTGCTCTTAAGTGACTCTGACTCTTGACTTCAAAAACTTGTTTTTTGTTCTCTTCTTACTTGTATGAACTCCAAAACTAAGAGATGCGTTTATATAGAGTCAATGGTGACTCTACAAGATATCTTTTCATCCATAGGTGACTCATCATGTGTAATGGTGACTCTCCATAACACTTGTGCACTAAGTGTCTTATGGTGAAAATGCATAACCCTTAAACACACCTCATGGAGTTTAAACTTTCAAAACCAATTTTCACTCACATAAATAATTTTTACCTCAAAATTCCAACAGAATCTGGGGGTGAGTTATATACCAAACGATTCTTATGGAAGTCTGATACAACATACTAGAAGGGCATGTTAATCCGATGAACGAGCTATAAATGGCGGCCGAAACTCTCGACTATGTGATAACTGAAAACCTACAGAATTTCTCCTGAAAAGTTCTGAATACTCGGTCTCAGGTCCTTTTCACCTATCAAACGGACTCCAAATCAAGAAATTCTTTTTGCATAAGTTATCTCTTTCTCTTAGCTAAAGAATGAGAGGTTAACCACCTAATTCCGACTTCGGATGAAGATTTTGTGATCATTTCCGTAAGAAGACATAAATCTGAGTTTTCTGACGACGACAAAGCTATTAAAATCTTTCGCGAAACCAAGTGCAGAGTTGTATATTCGGTGGTTTAAGCCTATAAACAGGTCATTATGGTTCTAAATAACTTACTTGGGGCAATGACAATTAGCCAGAGCAGAAGATGCTTCGTAATGTGACTCGCCACCAAATCCTTCATGCTCATCTTCAGATTCTCCGATTACTTCTGTGTGAGATGATTTTTCAGGTTCTTCATCGCTTTTGTCCTTCTCTTTAGTGCTTCCAACAGTAATAGCACTGTCAAATGTCAAGGTACTCATATCTCTAGTCACCTGGGTAATAAACATGCACAAGGAGCCGAAATTCAGAATAATCTCATACGAAATTACATGCTTCATCGATGTCTTCAAAAGAATGCTTAACTCACGGCGGAAGGTGCTGAGAGGCCAAGGACAGCCGGAACGCCAAATCCAAAAGTTTGGATGTTCAAACCGCTCCGAGGAGTTATTCTAACAGGCTACATAAAAGTACATCTTATGAAAAGACATATATGTACGAAAATGAAGAATTATAAGACAAGAGTATCGGGAACTTACCTTCTTCTGAGGACGATCTCCACTTCCAGGCATGATTACTCGTGGTCTTTTCTTTCCCGACCGGGGACTGACGGCAGAGGCAAAGCCAAGAATTGTGCGAGCTTTTTCCGAACGCCACGACTACAAAAAGCATAAGCCAAGCATTTAAGTCATTGCATTAATAATTAATGATGAGGTGATCCAGAGACATTACCTGCATCAAATCAGCAATCAACTCAAGACGAGTAACGGAAGTAACTCTCAAATTTGGCCGAAGCCTCAGTTCACCTTCAGATGGTGCACCACGAACGGAAGGATCACTCGATATGAAAACCTTAATGATAGCAAGCTATCTATCCCAGAATCAGCATAATCGCTTGTCACATGCACTTTCCTGTTCACTTCGGGAAAAATAAGACTCAAGCCTGGAATGATATGAGCCTCTTCATTTTGCATTAAAGAGCTTACAGAAGGAGCGTCTCCACGAGCACGAGGAATGTGCTGATCAAAACCCATTTGCCGAGATGCTCTATCAATGTTGTAACGCTCGACCAGAAATCTAGACTTGAAAGCAAGAAGATGCCCTGGAATACAACTATTCACGAAGATGGCTTGGCCTGCTGTAGCAATATTACCTTCACCACTCGGATCAGACTACAACACCATATCAGGTCTAATAGCAAAGCTCCCTGCTGGAATCACTTGCGGAATCGTCACACCCCAAGGTATAAAATTCACCTTACTCTCGTTATCCATTAAGTTAATAAGACTTGTAAGGGAAGAGTGTCTTTTCCTATTCCAACAAAGTATCCTAGCATATTCCGCTTCTGGATTTGGGAAAAGGGCTCGGGATTTGGGAGCATACTCAGGAAAATGTTTCCATAGCCAGGCTTGCATAAACATAACGTGGATGAAAGTATCCACCCTGGTGTAGCCGTTAGAAACTTTTATGTCATGAATGAAAGTACCAAAGTGAACATATAAAGTAACCAGAAATAATTTACCAAGGGGAACAATTTTACCACCAGCAAGTGCAACAGCAAGAGAAACAATTTGAGGCTTTAGCAGACAGCCTGGAGAATCTTCAAATATGTCTCTGGAAAGCCAAAGTACGAGAAACGCAGCAATACATAAACGGTGATCAGCAACAAGACCATCGACATTCGAGCTACCATTCCACCAGTATTCAGCCCAAGACGAGTAATTGGTGTTATCAGATCGAGATTTCTGCAATTCACCAATCTTACGAATAAGAAAAGAAACATTCTTTTCTTCTTGATCAGTCAACTTTGGGAAACTTCCGAAAACCGGTAACTGCAGTAAAGCAAATACATCTTTTAATATAATGGTCAATTCACCCCATGAGAACACAGCAGTGTTGGTTGCGCCACACCAACGAGACATGAATGCAAGCAAGCCTTTTCGTATCTTTGCTGATGCTCAAAGACTCGAACACCCTCACAACATGGAATACTCCAACATTTTCTAAAACCAGCTTAACTTGCGAATTTGCAAGCATAACCTTAGCCCATCCTGCCCATCCGGGTAAAGGTTGCTGAGGTGCTCGAAATTCCACAAACAAAGTACTATATTCTTCCCTATGAAGACAGCACCTGACTACAGCGCAAGGGGAGATGTGTTGAATCATGTTGATAACATTGCCGCTCGGGAGAAAGCATCCAATATAATCCGGATGAGCAGCATCTTAGTAACACCCTCAAAAAGCTTGTCATAAATACTAGGTACATCGTCTAAAGGAGCGACATCAGAATTTTCGTCTATGCCATGACTGGAAGTTATGGCGGTGTTATTTTAATGCTCATAAGACATCTAGAATGGATTCAAGCAGCATCTTAGTTAACAATCAGGCATAAGGTTTGGGATTTACTTCTGTCTATATATATAGTATCAAGTATGAAATCAGGCTTATCTATGAAGCAAAAGAAGATCAAGTACAAGATAGCGTCATAAGCAGTCGCTATAAACTCAAGCATACCTGGTCGAGTTCAACGGTATTCTGATAAGACAAACAACAAAATCTACAAATCAGGAACAAAGAACCAGGGTTTACTTACAAACAAGGCGTTATCAGTAAAAGATACAAGAGATTCCAGCAATGAATCAAAAGAGCACTTATCAATCATATCAAGCTAGGCGATTTGCTATAGACTAGGATTGAAAGGAAGCTGTTCTGACCGAAAGTAATATAAAAAAAAAAAAAACTCACGTATGTGAGTTATGTAAAGAAGGGTTGCTCTTCGGGCCATAATGGACAATCAAAGCCCGTTAAGGCTTATAGCCGCGACCATACATATCCGTCCCGTCCAAGGATGGTAGTCGCGGCCACCTTTGATCCCACGGAAGGTCATTCTCGGACCCAGCTGATGTACGTACCTGCAGGAGTGGCCTAGATGAGCCTTAAGCTGTGATGATTGAGGTAAACTATTGATTTTCTTCTCTAAAATTCGTTTATTGTCTCTGTAAATGTCAATGTCACCATCTAGTGCATACCACGAAACATTACTGTTCCGCGCTAAGCAGGGGACTTAATGTAGATGGTGGGTTTTTGACAAGGGAGAAAGTTATAATTTTGCTTCTGCCAAAAGTAAAAATAAATATGTATGAGCTTCTGACCCGGTATCAGAATTATGAACTCATATTGCTATGTCATATTCGGCAAGAGAATTGAGAGCGCATAGCTCATTAACAGCCATAATGGCCCTCAGTATGCCTACAGGATTTTAGAGCTTCACTCGGCTGGACTCTCATTATCTTATGTATGTCCATACAAATTATCATGTATTAATCAGCATATACTGATGATACAATTTATAAGTATTCAGAATAAAACAACTGCGCTACTTTGAATAAAAATATCACCAGAAGCATAATATTTGGAATATTACCTCGAGTCGCATAACTTCCATGGCAGAATTCTTCGAGTGTGTTCTGTATGCTACAAACGAAGTGCTAGCGCCAAACATGGTTGCGCTCCATAATCAGGCCGTGGCCATTAATTCCCTAGCTATTAAGCTAGCTATCTAGGCCACGACTTCCGTATCTCTTGGCCTGGCCATGTCTTTGGCCACAGCATCCCTAGCTAGTAAACTAGCCAAGACCGTAGCCACTAGTTCCCTAACTAGCCACGACATACTAGTCTAGTCCAACCGGCCATAGCCACTTTGTCTTGGCCACGGCCTTTTTACCCCTTAGCTTGGCTATTGGCCACGACTATCTTATCCTTTGGCCATGACATCCCTTTCTTTGGCCACAGACTTTTTCTATCTTATCCTTTGGCCATGTCATTGACAGTGTAATGAGAAGTGTTTGTGGGATTTACATTTTCATAACCTTGTATATTGTCTCCAAATGATAGAATACCAAAGTAGTAAGCAAAGTTATTCGCCGGTAACCTTTGATGTGGGATTTCAACTTCTTGAGGTAAATAGGCTATGAATGTCGTGGACATCGATGTTACGTTGTTTTAGTTTACCTTGAAATTTTTGCTTCTCCAATATCTTCAATCGTACTGAACATACACTCGAATCATTTATTCTTGAACGGTTGTGTAGTTTGGTGTGAATTCTTTCAGACACATTCCAATTCCTCCCGGATCCAGACGATGTGTTTGTCTGGTTTTATATTTTTACATAAATCCTCTAGGGTAATGGTATTTGAGCACTGTAGGATAACCACCAGCTTATAGAAGAAAACTCTAGGCATCTGCTTTTTATCTAGGTGATTATTATATTCTTGAACCTTGGATAATTTCATGTCGATACTACGACCCTCCTTAAATATTGCGAAGGGACAAGATGGTAGAGGATAACTATGATTACGAAGGAATGAGTTAGGAAATTTGGTTGCATGCGTCGGAACATAGGATATCAGGGTCTTTTAATTATGAGGACAATTATTTTATTTTATTTTAAAAAGATTGATCCCCTTTGAATATGAAAACCATATGCATTATTCTTCAATTGAGGACACTACACCAAATTTAACGTTTAGCAATAGCTTAAATATGTTGCTGACTGGGCTTGCAACAGATTTTCGCAACAACTCTAGCTCTGTTGCCAACTTCGGTCAGTAATGGCTGTCACAACAGAAAAAAAATGTTGCAAAACAAAAATGTAGCAACAGGAATAAGATGTTGCTAATTTTAGAGTTATTCTAGGATATTTTTTATTAGAACAGGATATAGTTGATCTGGTTCAAACTTAGCAACATGTTTTTTCCGTTGCTAAATTTTTGCAACAAGAAAAAAAAAGGGTCAAGTCTTCATTGACCCAGTCAAAATTGATTTCCCCCCAATTTATCCTGCAATACCCCAGTTCCCTACAAAAACCCTGATTCATCCTATATCCAATAATTCAATCTGATAGTTCTCATACTCTACATTCCAATAGATCTAAAAATTAAAACAAGAAAAGATGTAGCATTAAGAAAGAGAACCAAAGACATGTTACATCAACATGTTCTGGAATTCTCAGCGTTTACATGTTAGAGGTTTAAGCATCAAAGACATTCTATAAATAAAAAGGGAACCAAAGAAATAAAGTAGGGATGGGTTTGAGCTGCATTAAGAGATCGGGTGTAAAATTGTACTAAAACAGAACACAACTGAAAGAATTCAAAGCTAAATGAATTTATGTAAATATGTTCTTGTATATGTTCTTGTTTCTTACATTGTGCTGGTGCAACTATGTATGTTTTAGCTTCTAAAGATTGCATATAGAAATGGAATGTCACAAGCTTTTATAGTGAGTAATCAGAACGCCGCAAATTATCGTGGCTTTGAGAGGATGGACATATAATGATTGATGTAATATTTTTCACAATCGCACGAAGTCTACAATCTAGATATAGCGAGTACGGTTCGTTCCACTAAGATCGATGAATATTATCTCTAGTCACTAAACAAACTCTATGATAAAATCTAAAGAAAATTTTTTTAAAAGAATTTTTATGATTTTATTAAAAAGACAACTAAGAATAATTACTGAATTGATTAATGGGAGAAAAACCTAGGGTTTCAGATGATACCTCCACAAATTGGGAAATACTAACGGTTATATGGGGTATAATATAGACTAAGGGGTTATTTTTGTTAGTGGGAAAAAAAACTAAAAAACTAATTAAGTATCCCCTTTTCTTCCCAACTGCAGACTCCACTTCTCTTCTTCTTATTCTCCTTTTCTTGTCTATTTCATCGTCAATTGATCCTTTCAATTTTACTTAAAAGCAACTCACGGCGATGATCAGAACTAAATATATCACTACCACGTCGGTATGAAATTTAGACATTAGACTTAATTATGCCTTAAATAATCACAAGTACGAAGGGAGAAAATCTATCAATTTAATGGTTTTCGAGCAAATGAATGAGAATATTGTTGAAGTTAGACAAATAGGTACCACAAAATTCATAAAGACAAAGATGACATTAAACTACTAACCTTTATTAAGAACGCGAAATTGGGGGATAAAAAAAAGAATTGGGGGATACAAGAAAAGGACACAAACTGGATCCATATATCAATTCGGGGACACCCCTTATCTAAGTATTTTTTTTAAATCCTAATCTACCCCTCACTAATCAGGATTAGTGATTAATAATAATTAATAAAATCATAAGATTTTTTATAAATGATTAGTGTGTGTTTTATTTGATTTTGGGTGAGTGAGGTGGGAGTAGAAGGAGAGAGAAAAAAATTTTGAAGGAACTTTTTTGGGGGAAAATGGAGGATGATTGTGAAGAGAGGATTGCTGCTGCAGAATCTTTAGCTCAACTACAACAAGGAGCATATCTTGAATCTTCAGCTAACGACAACAACTCACAATTGCAACTCTTTGTTGAGCCAACACCCTTAAATGATGATTTTGACGAGTATGGAGAGTTTCTTGAAGAACCAACACAAGAAAGTAAACTTGCACAACATACTAGCATCCCCAACACACAGGTAAAGCTGCTAAGATGAGTAAAAATCGAATTTTTTCTTTAAACCCGCCATTTTTTCAACTGAAAACCTCGATGCCGGCATGGTAGTTGTATGAATACCATGCCGGTAGTCACGGTACCGGCATTGTATTCATACTACGACCATGCCGGTAAACTGATATCCCCCAATTTGAATTATAAACCGGCATAGAATTCTACCAAAAAAACTATGCCGGTACATAGTTAACCTTTTTACCTAACAAGGAATATACTACGGAATATTCAACCTAAGCATGGTTTCATTGATCGTCTACCATGCCTAAGATCGAATGAAAAAATATACAGAAACAATTCCATCCCAAACCAAAAACCGGCATTGCAACTTAATAAACATCAACGCCGGAATTGGTTACCGGCATGGTACCATTAATATAGACAATGCCGGAACGAAACCGACGTTGTTCGGTTACAACTTTACAATGCCTAAGCACCTACAAAAAAACATGCAGGAATTAATTTTTTCCAAAGCTAAATTCCGGCATTCAATATCAATTATTTTCAATGCCGGAATTGTGTACCGGTTTGGAACAATAGGTTACGATAATGCCGGCATCCTTGCTTCCGGCGTTGTTTTCTTATGAAACACATATGCCGGAATAGGTTTCAAATTTGGTCTTCCGTTTTGGTTAACTTAGACTATGCCGGAACAATGGTCGAGCATGCCGGTAATGCTTTCCGGCATAGTGTTTTAATGTTGTTTGGAACTAATTTTCAATTCGATCCTTAGGTGGTGACATATATTGATCCAACAAATGCAAAGCCGCTTTATCGGGATACGTCGGAATACTATAAAATCCCTCCGGTATGTGACCAAATAATACTTTTCACCTAGTATCTTGAACATTACTAATGGATTGCTAGTAATGAACCTTCTAATGAATGCGAAATTGTTCTTATGTAGGGAATAACAGATCGAAAGGAAGCAATCGCTTGGGCTAAAGAGACGGCTCTTAAGAACATGTGTGTGTTGGTGAGGAATACCGAACGTTCGGAGAGGCGTTTTGAGATGGCTTGCGAGAGAAGTGGGAAATACAAGGAGAAGAATAGCCACAAGAAAAAGGATTATGTATATCCAAAGAAGACTAATAGGGTATACAAGACTCGTACGAGGAAGAATGATTGCCCTTTTAAGCTTGTATTCCGTTTAAATGACATGAACAATTGGGATTGTGAGGTTTTGTGTGGCTGTCATAACCATCGGGATCCGAAAGATTTTGTTGGTCACTCCTTAGTTGCGAAGCTAAAACCTGACGAGTTCGAGGATGTAAAGAGATTGACCAAAGCGCTTATCAAACCGAGACAAATTCTCAGAGGCTTCAAGGAAAAGGACGAGACTAACGTGTCTTCTCTACGTACAATTTATGCCGCACAAGCAACTATTAGAAGGGTGGAATGGGAAGGGAGGAGCGTTATGCAAGAATTTGAGAAGATAGTTTGGGATCACAACTACACGCGTATCATTAAAAGAGGACCGGACGAGAAGCCCCTTCAAATATTCATTTCGCATCCTTTGCTTTCACAGTTGGCAAATACATGTTGTGGTGTTCTTTTGATGGATTGCACCTACAAGACAAACAAATACAATATGCCGTTGTTCAACATCGTGGGGCAAACCTCGGACAAGGTAACATTCACATTGGCTTGGTGTTTAATGGAAAACGAGAGGGACCATAATTATCATTGGGCATTACGACAATTGAAGTTGTTCTTCCGGGAAAATCAACTTCCGAGGGTCATCGTAACTGATAACGAAGCCGCATTAATGAAAGCAATATCCGACGTCTTCCCGGACGCACAAAATTTCCTATGTACATATCATATACGTAATAATGTGATAAAAACTTGCCATGCCTTGTTTGAACCCGCAAAGGCGGATATTAAGAAGAGAATGATGGTACAACTAGAGGAAGATGTTCGAAAGAACAAACTATCCCCCGAAGAAGAAGAAGATGAGAGAGGCAAGACAAAGGAGCGAGTGGACAAAGAACAATCGGAAAATCATAAAAAGTGGTTGGAATTTCTAAGAGATTGGGATAAAGTTTATTGGTCTCTTACCGAGGTTATGTACGAAAAGAGATTGGAGAAGTTTATTGCCGATTGGAATGAAGTTTATCCGACCGCCGTCTGGTATTGTCGGACTCAATGGTTGGATAAGTTCAAGGAAAAATTTGTACGTGCATGGACAAACCGGTATAGACACTTCAAGACGGAAGCAACTAGTGCAGCTGAGGCCGCTCATGGGAGATTTAAAGATCTCATCCAGTCCGGTCAAGGCAATGTGGTTACGGTCACCGAGGCAATGGAGCAATACTTTAAGCAAGATATCAATAGGATCAAGGAGGCTTTTGAGAAAATCTCAATGGAAAGGATGACTCCATTTCTTCGTTATGGTAACTTTCTCCAAGGAATAGAATTCAACGTCTCTCATTGGGAAATAAAACATATGATGAGACAAATGGAATATGAGAAAAATTACGGAAAACCGGGTGATGTGTGTATTTGTCCCGACATGTCTTCATTGGGGCTTCCATGTCGTCATATGCTTGTGAAGTATGAAGAATCGATACCTATTGAGGTTATTGATCCGTTTTGGAAGCAACTATCTTTCGACCCTCCCCTTCGGGAGATTCCGGGCAATCTCCATGGGATACGAACGAAGCAAAGGAATTCTTCGAAGCTTACTCACGTGGCACCTCGGTAAGCCGACAAGTCTTGTTGAGCCAACTAAGGCTAATTACTCGTCCATGGATCGCACAAAGCGAAGAGCCAAGAAAGGGAGATCCAACAGGAAGACCACAAACTAAAACAAAAAGGAAAAAACAAAGGGTAGAATTAAAAGAAATGACTCAACGTGAAGAAGAACTCGCGGCAAGTAAGAAACGAGATCTAACCGCATGTGAGATTTCGGAACAAAGGTTCGTGAAAGCGCAGGTTCCAAACAAAAGAGGTAGGCCGAGGAAGGAACCGCTAAGTCAACAACAAACGCAGGAATCCGTATCCACGCCAAAAGCCAACTCATCGGAGGTTCCAAAGAAGAGGGGTAGGCCGCCAAAGGTATCATCATCCAGTGACAAAGAGCAACAAGGTGAGCATTCCGAAGCCATACCCATAGTCGATCTAGCGGAGGTTCCAAGGAAAAGGGGTAGGCCGCCAAAGGTAACATCATCTAGTGACAAAGAACAACAAGGTGAGCATTCCGAAGCCATACCCATAGTCGATCTATCGGAGGTTCCAAGGAAAAGGGGTAGGCCGCCAAAGGTAACATCATCTAGTGACAAAGAACAACAAGGTGACCATTCCGAATCCATACCCATAGTCGATCTAGCGGAGGTTCCAAGGAAAAGGGGTAGGCCGCCAAAGGTATCATCATCAAGTGACAAAGAACAACGAGGTGACGAGGCTAAGGTGGTGACAAACCAAAGTGATAGCAAAGTTGACGTAGTTTTAGTTCGAAGGAGAAGGGGTAGGCCAAGGAAGTACGGACTCCCATCACATATCGAAGACATTGCAAGTGTAGAGATTGCAGAGGATGGTTTGGATATATTATTATTACAAAAGGGTAATATGAAGATGTATAAGGATCCAGAGAAATGTAGGACAATTAGAAGTTATCATACCAAGATACAGTCTTACATAGACCAACTTCCTGAGGTTATTCGCGAGTATATTTTATATACGGATGATGTCGACGGAGATGGAAATTGTGGCTATCATGTCATGGATCGAACAATTAGGAATCTTTGACACGGCGGTCAGTAGAGGTATGACACCATGCCAATATGCTAGAATGAGGATGGCCGAACAACTTGTCAACAAAAGGAGCTTTTATGAGCAATTGGTTGGTGTAGGCGAGGGTTTGATGATATGCATGCTCAAGTATTGGGGCCCGAACAACAAGATGAACTTTCTTCCTTCGAATATTGGATGAGAATGCCGCTTTGTGGGCATCACGGTGGCGGATACATTTAGATGTGTTGTTCATTATTTTACCCCCACCGTAGAATGTACATTTACCCCAAAGTGGCAAAAATGCGAAGGATCCCTTAAGAAGAGAAGAGTTGTTTTGGCGTTCGTGAACGGTAATCATTTCGTTATTCTAAAACTCAAAGAAAATTGTCCATTGCCACCTGTTTGTGGGATGATTAAAAACAAGGCTCTAGATCCCAATATCTGGAAGGGATGGATGGCATTGTATGAGGAGAATCACCAATTTTGGGATGCGTTGGCCTTATCAAAAAAACCTCTCCAAGAGGAGAAGATGCAACTTCATACGTGTGGAAGCGACGATGAGTAATTTTGATGTATGTGGTTCACTAGTACGCAACATTTTCTTTTTTTGGAAGTGTGAATTGTAAACATTAAATCATATTTTGATGCCCGTGCCGGCATAGTTGTGTTTTATATTGGCTACTCCGGAACTTGTGTACCGGCGTAGAATCTTGTTTTAAACCATGCCGGATATGATGAAAAAACTTCCAGAGAAATCAGTGACATTTCCGGCATTGACATTAACCTCATTACTGTGCCGGTTTTCTGTCAAAATCATATTTATCATGGAGATTACAGAAACCGGCATAGTATCCAAACAGAAATAAATGCCGGAACTCTGTCATTTAGAGAACCGGCAGTGTGTTTACTGTTCTCGAGCATGCCGGTTATCAAGAAAAACTTAAAAATTTAGGTGATCTGGGCACAATCAATCAAACTATGTAAAAGAGGTAATTTGACACAAATTTATCAACATAATAAATATAATAAAAATACTAGATTGTATACAAGAACAAACTCCTAAGTTTTGTGGTTCCAAACCGAAAACAAATCAAACATAAACCAAGTCAAGCAAAGAGTTTAGGAAGACACACAAGCAAACACATTGTTCAAGACTCACAAACAAACATAAACCAATACTAGATTGTTCAAACCAAACTAATACTATAGAATAAACACACGATCACTCGGTTCTTGGCTTCTTCTGTACCCTCTTCTTCCTTTCGTCCCACAAGTCTTTTGCCTTCGGATCTTCAATTTTGTCCATCTTTTGCTCGACGTTCTCCATTTCTTTCTGGGTCAGCACCTCTCCTTTCTTGTTCTTTTTCTTAAAGAACTTTGACAAATGACGCTGTTAAGGAAATTTTAAACATGTACTTAGTATGTTCGATTGTATAAGTTCATAGACATAGATTAAAAGAATGGCAATGAACAAGACGTACGTACCAACAACGTAACGAGCTGTACAAGTGCGGGTACAGTTTCCGGAGTTGTGGAGGCATGTGCTGGTGGTGGAGGAACAACTACTATATCCGGGCGTACAACATAAGGATGCGAGAACTTCCGATGACCTCTTAGGAAGGTTGGTTCGCTCTCATAACCGATTTCAGCCAATTCCCAATCAGCCCTATCCAACACAAGTCCTTTTTCTTCCCTTTCACTCCAATGTGCAAGAATAGGTTTTGGGTCGTAAACTACCATAGTATGGTTCTCACTTGATTGGCATTGAGGAAAGTCATGAGAGAATTTCTGATAAGATGTATCCGTGAGATCTTTCTGCTTGTACCCAAGTTGGCGCATTACACGGCGAGGGTTGTGCATAACAAATCCTTTTGGATGAAATAACGGTCCGTTGTAAAATGAAACATTGTCACGCCGTTGAAAGTGAACTCCTCTAGCATTCCTATATGGATCAAACACTACATCTTGGACCTCCACCGAGTCCAAAGCCAATCTCATTGCTAATAACCGGTTTTTGTTATTGGGCCTTGGGGTATTGTCGAAGTAGTATTTCTGACCTAGAGGCCTATTCTCTTGATATTCAGTGAAAATCTTCAATCCTTTATACCGTGTGAACAATTTTGTGAAGTGTTCATAAGCCCACACCTACGCCAATGAAAGATCGTTCCAATGAGATGTATAAGAAAATTAATAATTGGAAAATAACAAATTTAATCACAATAATCAAAAAAATAAGTAGTTGACTATACCTGGAGTATAGTGAAATTCCCATTAAATTGACGGGCGTTCGCCTTAGATGCTCGACGCATTTCTGCCAAAAAATGTGCCAAGAAAGCAGTGCCCCATGAATACTCATGAACCTTTTCCAAAGGATCCAAGTATTGTAGGTTGTTCATATGCACCCTATTACCATTGGCGTCAGGGAATATAGTTGTGCCCAAGATGAACAACATATAAGCCGCGGCAGTTTTCTGGACTTGTTCGGGATTCAATTCCTTGTTCTTCGTGTTCCCAAACAATTCAACGAGTTTGACGAATGTGATAGTCTTTGTCTGGGAACGCCTAGTCTTGTACATATTTGCCAAAGTGGTTTCCTTGTCCCATCCAAACAACTTTTTAGTCAGTTCATAGATCTTGTCCCATTCCAAGTCCTTAGAGTCATCTCCTACCTTAACGGGTTTCCCAAGAACCTCAAGACCTATTATCCTTTGGACATCTTCAGGGATGATGGTCATCTCGCCGAAAGGAAAATGCATGGTATCAGTTTCACCCTAAAACCTCTCCAAAAAGCAGTTTGCCGTGACGGTATCAGTGGCCACATAATTTTTTATCGCGGGATACAACTCAGATGCTTTGACTACAGCTTTAACAGCGTCACACTTAAGCTTCAAAGGCCATACATCCGATTGTTTATGGCGGCTAACACGGAAGGCATTCTTGTGGTCCTATAAAAACACACCGAAGTAAATTACATTCACTTGATCACAAATAAATAATATAATAACAAGATGCAAACGTCTTACATAAGTTTGATATATCCGGCGAGCCCAAGATTGTTTGTAGGCAAATAAGAGTTGCGGGTTTATCGGTTCACCCCAATGTTTGCCATCATCGCGGTCTGGAATCATGTCATACTTATCAGGAAAGTGGGCTGGGGGTGCCTTTTCATTATCCTTAGGGGCTTCAACTCCAACATCGGTCTGTCCTAAGCCACCTGCTTGTGAGGAAGAGCCACCGGCTGTTCGGTACATGATATGTTTCCCACTCATCATCATCATCACCGCTGGTTGGGTAGCTTATAGGTTGATCCCGAATTGTGACCTTGGCGAGAGCGGATCGTGACGGCTACGTCGAGAAGACTTACTTTTTGCTTCTAAAACAACTTTGCCTTTTCCTTTGTTCTTTTCTGCTGCTCTAGACCTGTATTCCAATATGTAAACTGAGTTATATAATGACAACCGGCATAGAAATCGAACGTAACATAAGTTCCTAAGATAAGTGCCGCAGCATTCTAATCAATTCAAATACCATGCCGGTTGTTTTTGAATTTTAGACGGAGAATGAACATTTTTTGCAAATGTAAGCCCCGGCATAGTAAGTTAACATATCGACAACGCCAAGACCGAGAACCGGCATTGTTGTATAGAAAGCTTAAATGCCAGATCGTGGGATTTTAGTACAGAGATTTTAACAAAATAGGCTAATGAAAACGGCATAGTATTGATGAAATATACAAAGCAAGAGACAGTAAAACCGGCATGGTATTCAATTAAATATGTATGCGGTAAAGGCATGCAATAAAATCTGGATTTAGGACATATATTCTGGCATGATTTTCAAATTGTATTCTACCGCCAATCAAACATGGAACAATTTTTAAAATTCCAATTTTAAAAATTACTTTTAGTGTAGTAGAAAGACTAAACAACATGATTTCACTTTGTGTTTTCTACTATGGGATAAACCCTAAAATTAAAAACTTCAATTCAACATATACATCACTTACCTAAGCAAATTTGTTATTCTCGCCTCACCATCGACTCTTCAGTGCAGTTCTTGCGCTTTTGATTTCGATTTACCACCTTCATCAACAGATTTTTCAGGATTGGGTATGGGTTTTTCACGGTTTTTGCGACTACCCATTGTCTTTGATATAGAAGATGAAACAAAATAGGAGATTGAATAAAAATGGGGAATGAATGATTTCCTTTCTATAACCGCCACTTAAATAGAATTAAGGAGTTTGTAACCCTCAACTAAGTGGGATAAAATAGTTTGTAACGGTCAAATAAGTGGGATAAAATAGTTTGTCAATCACAAATAAGTGGAATGAATGAGTTTTGTAACTGCCACATAACTTGTGTTTGTAACCGTCAGAATGCCGGCATTGAAAAATGGAACAATTCAATGCCGGTATTCTGACAATAAGTATTTGGTGAAAAATGGAACAATTCAATGCCGGTATTCTGACAATTCAATGCCGGTATTCTGACAACGGAGGCATAGGTAACGGTATAGTATTTGGTTTATTTTTCGATGCCGGATAAGGAAAGAAAATTGATGAAATAAATAACATAGACCACATAAACTTAAGGAAATAAACTTAAAAACATTAGCTCAAACCAATTGCAACTAACATCATTTCTTGGAACGAGATTCAATAAGCATAGCAGCTTCGAAATGCCTAAAAGGCTCTTTTCTCCATTTGGTATATGCGTCCTGAGCTTGAAACCTATTCCATCTGTATCTTGCAAGAAACTCGTTGTATTTGCGACATAACTTTATGAGTGCAATTGTTCGATTTTGTATATAGAGATCACCGTAATCCATTCGGCCTTTCTTACCTTCCAAGTAGTTATTCTTGTAAGGACCAGTCCTAACAAAACCCCAAAAAAGATTCGAAGGGTGGTGATCTTCCTGGAAATCGGATACTATGTAGTAATTTTTAATCCACTCGGTTTCTTCCTCGACATCCGCTTCTATCTTAGATTGTTTTTGGCATTTAAGGATTTCTTTAGCTTCTTTGCGATAATGTTCAAGCTTTGCTTCCTCTTCTTCTTCTCTTTTTCTCTTAAGTATCTCTTCTTCCATTGCGGCAATTGACTTGGTGGTTTCTCCCTTCCTTTTAAGTTTTTCTAGTATAAGGGAAACTGAGTTGGTGGTTGATAATTGATTTCCCAACGGAGTGGATAGTTTGTTCTTCTTGAGTTTTTCTTTTTCCATGGCAATGATGGAATCGGTAGTTGATGATGGATTTTCCATTGGAGGTATCAAGTGCAATGGGTGAATCCATTGCATTATATAGATGATTGCACAACGGCTATTTAGTGCCGGCATTGCCAGTGACCTACAATCAATGCCGGCACTCTAAAGCCGGTTTATGGTTCAAAAAAATAGCCGTTGGGCACTGATTTTTGAACATTCCGGCATTGGTATAAACTTAACCTAAATGCCGGCACTGGGTACCGGCATAGATTAATATACTACATACTAAGCCGGAATCATTAGGCAATTGAAATATGTTTACATACTAAGCCGGAACTATAATTTATTTCTAACGTTATCCTTGTCGACGGAACAACGAATGCACTTAGCACGTGCATCAAGCCTTTAAACCACTTGGTGGCCCAAGTGGACGAGTTATAGTCTCGTGAGGGCTTACATAGAGGTATACCCACAAAACCTTACGAAATACACGAATCGGTTCAATACATCGCGCTAGGGATTCTCTACGAGTTTAATTATATTGGGCGAATTGCCATTCAACTTCCTCCAAGAGAGTGTAGCAGTCCTCGTGCAGAAACTCATGACCGTACCTTAATTCGTATTGAGTCCGACCCAAAGAACACTGGAAAAACAATTATTTTAATAAGTCAGCGTTGTTGAATAATCATAACCAAATAAATAATTTTTGATGAACGGCCTATTGATTCACAAACTTACTTTACTCATGCGGTCTTCGTTTGGCATAGCGTCCTTACGAGCTTTCAATTCGTTTCTCGCCAGCACGCATTCATTGTATAAATAAGTGTACCTTTCCCTTATCTCGCGTGAGTGTCCTCCTTGAACGATTTCCGTTTAGTGCTTTGAAAACCTTAAACACACGTTTCCACCAAGCATTGGTGTTTTGATCATGCCCAAGGTAAGGCCCTCCGGTTGGGTCTTCGCATTCGGCCACCCATTGCGCTTCCTCAACGGAGTGCTTTGTGAGAGTGGTGTGTGCTCGACAATAGCAACATCTTCTAGATTATTGAATGGAGTTGGAGCCATTTTTAGTGTTCCAAAGTGATGGGTGACTGATTTAGGAAGATTGAAAGTGATGGGTGAATAAGTTTGGTAGAGATAGGTCTCTATTTATAGCAAAAAAGTACCCAACGACTAGTTTTTTGGAAAATCGCCACAACCGGCACTGTCGTAACTGTGAAATAGAATGCCGGCAAACACTACCGGCACCGTTTATGATAAGCTTACAATGCCGGTACTAGGAAATTTTTTAACAGAGATTGAGACAAATATGCAACCAATACCGGCATGGTTTCAAAACACTTTGAAACGCCGGTAAATGCAACCGGCATTCAATCTATAACAACGTCTATGCCGGTAGTTGATGAATTAAAAAAAAAAACGGCTAGTTTTTTGAAAAATAAGACCGTTGGAGATTCATCTCTATATAATACCCCATTCCTTTGGAAAATTATACACAAACAAGCAACCAAATAACAAAAATCATTCTCTCAAGAAAGCAAGCACGGTTAAAGCTTCACAAAGGATGGGGGATTCATCATCTTCCTCTATTTGCAAAGTAAGTAGATTTACTAACAATATGATCTTCACTACTATGACCCACGACTAATATAATCTTCTCTTACAGAGTCATCATTGCAAGTGTCAAATTTGCAAGTCACCTTCTCATCTAGCCATGGACTGTCCTTTTATTTATTCAAAGTGTAGAAGCTGTGATGGGACACGCCGGTTTTGGATTGCAAAAACTGATGATGCTGAAAATAGAAGAATGTTTCTAAGGTGTTTGAATCACCCAAAGTGCGATGAGTTTCAATGGTTTGACAAAGCTGTTCAACTAGCAGAGTCAAGAGAAACCACAAGGGCCATTGCAAGCCAATCGATGGGTGTGATGGGTGTTATATGAAGGGAAAGGAATATGTTGAAAGAGAAGAAGTACCAATGAAGTTGATCCTTGACACCCCCTCCCGGACGATGTCTTGAAGAGGTTCGAGAAAGGCTCAAAGGTTCCGCAATTGTTGAAAAGGGATGGAAATAGATTATCTTTAACCAAATGTAATCCATGCCATGTTGTTTAGCATGTTTTAATTAAAAGTTTCAAATCCAATATAATAGATTCATTAGGAATAAAATAGAAGAGCATTCGAAATGGATTTTTATTCAAAACTAGCGGAGTACCGGCATGGAAGTATTCAATTTTATAAAGGTTTTTTCGAGAACTATGAAAATTTTCAAATTATCGTAAAACCTAAGCATAGATGTTAGAAAATACTTTGTGCTTTGTACCTTCGAATATCTATACAGAACATGGAATTTTTAATCTTCTTGTCCCTAAGCATGGTTTTTTAAACAATTTCAGCACCGGTTATCAGAACCGGCATTGATGTATAAATATTAAACAGTGCCGGTCCCGAAATCCGGCTTTATAAGCCTAATTTATCAATGCCGGAAAAAGTCACAAATAAATCTTGCAAGGATAAACATATTCAACATAAACGAATCACTAGAAATCAAAACATGCTCAACATAAACCAACCAACTGGATTTTGCTATCAAATGTTCTTAATCCGGTATCCTAAAAACCAAACAACTAAAGAGTTTAACACGAGGTACAAACGAAAACAAGTTCGGAATTGTTCAAGACGTGACAACCACCATCCAAAAAAAAGAAACACAACTAAAGAGTTAAATCACCGGGTCTTTTGCTTCTTTTGGGACGGTTTGTACTTAGTTTCCCCGAACAAAGCTTTTGCACTAGGGTCGATTTCTTCAATTCTATCAAGCTTTTCCTCGAATTCCTTCATTTCTTCAAGGGACATCACCTCTCCTTCCTGGTACTTGCAACCCAACATCTTCTTTAACTTGCCAAGCCGACGCCGCTAGTTTAATATAACAAACACATAATTAGTATACATATATGATTATGTGTATATTAAACGACAAAGCAATTAACAATACTTACAAGCAATCCAATGGTCTTATTAAGTTGGGTCATCGTAGGTGGTGCCTGTGCGGGAGTTGGAACGGGAGGGTTTTTCTGGGGAGGAACTTGGACGTCATCCGGGCGGACGACATAAGGATGTGACCATAGCAGGTAATCTTCCATGTATTCGGCATCAACTTCATCACCGTTTTCAGCAATCTCCAACTTTTCCCACTGACTAATATCTACCAAACGACGTGGTTCCCTATCCCTCCAATCTGTTGGGTCCGGTTTTGGAACATACTCTACATGCAACCGATTTGGAGTTGAATAGCACCGAGAAAGGTCGAGATCAAAACATTAAAAAGCGGCCATCTGGAAAAGTGCTAATTGCTTATATCCAAGTTGACGCATCACACGCGTAGGATTAGCCATAACGTATCCTTTTGGGTGGAACAACGGCCCATGGTAAAATGCAACGTTACCAAACCTCAAAACCTGCCGGTTTCCTCTAGCCTCCTTGTAAGGGTCGAACACAACATCTTTGGTACTCATTGCGTCCAAAGCCAATCTCATATCGATCAGTCGACCTATGTTACCGGGCTTTGGAGTATTGTTGAACTCGTATCTCTTAGCTAGAGGCGCATCGGGTTCTGGAAGGTCTATGATCTTCAAGGAGGGTTAGGCCTTGAACAAGGTTGGGAAGTGTTCATAAGCCCACACCTATTCCAATGTGAAGCAATAAGTTTTGTTTCTAAGTTCACGATAAGAGTACATATGAACAATATACATAATAACATAAGTTTAAGAACAAATTTACCTGCAGTAGAGTGAAATTCCTGACAAATTGGTTGGTTTTAGCCTTAGAGGCCCTTCTCATCTCCATCATCAAATGTGCCATTACCGCGGTGCCCCAAGAATATCCATAGACACCTTCCAATGGATCCAAAATCGAAGGTAGTTCGCACTAACCCTGTTGCCATTGGTGTCGGGAATACCCTAGTGCCCAAGATGTATAAGTGTAAGCAATAAAGATAACGAATTTGTTTAGGGTCCCATCCATCCTCCAAACTTCTTTTCTTTGTCTTTTCAAAATTCTTCTTAAGCAGCGTCAACTTGATTGTCTTTGTCTTACCAGACGTGGATTCATAAAAGCTCTCCACGAAGTTTTGTAGTCCCAACCAAATAGCTTTTGCAACGTTAACCATTCTAGGTCTAGAGACTCAACTCCTTACGCAATTGATTTGCCGATAACATTCAAGCCTAGAATGTCGAGCATCTTCGAGGGGATGAAGGTCATCTCCCAAAAGGGAAGTGCATGGTATCGGTTTCACCATGATACCTTTCGAAAAGCAATTGATATGAGAATCGGGCTTCACATAATTTTCAATCAAAGCATATAGACCAGAATAGACCATTGATTAGTGCCTAAAGAGACCTAATGAGGGAGAGCTTCATAGTATTGGAGTATCATAACGTCACTAAATTGATGGTGTGGACAGCTTGCCACCAACCTCTCTTGTATCGCCTCCCAACATTCATACAATGATTCTCCCAGGTTTCAATCCACAAATCTCCTTGCCAATGGATCCGAGAAAAGTTTCTTCATCCCATTCCATGTCGATACTCCTAAGGGCATTACCCGCCAAAGAAAACGGGAAAGCCAACATTGCTCCATCATTGGGTATGTAAGTCCATAACATGTTTGTCGGGTCCTCATTAACCATGCCATGGAACTTTGGTAACCCCTAATCAATATCTCAAAGTTCAGTGACACTATTGCCAAGATTCGTATTTGTTTCACCAAAGGTCCCGAAATAAGATCCATAACAAAGCCTCCAAACAAAATTTTCTTTGTTCAAAATAAAAATAAACAAAGTAGTTAAAACTTAAAGTTGAAAGATGAAAACAATAAGAGAGAGAAGATCAAGGAACTGCAAACAATGATTGTCTTTGTCGTATTATCACCAAATCGTGCACTCCAAACAATCTTCAAATTCTAGCAATCATGAGACAAGATAGAATTGAAAACAAAACTCAAATCTTAAGAACTAGAATTCATCCTCAATCAATAAGAAAAATTATTTGCCGATAACAAGTAATTAAAAAGAAAAATCTTGCTTCAAGTCTTTTCTTCTTCCAATGGATAGCCCAAGTCTTCATACCCATGAGAAGTCCATAGTGGAACATAATTAGGGTAACCTGACCACTTCACTACTGCATTTCCACCTCAGCATCACACTTCCAGCTCCAGCCATCGTTGTTTAAGCCCGCAACAACTCCAATTCCACATCTCCGCCTCGAACCTGGGCACATTTACTTGCACAATTCCATCATTCTTAGCTTCGCGGCATCAGATCCACCGGGCCTCATCTTTCAACCGCGCACCACCTCCTAACATCCATCTACTTGAGCTGTCATGTGAGCCCAATCACACTTTCACAAAGAAACTCACCCATCTTTCGCACAAAGACTGCACCTCAAATGGTAACCTCATTCTCTCCCCGCCAACAATGGCAGCAGCATCACATACACTCGCTACTGATACAACCATAAACCCATCTGCTCTTCCTACCTAAAGAAATTAATCACAACAATAACATCTCGTTTCTTCTTCTCCTCATTAACCATCGCGAAGAATTGAAAACCCCATTCTTCTCATGTGTAAAACAGCAACACAAATTTAAAACACACAATTTCGAATCACACCCAACCTTCGCAATCCCGTCATCTCGTATTTGAACAAAGAATCTTCCGAGAACTCCATTCATCACATCCAACATATGAATAACTCTCGAGAAATAAGGTCAAGTTATTTCAAAGTCTTTTGCTCAAATAGAGTGATTTCTTCTTCTTTTTCTCCCGTGCGACTCCTAGTAGCTACAAAACTCAAACAAGCGTAAAATACATAATTTACAATTTCCAATAAAAATAGCAAAGAAAGCATAAACTAATAGATAGTAACACGGTGTATTCCTACACTCATCGACGTGGATTCAATCAAAGACTCAACTCCTTCGCAGCATCTTCAGATGAAGGTCATCTCCCCAAAAGGGAAGTGCATGGTATCGGTTTCACATGATACCTTTCGACAAATTGGACAAGAATCAGAATCAAAGCCACATAATTTTCAACCAAAGCAATCAACTTTACTATTGTTTGGACCTCTTCACATTCCTCGGACAAGTCCCAACCATCCGCGGCTTGGTTTCGGCAAACACGCACAGCCTTCTTATGATCCTACAATTAGGAGAGACAATACAATTAAGAGATTTTACATAAATACACAACAATACATATGTACAAGATAGAAAATGATTACATAGGTTTGATAGATAGTACGAGCCCACGAGTGCTTGTATCCAAATAGTTTTTTCGGTTCCGGAGCTTCCCCCAAATTCTACCACGTTCAAGGTCAGGAATCATGTCATCAATGTGAGGAAGGTGAGAACCCTTAACTTTCACTTTGACGTTTCCCTTCCCCTTCTTGCCATTGCCTTGTGTTGGTTGTTGACTTGGGCCACCAACTTCGCTTTGGCTTGCTAATTGACTTTCCTCTTCATCTGGTTCATCTTGATCATCCTGCTCACGGTTTGCAAGTCGACTACGGTCACTACCACTCTCCCAAATTATCCTCTTGTACCAGCCCCCAAACGTATCTTACGACCTTCATCTTTCCCTCGAGGAGGCAGAGACTGAGGAGTATCAAGACCGTCCTTCCTTCTTCTCTTAGTGACATCATCTTTATTTTTTCTTTTGTTGGCTTCCTTTGCTTTTGACCTATATCGTAAGCACACGGAAAGCAATGAATATAAGACAACTCACCTTCAGTTTTAGTACCGGCATTGAATACCTTAAACTAAACCACGCCGGTCAAATGTTCCGGCAGTACACATTGACTATTGACTAACAGCAGTGCCGGTACCAACTACCGGCATATAAATGCAACCTAAAATCTATGCCGGTATTGTTGACAATGTTCCTGTATGTTTTAAGTCCACTACCGGCATCTTCGAATTATTAAAAAACACTGCCGGTACACATAACCGGCATGTAATGAAACCAAAAATGTATGCCGGTACTGGTGACAAATTCATAAACTCTCCTGTATGTTTTAAGAGTACTACCGGCATGCTCGAAATATTAGAAATGAATGCCGGTACTAAACACCGGCATGGAATGAATCCAAAAAACAATGCCGGTACTGGTGGCAAATTCATAAACTCTCCTGTATGTTTTAAGTCCACTACCGGCATGATCGAATTATCATTAAACAGTGCCGGTACTACAAAACCGGCACTGTATTCATCCTAGATTGAATGCCGGTAGTGAAAATTCAGTCTCTGGTTATTCTGGGGTTGTAAACCGGTACTGTATTCATCATAGATTGAATGCCGGAACACAAAACCGGCATTGTATTCATACGAATTTCAATGCCGGTACTCTCTGAAACTCAACTGTTTGAGTTAGGTTTCGCGATTCTAACCTAAACCCATTGCCATAGATCGATTTAAACACCTACAAAGTAGTTTTAAATGACTTACCTTCTCACAGAAGCCATATATTTGTGTAGTTGATCGTCAGATAACGTTGCTTCTTCGTGTTCTTGCTCTTGAGCAATCTTAGCAAGTCTTTCCGCCTTTTTTTGTTGAGCAATCGATGATGTTGAGTTCGATTGGGCATTTGGTTTCTTTCGTGGAGGCATTGTTTATGATTCGGGTTGGTTAATCGACAAAGAAATTTTTGAATCGACGATTAATAGACGAAGAACGATGAAGAACGATGAAATTTTTTTTTTCAGAAACTAAATCCCTAACAGTGCCGGTACTGAATTGAGAATGGGGGATATATATTTTGTTTTTTTGATTTTAATGTTTTAGTAGAAAGGGTAGTATGGTCTTTTCATAATGTTTTTTAATTAACCAAAGGGTATTTTAGTATTTTCATACCCAAAAATCACCCCTTGACACACACCATGGGTTGGGAGAAGTAATCAATATCCCCCAATTCCTTTTTTTATCCCCCAATTTCGCGTTCTTTATTAAAGCACTACTGAGATAAACAACAACCGCTTTGACAGAATTACCAAGTGTATCATATTTCGATCTGCTTTCAATTCATATATATAATAATTAACAAAATCGGCAACACTAAGCCAATATCCAAATTTTCAATTACATCTAATTAGAGCATATAAATAAACGGAAAATGGGTTATTTGTCCAAATATTTTTAAAACCTGGTTCAAATGGACGACTAAAAATTAGTTTGAGTGAAATGGACAAAAAAAAATAGCAAGGATGAAACTGGATTCATCCTGATTTAAACTTTAAAAAATAGCAAGGATGAAACTGGATGCATCCTGATGTAAATTAAAAAAAGAAAAAGTATTTGAAAATGGTTAGGATGAAATTGTTTACATCCTGACTATTTTTGTATTTTTGTCCATTTAAACAGTATCAAAAATCTAGATGTCTTTTTCACCCAAGATTTGTTGATTTTGGTCTTTTTAACCAATTTTGTGATAAATAAAAGGGCTATTTAATGTTTGGTACCCAGCAAATGACCAACACATTGCTTTGGTACCTAATATTTGAAATATTAAGGATGGTACCTGGACCATTAGTTGACCGTCAAAATTTAATGTTTGGTACCCAGCAAATGACCAACACATTGCTTTGACCAACACATTGATTAGAACATATGAAGGGCTATTTAATGTTTGGTACCCAGCAAATGACCAACACATTGCTTTGGTACCTAATATTTGAAATATTAAGGATGGTACCTGACCATTAGTTGACCGTCAAAATTTTAGTTTGACCGATATTTATTTAATTTTCGCTAAATTTAATTAAAAAGTTATAGGATTTTACAAACCTGGCTTGATTGGGGTATACCTAATAAGACAAAAGCTAGGTTATTTTGAAGTAAAAGAAGCCACCCCTTAACAATGTATTTTCTAAATGGCTAATATACCCTTGTTTAACACTAAAAAAAACTGATTAGCTTAATTAATTGAGTTTAGATTAAAACTTTTGAAATCATGAATTTAAGTTATGAAATTTTGTTTTTGATTGAACTCATTTTGGAAGATTTTTGATGGAAAAATTTTCTTTCGAGAATATTTTTTTCAACGGAAATGAAAGCATACTACCCAAACACTTCTAAAAAGAGGATTGCAAAGCTGGGTATGAAATCATACTCAAAATTAAAGAAGAATTCAACACTTTCAGTTTTGAAACTATCAAAAGTCGGCAGGTCGACGAATGAAGAACATGCCGACTAACTTTGGCCGGCAAGGTCTGCGGATGAAGGACATGCCGACCACTTATGGCCGGCAAGGTCGATGAATGAAGAAGATGCCGACTTTGTTATTTTTGACACACAGGAGACTGTTGTAAATGCTTCACTAGTCGGCATCTTGTTGATTTCTTACCTTGCCGGCTATCTTATAGTCGGCAAGGTCGATAAGAAAATACCCTACCGACTATAGAATTTTTGACATACAGATAAAAATGATTAGTCGGCAAGGTATTAATTTCATAACCTGCCGGCTAAACTATAGTCGGCAAGGTATAAGGATGAATAACGTGCCGACCCTGTAAATGGTAATTTCATAGATGAAAAGTCGGTACGGTATTCAACCTCATACCCTGCCGACTATATGTTAGTCGGCAAGGTAGACAAAAAAAACCTTGCCGACTTATGATTCGTTTTGATTCATCGATTTTTTTGTTTTTGTTTTTATTTCATCATGTATAGTAAGAGGTTAGAAGAAAGATTTTGATTTTTTTTTGGATATGTTTTAGTCGACATGGTTATTTTAGTATGGGCAATTTGGTCTTTTAACACATTTTAGACACCCCTTAGAGCATAAAACTAAAGAGTAAAGAGTAAAAAAAAAGACTAAATTTGGGTTTAGTCCGTTGAGTGACGCAGTGGGAGGAAGACTAAATTTTGGTGGAGCGTAAACTATAACAACGCCTGGTGTGGGGCGTGAAGTATACGTTCGCCTGATGTGGGGCGGAGGGTATACGTTCGTCTGGTGCCGAAAATGTAAAAAAAAAAAAAAAAAAAAAAACAACAACAACAAAACAATGGGGCGTTGGTATAATCCACGCCCCATATAAACTATGCAAATTTTTGAGTGGGGCGGAGGTATAAACCACGCCCCACAATAAAGTAAAAAAAAAAAGAAAAAAAATATATGGGGGGTATAAACCACGCTTTGTGGGGTATAAACCACGGGGCGAATACTATATCAACGCTTTGGTGTGGGGGCTATATCAACGCTCGACTAAAATTTGGATTTGGTCGTCCACCAAATTTAGTTTGGTGTGGGGCGAAAAATACTATATCAACTTAAGGATTTCACAAATACCCCTAAAGGGTATATTTTAAGTTTTTAGGGTATAGGCACATCTAAAATTATATTAAGTCAATTCAACTATATCAACGCTAAAAACATACTTCTTTTCATTTTGGATTTGGTCTTGTTCATTTTCATCATCCCTTAAAAATTTAGTATTAATAAAATTTGGTATTTGTAGCCTTATATTCTAGGGGTATTTAAATAATGTTCCCTTTGATCTTTAGTCCGTCCCACTACGTCTCTATCTCTTCCCAAATTTTTGATCTTGGTCGCCCATTGCGGTTGCTCTTAGTACATAAATATGGATGGGAATAAAATGGGTATACCCCAATCTCGCCAGGTTTACAAATTTACTCTGACTGAATTTGTTATCTTCTTCGTTCCGCTTAGAAATTTATCCATTCTTCTGTTTCTTCTCGATCTAAATTTCTTGTACCAAACGACCAAGAGGAACTCTATTCAAGTGATTCGTTGTAATAATGTAGAAGTTAGAGATTGCTGAAGGTGTAAATCAATGGCTCCGTATAACAAACAATGATATAGGTAGACAAATCTTGGAATTTTGATCCAAATCTCGGTACAGCGGTAGGACTTGATGAAATATAAAAAGCTCACGAGTCTTCCGGTAATTGTCGTATCAAGAACAAACACAGTTCAATTTTTTTTTAGTTTGCGAAAGAGGACTATGAACTAGTCTTAACTGGTTTAACTAAATCATATCCAATTACACCTTCTCGTCTTCGTCTTGGGTTTTAGGTTTGAGTTCCAGCAGAGGTAACAAAAATCTAAATCCTAATTTACTTATGGGAATTTTGATAAACTGCCCCACTCTTAATTTACGGTTTAATAAGTTGACCCCGTTTTTTTCAACTTTTCAAAAATGCCCTCATGTTTGTTTTTCCGTCCAAATTCACATTTTTTTGGTCACGGCCAATTTACCAAGTCAATATGATATAGAAAGTTACGATAAAGCCCTTCGTAACCCTAATGAGTGGGGTGGTATTATCTAACACTAATTGTCGCACCCTAAATCGAGAAACCAATTCTCAAATCCATCTTCAATATTTGTGAGCCGGTAATAGAAAGAAGCAAACAGCGGCTGCTTCTGAACCTCAATCCGAGAGAAAAGAGAGATTTTAATGGCAGAAATTGTGAAGAAGATGGCGCTGGTAATGGAGAAAATAGGGGATTAAAGAAGAAGAGAAGAGATCGATGGGTGTTTGAATCTGAGATAGAAGAAGAAGGTTGCTCTGAGTTTTGATAGAAACACTGAAATTGAATCTAGGGTTAGTGATTGTGTGTTGATGTTGTTGAATCCAATAAGAAGAACACGACATAAGAGTTTTCTACCGGTGAGTCTGTTAACGAGGAGATGGGTCTGTTAATGGAACTGAAGATGGGTCTGTTAATTAGGAGATGAAGAATTAGGATATGGCTGTTAATTAGGAGATGAAGAATTAGGAGATGGGTCTGTTAATTAGTGGATTCGAAGAACATGAAGAATTAGGAGATGGGTCTGTTAATGGAACTGGTTGGGTTTTCTAGTGATGAGTCTGTACTCGAATTGTGGACGTGGTGGTTGCTGTCAGGGTGTTAATGGTCGATTCAATATTAAGAAGAGATGGATTTGTAGATGGAAAATGTTTGTTGCAGATAAATGATGGGTTTGATTGTTCTTGTGATTGATGGAATAATGTGGTAGCAGAAGGATGAATATTAGTAGGAATTGTACAAGGAAGATGAAGGCGGTACTGTTGATGCTTCCAATGGGTTGATAAATGAATGGTTGAGTTGTGAATCAGATGTATGCTAGGTTGTGCAGGTGAGAAAAAATACAGGCCTGAAAATGGCTGGAATTGCACCGGAAACAGACAAGACTCTGCCTGATTAATTCTCCAGTGAGTCGACTCAGTGACTCGTTGAAACCTAATTCGGTGACTCGGCCAAATCAACCTTAGTCAGACCAATTTTATTAAGGGCTTTTGAGACTTTTATTAGGTTCCCTTTACTTATCTTATCTAATCAAGTTCCACATTTTTAGCGTCTTTTTTTTTTGTGTGTGTGTGTGTGTGTGAAATCGGGAATCTGGAACTGGGGTTTTGATTCTTTTGTATGTACTGAAATTGGGAATTTAGGTTTTGTTTACGATTGATGGAGAAAATCAATAAAAATCAAGAGATTCAAATGGAACGTCATTATGACCTGGTGGTGTCAAAACGTTATTGTGTTTTACATACTAGTGGATTGCCCGTGCCATGATGGGACGGGGACGGAAAGGGTACTGGTGATATGGCCAATGGCACGACAAATTTAGTACTGGCGAAGTGGAAAAACAACTCTGCCAGCTCCAAGTTAACACTGCGAAGAGTACCCCATGCCATAATGGCACGACACTGTTCCAAGTCATAACATTAACAGCGCTGCAGTCGTATATTTGTGGAGGCGCAAAGTGGTGCTAGTGGTGGGTCGGTGTGCATACTCTTTAAAAAAAAATGGGGATAAACACGTTTAAACGCGATAACAACCACCTAACACATGGCTTAGGATGGCTTACATGTGTCCAAGATAGTTGTGGTTAGTCTTGAGACAAAAAAATACCAATCTGATTAGTTAAACTTATCAATCCCTGCCGCTGCAGCCTCAGAGAAATTGCTCTAATCTGATTACAGAGTACGTCAAAACTACTCACACTTTGCAGACAAATATCCATTAAATTAATTTGTGCCCCAGAGTCTAACTTGGTTTCATTTTCTCTCATTTTCTCCACCATCTTCGTTTAACTCTCTCTTTCTCCTCCACTAACAACAATTTTCAGCTCTCTCTTCCTCTTGGTTTTATGCATGACTTATACTAACATTCTACTTCATAATGTCACCAAAACCGGTATTCTCAAGGGGAAAAAAAGAAGAGGAAACTACATGTCGATGAAGATCAGATTTATGGATCTTTTATTTTGAGATATGTTAGAAAATAATTAGTTTTTCAGTTGTGTGTTTCTAGTTTTGCGTAGATGCTGGATGATTGATTGTTAAAAAAAATTTCTCTTTCAGATTTTCATTCCCTTGTTCTTCCTCGCAATAAACCCTATCACAAAATTTTAGCAGAAATTTACGGTTTGTGTCGATTGGGATCGAAATAATGAAATCGAGGGTTAAATAATGAAATTTAAGTGTTAATCAACTGATGACGATAACAAAATTGCACTGATGTGTTGGTTAATCGATGAAGATCCAGAAGGTAGAAGGGGTTTGATGGAGCAGAGAAGAATCGGGAATAGATTTAGTAAAAATAGAAGAAGTATTTACCCTTCGGTTGAAAGATATTAATGAAAAAGTATGCTGTACTATTAAAAACACGGAATGACAGGTTGGGAATTTCCTAGGGCTGCACATAACCGACCCAACCCGCACCCGCCAAGATTAACCCGCACCCGATCCAACCCGCTTAGGAGTGGGTTGACTATGGGTGAGCACGCCAGAACCCGCCATATGTTGGGTCGGTTGCGGGTAGAAACTTTCATCACCCGACCCAACCCGCCCACCCGCCAGAGTTCCCTAGCCCTTAGATTATCTATACTAGGATGAATCTCAGCCACAGAAAAGACCATATATATTGCCTAACCCTAATCCTCTCAACTTTCATTCGTAGTTCGCACCCGTTTTCACTTCACTCCTCTTGATGGCTGAAGTTCGGCCTCTTCTCTCCTTCGATCGGTCTGTCAATTGCATGATTTGCATCAATTCTCATCTCAGATCACCACCATAAATCCAATAACGGAAGGTAAGAGTTGAAAGACAGACTAATTGATTCTGTGATTTTCTTTGATTTTGAATTTGGGGTATCTGTTTAGGGTTTTTTTCTTCAATTTGGGGTTTATCTATTTTTGTTATAATCTTTGATTAATTGATCTTGCGATATTCTGACTTTGATTTGTTAATCTTTTGTGTATATTGGAATTGGATTTGGGGATTTTGTGAAATGTAAAGTTTAATCTGTTCAATTATTTGATAGATTCATTTTTTCTTTCATGAGTTTTACAATCCCTTGTTCTGCTGATTTGGATGAGTTTATGTTGTTGTACTTTACTTAGTATTTCAATTTGATGACCATTTATGTTTTTCAGTCTTCACCACCAGTAGTACCATTTTGTATTTTGTTGATTGTTGTACTGTAACTACTGTTGTAACTTGTAACTTGTTTCTTTTGTGCAGGTTACCATGGTTGAAATCTCAGAAGCTGATTCTGCTTCTAATCTTCCAGTTGTACATGGAGTGGCATCACAAATGGGACCTCCCCCTCCATGTCCACCGCGTTCTGGTGGACAAGTGCATGGACCATCAGCAGGGACAGGGAGTACAGCTGGCTCATCTACACCATCTTCTCAACCTTCACCAACTAGTGCAGCAGATGAATGTGTAGCTAATAAGCTTGAAGTTGGTGTGCAAAGATCATGGGTATGGGGACACTACAATATTTATCAAAATGGTGAGAGAGCGAAGTGTAAACATTGCGAAATATCTAATTACAAGATTGGTGGTAAGAAACATGGGACTTCTAACCTCCGTAATCACTTGGATAAGTGTACTAAGTATAAGCAGGAAAAGGATAAGGAAGCTAGAGCCGCGGGACAACAAATACTTGACTTCCAGCCTTGCAAGCCTGGGAGAGGGAACCACAATTGGTGGGGGTGTCTTTTTCTCAAGATGGGTGCGGGGAGAGCACGATTAAATTTATCATTACCGATGAAATGGCTTTTAGAATAGTTGAAGGTGAAGGTTTTAAAGCTTTTTGTAAGTATCTTGAGCCTCGATTTAAGCTTCCAAGTCGTATGACAAGATACCGTGATGTGTGCAAGTTTGTATTTGTCAGAGAAGGCTAATCTAAAAAATTATTTCAAAGCAAACAAGGTAAGAGTGTGCCTTACTACTGACACTTGGACGTCATCGCAGAATTATAATTATATGGTTGTGACGGCGCATTTCATTGATCATCACTGGAAACTACATAAAAGAATCATCTGTTTTTGCTTGATTGATAGCCATGAAGGTATAAAAATTGGAACGGCTTTGGAAAAATGTTTGCTAGACTGGGGACTTGAGAAGGTTTTCACGGTGACGCTTGATAATGCATCTGCGAATAAAGTTGCTATTGACTATTTGAGGAGAAGAGTTAAGAGTTGGGGTTATTCATTACTCGGAGCTAAACATTTACATGTTAGATGTGCGGCTCACGTACTTGCACTTGTTGTGAAGGACGGTATGAAGAAGTATCACACATCACTTCTTAGGATTAGGGCAGTGGTCAAATATGTAACGAAATCTCCAGCAAGATATAAAAGGTTTACAGATGCTGCTGAGTGGGAAAGAATAGATTGTAAAAAGGGTCTGATATTAGATGTGAAAACGCGTTGGAATTCTACTTACTTAATGCTTGTTGCTGCTGAGAGATATGAAAAGGCATTTGAAAGACTACGTGAGATGGATAAGGCATTTTGTGAGGAGTTTTGCTTTGATATTCCAGTACCAGATAATATTATGGGTGATGGTGATGAGACTGTTGATCTTGATGCTGATTATGATCTGGAATCAGAGAATGAAGAAGAACTTGATCCTACCAAGAAGAAGATGTCTTTGTTGTTAGAAAAACCAAGAAAAAGAACAGCCAAAAGTGCATGCTCCGAACGATACGATTGGTGCAACGCAAGAGTTCTGATTAAGTTTCTAAAGGTATTTTATGAAGCAACTGTTGAATTTTCAAACTTCTACTTATGTTACTTCCCATACTTTCTTATTGGAACTTGGTACTTTGTTCGTCAAGAATTGGACGATTGGAAAAATACTCATGCGGACCCTTTCTTGAGCCACATGGGTGAGGTAATGTTCTTTGAAGTACAACAAATATTGGGGAGCATACCGAAAAATGAACTCATTGATGTTTATGGCTGTACTTCTTGATCCACGAGAGAAAGAACATGGATTATTTGTGACTGTAGAAGATTTGGTTGTGCATTATGACCCTGAGGTGAAGAAAAGAATTGTGGACAAATGGGTTCAAGAAGTTCTGAAAAATTTTGTTGAGTTATTTGCAGCATATAAAGCAGAATACCTAAGTGATGGAAGTGCCGTATCTTCATCCGAATCCGTGGGCGAGACTACTTCTACCTCTACTCAAAGTTCTTCAAGTTTTGGCAGTTCCATTTCTAGCAAGGCCAAGTACATGGAGGGGAGAAATAAACGCAAATATCAATTAAGTAGTGTGGAGGACCATGGGAGATCCGAGGTTGAAAGGTACTTGGCTGAACCATTATACACCCCCACCAAGGACAATGCTTCTTTTGATATATTACAATGGTGGAAGGTGAATGCAGCGAGGTTTGAGGTTTTGCCACTCATGGCGAAGGATATTTTTGCTATTCCGGTTTCTTCCGTTGCTTCAGAATCAAGCATTTAGTACTAGGAAAAAGGATTTTGGATCCTTTTCGAAGTTCCTTAAAGCCTAGGACGCTTGAGGCCTTAATTTTGTTGCAGAATTGGTTACGTACACCAATGGACATGGATTCTTCTATCCTTGGAGTCGAGGAGGAGGAGATAGATATTGCTGAGTTTGGTATGTCTATATTTTCATTTCCTAAATGGTTTCCAGTTTTCCTGCTCTCAATATTGCATTAATATTCTCATGGTCACCTGGTTGTGTCACATGGATGGCATAGCAGAATTATACCCCATTGTCAGTGCTTTGATTACTAACATCAACTTTCATTGTAATTGTTCATTTCCCTTGCAGATCTATTTGGTGACCTTGCTACTTCTTCCATCATCATAGATGATTGATTCCTATTGGGTTAGACAAGGTAATGACGCCAAGGGCCACTGTCAGTAAATTGATATTTCTGAGTTCATTGTTGGTATGTTACATCTTTCTTATTGTAACTAATTGACATACTTCGATTGATTTCAGGCTTCCAGCGCATTTAGGGGTGAAACGTCTACATTTTTCGATGGAGGAAGCTGGTCGCTTGATATGAATCACATCACATGATCTTTCTTTTCTTCAGCTACTAGATTTAGTAAAGTAGAGTAGCCAGTAGGCTAGTAATTCACCTTTTTAGCTTTTAGAAGTTGAACTCATTTTTATTTTGTAAACACTTTTAGTTTTAAGTAACTTATGATGCTAATTGTCTGCACTTTTAGTTATTATTACTTATTTGTCATGTTCATACAGTTCATTGCATTTTATGACGGGTTAACCCGCCACCCACCCGAACCAACCCGCTGTAATGTGGGTCGGGTTAAAACCGACCCACTATGATGGCGGGTTGGTTATGGGTGACAACTTCTGTTACCCGCCATCAGTGGGTTGGGTGGTGGGTGAGGCCAAAACCGACCCAAACCGACCCATGTGCAGCCCTAGAATTTCCCGTGTGACTGTGGAACCGTCGAAATTAGGCATTTTCCTTTATATTACTAGTGATGCCACATGTGCAATACTAAATTTGATAACAATGATATTTTTTTCGTAAAATAAAATTTAATATTCTTATTTGTACTTATTGCGTAGGTATTTCAAAGAGCTTTCCAAATATGTTAATTTTACAAAAATCCGATGTGTATTTCGAAAGATATGAAGTTTTTAAAAAAATTGATTTATTTTTATAACAATGGCATTTATGTGAATATGTGAATATATAAGGTTGTTTATGTAAGTATTGATTCAGTGTAGTGGTTGATATTTAAGGTCATATTAGTAATATCAAGGTTACACCAAGCTATTTTGTCATTTTGTGACCAACCAAAGTACCTCTTTTCTTTATATTAGTATATAAGTATAAGATTTGTACTTATTGCTTTCCAAATATGTTAATTTTACAAAAATCCGATGTGTATTTCGAAAGATATGAAGTTTTTAAAAAAAATTGATTTATTTTTATAACAATGGCATTTATGTGAATATGTGAATATATAAGGTTGTTTATGTAAGTATTGATTCAGTGTAGTGGTTGATATTTAAGGTCATATTAATAATATCAAGGTTACACCAAGCTATTTTGTCATTTTGTGACCAACCAAAATACCTCTTTTCTTTATATTAGTATAAGATAAGATTAGTAAGATAAGATAGATAGATAGATGGGAATCCTTCGGAATCTGGATATTGTGAATATGATGAGCATTTGATAATGAGAAGTCAGTGGGGCACTTTTCTTAGTATGATTTGAACTTGGTGTATACTGATTTGAAACTAAATTCATAGTGAATTGATTTTTTCACCGGCAATCTTCTACCCTTCTATCATTTTTCTATTTCAGAATTTTAATTGCCGGAATGGCTTGGTATGTTAATGATGATTCTGAATTGAATCTGTTGTTGAGAGTAATTAGGAGATGGAGGAGGAAAAATATTTAGGTTTTGACACTAGGGTAAATGTGTAAAATCTATTTTCCTTTTGGTGATAATTAGAGAAAATAATAAAAAGAAATAAGTCGATAGTTAGACTTGACAGTCCATGGTTAGTTCAGGTACCAACCCTTAATATTCTAAATGTTGGGTACCAAAGCAATGTGTTGGTCATTTGCTGGGTACCAAACATTAAATAACCCTAAATAAAATCTCTGGCAGAGTTTTAATATGGTTTTGGTTTTAGATCCATTCATAAGAAATTGATCAAATCGAACTGTAGTTTTCGATAGATTCTCCGGGTCGAAATTGAACAAGATGGAAAAGTCTGTCGACATTGTCGTGGTAAATATTTGCAATGCCGTCGGCATTACCTTAATTATTTGGATAAGGGGCCTTCCAATCACTTCATAATATTATTATTTTTTGTTCAATATTCCCCAATTTGTGAGAGTATCCCCCAAATTGTGGGTTCTTTCGGATTCCACTACTTCTAATGGTTGTAAACTCAATATTTTATTTCTCTAATTTACTCTCAAAACTACATAAGGCAATTTTTAACCCAATCTCATGCCTTGGAAAATTTATCGTTAATAATAATAACTCGACTTATGTCGTTGCACAAAAATCTAATTTCTTTCGCTTATAAAATATCGATAGCTTAAAAACTACCCAGAAATTATGAATTTATTTCAGAAGAGAAATTATTAATCATTACAAGCTTAATTATAGAGTAATATTATTTTAGAATAAATTAAATACTAAAATAAAGAATTAACTACTCATATCAAAAGTAGTTTCCTCCTCACCCTAAATAGAGAATTAACTACTCAGAGCAATCAAATAAAAGAGCAATGATCGAAGAACAAACATACTATTAATTTAAAAAAATTAAATACCAAAATAGAGAATTAACTACTCATATCAAAAGTAGTTTCCTCCTCACCCTAAATAGAGAATTAACTACTCTGAGCAATCAAATGAAAGAGCAATGATCGAAGAACAAACATACTATTAATTTAATTAATTTCAGTTGGTGCCACTATAGTACAGTGGTAAAGTCATTGGGTGATGATACCAGTGACCTGAGTTCAAAACTCACCAGCATCAAATTCTTTACCGATCAAAAAAAATATCTCTACTCCTTTATAATGCTATGTCATATGAGATTCCACGTCGCACGGTGAGCGTGAAACCCCCCTCAAATTAAATGAGATAAAAGCTTTGGGCATTAGTAAACCTGGTGAGGACACTTGGCGAGACTCTATTGGTCAGGACATTAAAATTTCAATAACACTCGGTTTACACCCTATATTTAACTGGCCGTTTGTAAATCCGTTAGCAAAAATGTGGGTATACCACACTTACGTGTGGATTTTCAGCTAAATAATTACTTACACTTGGTTCACACCAAATACTTAACTGGACGTTACTCACGTCCGTGTGGTATACAATACATCCGTTAAGAACCTAACGCTTTCCTCCTGCCATACTTTTCTTCTTCTACAACAACAAATCCCTACCATACTTTTGTTCTCCGACAAAACCCATGAGCTGATTGAGATGGAGAAATATGAAATGGATAGAGAAATTCAGAGTTGGAGATGCAATTGAGTGTTACAACTGCTCAACAGATAGAGGTTGGAAGGGATCTGAGATTGATGTTGAGAGATGAAATAGAACGCAGAGAGATGGTGAGAAATAAGAGAAAACCATGGGAAATTGAGATGATAATGGATATTGAAGATGGGTATTGTTTCTGTTACCTTGATTTGGTGTTGTCACCGCAGGGAAATAACAGTTAGGGTTAGGCAATGAAGTTCGATTAGGAAGAATGGGTTGATGTTTGATTCAGGTTTAAATCGAATTTGGGTTCAATCTATGTGATATTGAGCAGAGAAGAAAGGATTTGATGTTGATGCTTCTGGTGTATATAATCGAATCAAGACATGGAATTGATCAGAGAAGAAAGAGATCGATGGAGGAACAGATTTACTGCTCAGAATGGGTTTGATCCAGTGGTGAACTGATGCTGAAATAAGAACAAACAAGGAAGATGGGTTGAGTCTGTTAAAGAATTGAAGAAAACATATGGGTATGAGGTTGAATCGATGGGATCTGTTGAAGATAATATACCCGCTGCTGCTGAGAAGAAATGGGTTGCGAGTGAAATTGTGTGATTATGGTTTGAATTAGATGTATGTTAGGATTTTAATCAGCAGAAATAGATTCATTAAAGAGAAGATGGTATTCACAGAGGAGATTAATTGATGGAAAGTCAAATTGAAGATGGTTTCTGTCAATTGAAGTATATAATGGCTTTGAGCTGATATGTTACAGAGATAAGTTGTTTGCAGTGATGTTCATGAGATAGAGTAGAAATTGATGATCCCGGAGATGTGAATTCGATCTCAAATGGGCTTTGAATGAAGCAGCTTGAAGAAGATGGCGAGTTTATGGTTGTTTGTTAGCAAAAGAGAGCAAAGTATTGAATCCCTGTTACAGAATGAAATTGATTGAATTAGGTGAATGTTTAGGAGTTGCAGGCAAGTGAAGAATATAAAGGCCGGAAGTGACTGTAAATTCATCAGATTACAGCCGATATTCGGACGGCATTCCGGTCAGACGAGTCGACTCAGCGACTCGGATACCTTCAACTCAGACCAGTCACCCGAGTTAGGCCTCTGAATCAATAGCTGACTTGACCCCTTTGACCGTTCGTATGCCTTTATCTTGAATGCTGACTATAACGGACCGTGACGGAATATTCTGTCAGATGAGAAAAATCTCAGGTAACCGGCAGTAACTTTCAGCCAGATTCCGGTGATCTTAAAGATTTTTCCCGCGACCCCAAAAATACAGAATTTTGTGTTAGTTTTTCTCATGGGTTTGAAGACATAGATTTGGAAATTGGATGAAAATTTGGAAGCTTTGGAGATTTGGAATTAGACTCAAAGTTGAAATGTGAACTTATTATGGAATGAGGATTCTATTCCTTGGAGGATTGGGGAGCAATCGAAGCCTATAAATAGAGAGGTTCTCTACAACAGAGCAAATCAAAAAAGTATCGTGACGGGCGAAGCGAAGCCGTGCGACACCAAGTCAAAAACGCATGGGGCTTAGGCGAGGCGAGACGAAGCCGAGCCACATCAAATTAGAAATCCTAAGCATGCATCGGGATGGGGCGAGGTGAAGCCGATCCACACAAAATCAAAAATCCTAAGCAACGGGGAGGCGCGAAGCCGAGTCACACCAAATCAAAAATCCTAAGCATGCATCGGGACGGGAAAGGCGAAGCCGAGCCACACCAAACCAAAAATGCATCGCGACGGGGCGGTCCGCGACACCAAACCAAAAATATGGTTAAAAGATAAAAAATGATGGTGGATGGTTTTCAAGTCGGCCCGGTACATAACACGGGCACAAAATCTAGCATTAATTAATTTCAATATCAGTTACAAGAGTAATAAAGCTTTTACACCTTTCTTATTCTTCTTGGATGAATAAAATTGCTTCAATGCTCCGGACACAATCTCTCACTAAACGAATGGAACTAAACTCTCTCAAAAATGTCGGTAGCTTTTCTTCCCCAAAACAAAAGATGATCTCAAAAGTTATAACTCCTCCTTTATATGCTCACCACCTCTTTTCTTTCCGTAGTTGGGAGATATTTATTTAAGTTTTAAAATCCTCATTTCCCACTTTCGTAGAGTGCCACCATGCCTAAAACAAAAGAAACAAAATACTTTTATTCCTTAATTTATTTATTTTTGATGGAAAACGAAATTATATTAAGACTAAACGATATTGTACAATAAAGTTACAATTTCATTTTTAGTAAAAATATTTGAGATTATGCTCTCTTTGTTGACTTTCTGGTGAATGTGGCTTGTCTTGTGTTGAAATCTTCTAATCTCGCTTCTTTGGCTATTGAGTTCCCCGCTGTATTATGATCTCCAATTATGTATTTGATCTTTGCCCGAGGTAGTCTTTGCAGACTTTGCATAATATCTTCGAAAAGATTCTCAGTAACCCAAGAAGTAATCTCACCAGAAAAATTGATAGAGTCAACCAATAATTTGCAGTCTGAGAAAATTATAACACTTGAGAGAAGATTTTCTTCTAACCATTTTAGAGCTCTTAGTAACGCCTTTGCTTCTGCATGAACGGCTGTGAAAGCCTTCTCTGACCCCACAGATAGGTGCATGAGAGTTTTTTGGTCTGTTGAATAAAGGATGTATGCGTACCCCATCGTTCAATCCTTTTTTTTTAAAGGAGGCGTCAACAAATATTATCCAATCTGAATCGAAATCCGACCAAGATAGTCAATTAATCGTATTTCCTGTTTTAGAGACAGACCCGTCTATTGAGCTTGCCTCTTTTATAAAATCCTTGATTTTTTCAATCATCCTTAAGGGGCACATCTATATTTCCATATGAACCAAGTTATAGTGGCAATCTTTTCTTTGAATTGCATAAATTTTGGATGTGCTATCCAAATTTTTATCCAGTCTTCGATCGAAGTTGTATAAATTTGGGTATTTGCCACATCAAGGGAGCATCCGAACCAAATGGCCCTTGCAAAGGGGAAGTTTTTGAATAGATGATGTTCTGTTTCCACCTCCTGGTTGTTGCACATGGGACAATTCGGTAAAATCCCCGAATTGTGGGCAGCAAGTCTACTTTTTGTAGGTAAAGCCTTTTGAATTAACTTCCATATAAATAATCTGATTCTTGGGATAATTTGAAGTTTCCACATAGATTTCCAAGGGAAATCCTTTGTGTTTTCACTTTCCTGTCCTTGAGTGATTAGGAAATTATAGATATTTTTTGTCGAAAAAACCCCTGAATCATGATGTTTCCATCTAATTTTGTCAGATTGATTCACGTTAGGATGAATCGTCAGAATCTTTTCCTTAACTTCAGGTGTGAAGAGGTTCGTGACTAGCTCATTATTCCACTTTCCTTTTGTGTTTAAAAGTTCTTTGACCTTTTGTGGTAAAGGTTCTTCTTTATCTATTGGTCGAGCTATGATTTCTTTACTAGGTATCCAATTATCCTCCCAAATCTTCACCTGATCTCCACCTTTTACTTGCCAAGTATAGTTTCCTTTGATGATATTTAGACCTTTTTGTATTCTTGTACAAATCCAAGATAGCTCGTAATTTCTAGTCGGTTCCATGGGATTGCCATTATAGAAGTACTTTGTTTCTTGGAGTTTTACCCATAATTGGTCTTTTTCGCTTATTAATCTACTGGCTAGCTTTGATAAAAGTGCTATATTGAATTTGTGTGGATTCTTGATACCCAGTCCTCCTTGGGATTTGGGTCTGCACATATTTTTCCACGCCCTTATATATCAACCTTTCTTTTTTTAGTCATCCTTTTTCCACAAAAAATCTCTTTGTATTCTATCTAGTTTATCCAGAGTTTCTTTGGGAAGAGCTAACATTTGCATTTGGTAAGTGGGATAGGCTTGTAGAGTAGCTTGAATTAAAACTGTTCTTCCCGCTTGAGATAACAATTTTGCCTTCCAACCCTGAAGAGTGTTATAATACCTTTGCAGGAGCGGTTCAAAGTTTCCCTTTCTATTTTTGTCGAAAAAAAGGGGGGTTCCAAGATATCAATCTTTTTTCGTCATTAGGGTAACTTTTAGGATTTTTGCTATTATTTTCCCATGCTTGGGATGAATTTTTGGACTGAAATAAATTCCCGATTTTTGGAGATTTACCATTTTTCTGGTGATCTCCCCAAAAGAGGATAAGATATCAAGAAGATTTTTTGCTTCTCCCAGGTCCGCTTTTGTGAATAAGAAACAATCATCAGCAAAGAAAATGTGCAAAATAGTTGGAGCGTTATTGTTTATTCTTAGGCCAGAATTTTTTTGCTCTAAGATTGCTTTTTTTAAAAGCCTAGAAAGGATTTCCATGATAATGATAAAAAGATAGGGGGATAAAGGGTCCCCTTGTCTGGGACCTCTGGAATTATTGAAAGATGGACCCGGGGAGCCATTTAGGAGTATGGAGAAAGAGGTAGTGAAAATGCATTGAGAAATTAGGTTAACCCAAGCGTTGCTAAAACCAAAGGAGGAAAGAGCTTTCAAGATAAAAGGCCACTCCACCCTATCAAAAGCTTTCTAAAGATCTAGTTTTAGCGCCAAAAAAACCTTTTTTATTGTAGGATCAGAATATCGCGACATCAATACTTCGCGAGATTAATAAATAACGACATTGCGAGGGAGTCGCAGGGAAGTAAAATAAATGACGCAATGAATGACGACAGCCAGAACATGGGAAGAATGTGAAGACTTAGCGAAATTTAGGAGTGTCACGAGAATTGATACATGTGCACTTGCGATATTTCGCAAGACATTCCCGAAAATAAAGGACAGCTTAGCTGTCATCCATTGTGTACTACCCTATATAAAGGGTTGAGTAAATCTGTTGTGAGGGGGTTCTTTTTGAATTGTTAGGCAAGTTTTGAGGAGAGAGAAAGTTTCAGAGTGATTATAATTCTTTAACTCATTTCTATTTCACATTGTAAAGATTCAAGTATTCAATCAATAGAAATCATAATCATTGATCTTAAAATGACTTAATTGTGTATATTCTAGTGAGGGGTGTAGTGTAGGATTTCCTGCAACTACATAATGGCGCTAGAAACAGGGATTGAGTAGAGATCAACCTTGTGAATTGAAAGAATCAGGAGTAACAAGAAAGAAATTTCGCATAATTTTCAACAACTTACTAAAATTGAGAAATGGCTAGTAGAAGGAATGCATCAGAACAACCAACAATTGTAAGAAGAAGCGGGAGATTAGCTGGAGAAAGGAGAAATGAAGTAGGTGAACCATCAAGAATAAACGTAAGAGATAGAGAAGAAGGTCAAATTCAACCACCAATTCAACCAGCACCAAATAGAGTAATAGATTATGATAGGGTGAGTGTGCATACATGGAGATCAGATTCTATGGAAGAAAGAGAAGAAGTGCAACAATTCATAAATAAAGGACAAGAGGAGAGAAATCGAGAAGAAATGGGAGAAACAACTCATAGAAATGAAGAAGTCGCAGCATTAGAATCATTGAGGCAAACAATACATGAAGAAAGGCGATTAGAAGCGTAAGAACGTGCAAATTTAACAAGGCAAAACCATGAGTTAAGAATGGAAAATATGAGGTTGTAGAATAGAAGGTCGAGAAGTAATACCAAGTCAAGATCAGGATCGGTTAGAGATGATATGAGGAGAATATTACCTGTAAAAAATGTTAATGAAGAAAATCTAGAAAGAGAGCCAAATCTCGGTGAAGGATGCTACGAAAGAAGGGAAGTGGTGTGTATTCCACGTCCTGAGATTTTACAGAATGACCAAAATGATGGAAATCAAGGAAATAGGCAGCAGAATAGTCCAATTGGTGAAGAAAATCAGGAAGAAGGAAGAAGAATACTGCATGGGAGAGAAACACAGAGGAAACAAAAGGAGATTGAAGATGACATCGAAAAGCATTATATCGAACAAGCGCGTCTAGCTTGCGAAAGGTAAAGATTAAGAGTAGAAATGGAAGAACGGGAATTGGAGGAAGCAATTCGGCAGAACAATCATGACAATCGAGAAAGAAGGCGCGAGCAAAATCGCAACAATGGAAATATCAATGAAGAATATGAAAGAATACAAAGGAGAACTGATAGACAACCAAGAAGATAAAATGATAGATACAATGGTGTGCGAATTCGTGAACGAGATGAAGGAGAAAGTCGCAGAGAAAGAAGAGAAGAAAATGATGAACAAGAAAATCAAGGTAGACATGAACGCAGAAGGAGAGAGGCAGAGCTAAAAAGACCAATAAATTCGAACCCTGATGTAAATGAACAAATTTTAAGAGAGTTGGCAGAGATGAGAGGAATGTTGAACAATAGAAGAGCAGGAGGAAGAAGGCAATTGGATGAGGCCATCAAAGAGGCTGCGAAAACCCCCTTTACACTAGAGGTGCAGTTAGGAGGAATACCCCCAAAGTGCAATTTACCCGCATTAACCAGCATTTTTGATGGAACAACTTGCGCAATACAACACATCAAAGCGTATGTGAGATGTATGCTACTGATGGGAAAATCATGACGCCATATTGTGCAAATATTTCGCATCAAGTTTAACAGGAGAAGCACTGAAATGGTTTGAGGGTTTACCAAGAAACACAATCACGTCATTCAACCATTTACAAGCTATATTCTTAGGGGCATATATAAGTTACAACTCCTCGCGACCAGGAATTGAAGATGTATTTGGGCTGAAACAAAGAGTTGGCGAAAGTTTAATTCACTTAACTGTGAGGTGGAAGACAATATGTAGCAAAATAGCTGGACGAGTGGATGAAAGATATCTTATTTTATCATTCATAAATGTTATGTTCGCAACCAATTTGTTATATATTCAAATCTTTAGAGTCAAGAATACAATTACAATGACTGAGTTGCGAGAACTTCAGGAGGAATATATTGCTCTAGAGGAAAGGCAAAACGAGATGGAATCATACCCAGTTGCGAATACAAATTCAAACGCTGCGAATGCAAGCTTATTACCCAAGTTGATAAACACAGTGGCGAGCACTTCGCAAGGGAAACAAGAAAAGATAATAGATGATGGACAGCCAAAGATAGTAGCTATGGGAAGCCGTGATCAGGAAGAGTTTGAAAGAGAAAGGAACTACTACAACCGTGGCGGCAATAACAAAATTCAAAGACTTGATCATCCACAAGAAACTTATGGAAGTCGAAGGCAGAATTATCATGGAGGGCAGCGAAGTCACAGAGTAGTGTGGGAGGAAATCAAAATGCCACCATTAAATACTAGTGTTGAAAAAATATGGGAAGCTATACTCTTGATGGAAAACATACCTGCACCATGGAACATGGGGAATGAGCCACCACCAAGTGATAGAAGTCATGAGTTCTGTTCTTACCACCGCTTTCATGGACACTTAACAAATGACTGCAGAAATATAAAAAGAATCATCCTCAGAATGATTGACCAAGGAAAGCTGAGTCATTTTCTAAAAAGTGAAGAGAAGGTTCAACCATTACCACCACCGCCTTAAATGCAATGAAAAAAACTCAAAGCAAAGGGGAAAGAAACATTCGTAATAGAAGTTGGATCGAAAGCTAAAAATTTGTTTTGCAACTCCATTGTACATTCATACCGAACAATTGAAGATTTTCATGATAATGTTCTCAGTAGGGTTTTCGCGAGGGATGCTGATAATAAAGAAGTGATGAACATCGCGAAGACATCGCAGTTAAAAGAATGGCAAATGCAGATTATTTCTTTCACCATGAGAAGAGATTCCTGAAGGCGAGAGAGACGCATGATAGCCCATTGGTTGTAAAATTGGAAATTAATCCAAAACCCGTAGATGGCGAAGACGATGAAGCGAGAGAATTCTGGGCGATCAATAGAATCTTAATTGATACTGGGAGCTCAAGTAAACATTCTTTTCTACCATACCTACAAGACTATGGGTGGGAAGGATGAAGAATTGATACCTTCGACGTATAAAATATATGGTTTCAATGGCACAGCGAATAAGCCTAAAGGAGAAGTTCATATGAGAATACCTTTGCAAGGATTATCAACTGAAATTTTGTTATGTGTAGTCGATGTGGAGTCCCCTTATAATGCATTGATCGGAAGTCCATGGTTGCACGAAATTCCGGGCGTAGCGTCGACTTATCATCAGTGTATAAAGTTTCCTCATCCTAGCGGTGTCGGAATTATAAAGGGAGATTGGACGGAAGGACAAAAATGCTATGAGATTGATGTGGAGAGTTGCGAGGAGAGAGCTGCAAAAAGAAAGGGCTGGAAGCAAAATACAAAAGATGAACAAAGAAGAGAAAGGTTGATGGTGGATACCATAGATACAAGAGGTGAAGATACATTGCGAAGCAAGTGCATGAAAACAATTGAAAATTATGATGGAAAGGAATCATTAAGAGATTTGAATGGTGCAGAGGCAGAGAGCAGCAGGAGCAAAAAGTGTAAGAAATGAATAAACAATAATTGAAGAAGAAATACGCGAGAATCTCGCCATCAAGAATGTATGAAAATCTGATTGAAGAATTGAAAAACAAAAATGAATAAATAAAGCAAGATTGTGCGATAGCTTCATAAAACAAAATAACAAGAGAAAACCAAAAATGAATGATTGAATGAATTAACAAAAATGAAAGAGTGAGTGAATGGGACAAACCTTTATGGCGTACACCCTAGTTCGCGAATGATATTTCGCAAGAGGCAAATGTAAGACCTAAAGTGCGTCATATAAGGGGGTATCTCTTGACATGGCTCAGTGAAAAGGTTACACCGCTCCTGGAACCTGAGTCATGGATATTTGGGGCCCATGAAAGCCTATTGATGAGAATTTCAATTGAGTTGTAGTAATAAGGTTCGTTGAGACTTGTGAAAGCAAAAGATTTTAGACTTATAAAAATTAATAATAGAGAAAAATTAACACAAAATTGTTTCAAGATATGAGAGAATAACCAAGACACTGATTCCACTATAACACATGAATGAAATACGGTAAATAACCCAAAACTCTAATTATCTTTTAAATCCCTTGTTTCTTAATTCACAAATAATCAGACAAATTCTCAAAAATTAATTGTATCCCTAAGCATAGATTATCTTAATACAAAGCATAACCTATCTAATTGAATCACAACTAATGAAAAGAATTTTGCGAACAATTTAAAAATCTGCAAAAGCAGTGATTGAGTGAATTATAAATTATAAATTAGAGCAAATAAAATGGTTACCGCTTATTCATGCGTAAATAGCTTCCTCATTTCCTTGGTTGTGGGAGAATTAGCCGCTCATCATGTTGGAAACACGCTCAAAATTCATTATTATTGCTCAAAAATGGTTTACAAATGATGAACAAAGGAGAATAAGATGAAAATCGGGTTTGCAATGATTATAGATGTTGCAAACATCTGTTACAAACTACGATAGAGAATAAGTGCTTCGTCTTGTAAGTCCGCCCCACTCCGTATTACGACCCACGTCTGTGTGTCGCAGACTTTGTAGAAGAACGACCGCTTCGGTGGTCCGTTCTTCGTGTTCTTGAGAGAATGAAACGAGAAAAGGTAGTCTCTGCAACTTTGATTTTTTGCTTTTCTCGCGTTCTAAAGCCTCCCAAACTCTCTGTAGCCCTTGTACGCATCCCCTAATACTCTTTTATACCCAACAGCACCAAGGAATCACACGAAATAACTCCAAATAATCTGCCATCACTCGGCAGTAAAGAAAAAATATTTTCTTTCCTTTTTGTTTCCTGTGCGTATATGCAATTGTCAATTCGTGCTTACTCACTCCAAACACGACACGGAATCATTAGAGCCCTCTCCCAACACAAGCCAACCTCGAGTAACACGGGAAGGAGTAAAACAATCCCGTGAATACTCTCAATGCCTCTCATTTCTCCTCGCGAGTTATCCAGCCAATTTCGTCGATCCAAAGACCCAAACCAGCTCGTTAATGTCCGTGAAGTCTTTCCTTGAAAACCCACCATTGAGTCTCACTAAAACTCATTCAAAAATCCGACCAAAGTGCCGGGCGTGATATATATTTTTCCCGCCAAAATTTATTTTCAAACCAAGAAGAAGGTCACCCCTTATCCAACAATTGGGGTGCGAATATCAATTGGGTGCCCCTTAGTAATTGGGTTACCCCTTATCCAATGTGGGAGTCCGAATATCAAATGTCCTCCGAGGGTGTTCCGAGCAACTTTTCGAGCCGAATTTTCCAAAAATATTTATTTCCAAAAATACCTAAAAATACATAAAAACACAATATTAGTACAAGAATCGAGTTCCAACAATACCAACACTGAGGACAATTCAGACACAAAAATGTGTCTATCAAATACCCCCAAACTGATTATTTGCTAGTCCTCGAGCAAATTTATTTTAAAAAAAAAATAAAAATCATTTGAACCCCTAGGTGGCCCTAGTGGCGGAGTGTTGTCTCCGGAGGGTTTACCAGAGGTGTACCCACAAAACCTTTACTCCGGACCCTAGCTATCTACACAGAACCTTGGAAGGCACTAAAGAATCTCCTTGGTTGGCATACTTATTGACTACGGGAGAGGAAGTACCACGATGCGAAATTCCAATTCTTTGTACACGAGTTTGCACTCAAGCATACTAAAATTCATATATAAGTCACAGAGCTCTACTCGGATAGTCGCACTATGGACATCAATACCGGAGTCAAAACTAATCACATGGATAGATCAAGAAGATGGATATAGAGAAAAACCTAGATGGTTTTGATGTTTACTAAGTGATCGGTGTTTCCCATATCTGTCTGAAGGCCTCCGCCAAAATGAACCTATCTTAATGGATTGAGATACTAGTCTGACTAATATCAACACACTGGCATATACAAGGGAACCAGTGGTCGATAATCCTAAATCTAGGTCAACACAACTGGCATATACAAGGGTTCCAGTGGTCGACTTTATTGAATTTATTCCGGTTGGTCAGATGGTCTGGTCTCACTTTTTTTTTCTCTTTCTTTTCTCTCTTTTTTTTTTTTTTTTCCAACTTTTTTGGCATCTCAATCACTCTAATTCACCCTAGCATTGGTAACAACTTGAATCGTGGGACCCACCTAATCACTTAGAGAAACATAGTTTAAAAACAAAATAAAATAAAAACAGAAGTGAAAAGGACTCAACGAGATTGGTGAAACTATCATGTTATTTCTAACACCTGAGCTCTGTGCTTTTATGAATAGACTCTTTAGATGTTGCCAAAATTAGATTGGTTCCTCAACTCCTACAACCAAAATGCTTCCATCCACTTAGATTGGTTAGTGCCGACCTTAATAAATATAAATTTCTAGGCTCTGGAGTTTATTTATTGCAACTAAAAACTAACAAGAAGTTTCTTCCCACCCCCAAACTTAAATCTAACATTGTCCTCAATGTGTCTAATGAAAGAGCAATACCAAAAGTAAAGTAACATGAGGAATCGTAAAGAGAGAAGTGGAAAGATAGTACCGGGTGAAGAGAGAAATCAAAAACTAATATACAACATACAATCGCCTCGATGGTCAATCAAGGGTAAACAGGGTCCTCCAGAGGGACCTCCTCAACATCACCTGTAGGAAAGGGCTCTAAAAAGGGTTTCAATCTCTGACCGTTAACCTTCGAAGAACTACTACCATCCGGTGTCTCGATCTCAACAATGACTCCATGAGGAAATATAGTGCGAACAATAAAAGGACCCGTCCACCGAGAACGTAACTTCCCGGGGAAAAGATGCAAGCGGGTATCATACGGAAGAACTTTTTGACTGGGAGAAAATGACTTCCGTAAAATATTTCTATCATGCACAAGTTTCATTTTGTTCTTATACTCCTTCGCACTATCGTAAGCATCTATACGAATCTCGTCCAACTCATTGAGTGGAGTTTCCTATGGGCTCCTGCCTTGTCAAGTGAAAAATTTAGCTGCTTAACATGACCCAATAAGCTCTATGTTCTAACTCAACAGTAAATGACATGCCTTGCCATAAACAAGCCGATAAGGCGACATTCCAATAGGGGTTTTAAACGCGATACGGTAAGCCCATAAGGCATCGATAAGCCTAGACGACCGGTCTTTCCGATTAGGATTAACTGTTTTCTCTAATATACGTTTTATCTCCCTATTAGAAACCTCTACTTGACCACTAGTCTGTGGATGATAAGGGTAGCTACCTTATGTGTAATACCATATTTCTTCATCGAAGCCTAAAAGGTCCATTACAAAAGTGCGACCCTCCTTCACTAATTATAGCTCGCGGTGTACCAAAACGTGTAAGTATATTATTTTTCAAGAACTCAATCACAACCCTATGGTCATTGGTTTTACACGCAACCGCCTCAATCCACTTAGAGACATAGTCTACGGCGACAAGGATGTATAGGTTACCAAAAGAATTGGGAAACGGACCCATAAAGTCAATGCCCCACACATCAAAGACCTCAATGATTAAAATAGGGTTCAAGGGCATCATGTTCCTACGGAAATGGTTCCTAATTTCGGCAACGTTCACAAGTAACACGAAGAATCGTGGGAGTCTTTAAACAACGAAGGCCGATAGAAAATCCACACCGCAATATCTTAGCAAAGCAGTCTTCTTAGCACTAAAGTGACCCCCACAAGCATGATCATGACAAAAGGAAATAATCTTTGGACTGGTCACTCTCGGGTATACATCTCTAATAATCTGTCTGGACAATACTTAAATAAATAAGGATCATCCCAAAAGAAGTGCTTAACCTCGGCTAAAAACCTAGAACGATCTTGTTTACCCCAATGTTGGGGCATTCGACCGATAACAAGATAATTCACTATATTTGCATACCAAGGTGATTGGGAAACAGAGAACAATTGTTCATCGAAAAGCTATCCCTTATATGAAGGGAATCATCGGAGAGCTAACAACTAGCCTAGACAAGTGGTCTCCGCTACTACATTTTCTCGCACCCTTTTTGTCTCTAATGTCCGGACAAAATTCTTGTAATAAAAGGATCCATCTAATCAATCTAGGTTTGGTATCCTTCTTAGACAAAAGGTATTTCAAAGCAAAGCATGATCGGTATAGATTACGATCTTAGAACCTAAGAGATAGGGTCTAAACTTGTCTAAGGCAAACACAATGGCTAACAGTTCCTTCTCCGTAGTGGTATAGTTCAACTGGGCATCATTCGAGTTTTGCTAGCATAGTAAATTACATGAAGTAATTTGTTTTCTCGCTGACCTAGCACAACACCAATAGCATAATCTGAAGCATCGCACATGATCTCAAAGGGTAGGTTCCAGTTAGGTGCCTGGACTATGGGTGCGGTAGTGAGTAAAGTCTTAAGCTTCTCAAAAGCCTCTAAACAAGCATCATCAAAGACAAACTTAACATCTTTTGCAAGCAAATTGCAAAGAGGTCTAGAAATCAAGCTAAAATCCTTAATGAATCGACGATAAAAACCTAGCATGCCCTAAGAATGACCTAATATCTTTTACGGTTTTTGGGACCTGTAAAGTCTTGATAAGGTCAACTTTGGCTTTATCTACCTCTATACCCTTAGAAGATACGATATGCCCTAAGACAATTCCTGATTGAACCATGAAGTGACATTTTTCCCAATTAAGCACTAAATTCTTTTCCTTACATCTAGTCAACACCAATGACAAATGATGCAAGCACTCATCGAAAGACGAACCAAACACTGAAAAATCATCCATAAAGACCTCCAAGAACCGCTCTACCATATATGAAAATATGCTCATCATGCAACGCTGAAAAGTTGCAGGGGCGTTACATAGCCCGAAAGGCATGTGTCTATACGCAAAGGTACCAAAGGGACAGGTAAAAGTGGTTTTCTCCTGGTCTTCTGGGGCAATAACGATCCGATTATAGCCGGAGTAGCCATCTAAAAAGCAAGTAATGACTATGTCCAGCTAATCTCTCTAGCATCCGGTCGATGAAGGGAAGGGGAAAGTGGTCCTTCCTAGTGACCTTGTTCAATTTCCTATAGTCAATACAAACACGCCAACCCGTGGTCACTCGGGTAGGGATTAACTCATTGTTATCATTACGGACTACGGTAATCGGATTTCTTGGGAACAACCACGAACGGGGCTGACCCACTTCTGTCTGAAATGGGGTAGATAATGCCTGCATCTAATAGCTTAAGGATCTCGGTTCGAACTACTTCTTTCATATTGGGGTTTAGTCTTCGTTGCATCTCCCTAGAAGGTTTGGTATCTTCCTCTAAATAGATCTGATGCATACAAACAGTAGGACTTATACCCTTAATGTCTGCTATGGTCCACCCTAAAGCTTCCTTGTTGTTTTGAAGGACGGATACTAGCCTACTTTCCTGATCACTATCCAAGTTGGAAGCAATAATCACAGGTAAAGTTTCAGATGGGCCTAAAAACACATACTTCAGGGTATCTGGCAATGGTTTTAGGTCCAACTTAGGAGGCTCTTCTAACGAAGGAACTAGGGTAGACTTAGAAATTGGTAGAGGTTCGAACTTGGGTTTCCAGCCATTACTAGTGTCTATCAAAGGGGTTGAATCTAACAAGGCATTCACCTCATTAATCACATCATCATCATCAAAATCAATCCCAAAGTGAGCTAGGCATTTCTCTAAAGGATCTTCTAACAAAGTGTTTGGTAATGACTCCTCGACTAATGTTCCAATCATGTTCACCTCTTCTATGCTCGAGTCATCTAGTTCGGAGGGTAGCTTACTAATATGAAAGACGTTCAGCTCAATAGTCATATTACCAAAAGACAAATTCATGATACCAGTTCGACAGTTAATGATCGCATTGGATGTAGCTAAAAACAGGCGACCTAAAATGACCGGTATTTGGTTTCTAGGTCGAGGGACAGGTTGGGTATCTAGGATAACAAAATCCTTAGGATAAATAAACTTGTCGACCTCTATGAGAACATCCTCGATCACACCCCGAGGAATTTTAACGGACCTATCGCCTAATCGAAGAGTCATCCGGGTAGGTTTCATCTCACCAAGTCCTAGCTTAAGGTACACATGGTATGGAAGTAAGTTCACACTGGCTCCTAAGTCAAGCAAAGCTTTCTCAACACGGTATTCACCTATTGTGCAAGAAATGGTAGGGGACCCTGGGTCCTTATACTTAGGAGTAGTGGTATTCTGAATAATGGAACTCACGTGACTAGCTAGGAAGGCTTTGTTTTGAACACTAAGCTTACGCTTTCGTGTACACAAGTCCTTAAGAAACTTGTCATAAGCGGGAATCTGCTTAATCGCATCCAACAATGGGAGGTTGATAGTAACCTGCTTAAAAACCTCCAATATATCATTAAAGTTGGACTCCCTCTTAGTTGGAACTAGCAGCTGGGGGAACGGGGCTCTAGGAACAGAGCCCGGCTCAATATGACCCTCATTGGTCTCATTAGAGACTCTTTCAGTCTCCTCATTTTCGGGTTCAGAAGGGTGAACTACAGCATGTTCACTATCAGGCATGGCGACCTTATTGTCAACTTTCTTTCCACTCCTAAGGGTTGTAATAGAATTCACATGATTGTACGATTTCTCTCCTTTAGGGTTAGGATTAGTATGACTAGGGAACCTTCCATCTTCTCTCTCACTAAGGAACTTAGCTATTTGGCCGACTTGAAGTTCTAATTTAGCAAGGGACTGGGAATTATTCTTAAAATTCTGCTTGGTTTCCTCTTGAAAATTACCCTGGCTCTTTACTAACATTTCCTGGCTCTGTGCTAACATATCCGGCTCTTTTTAGTATACTAAAAGATTCCTCTAAGCTAGTCATTCTATTCTCGAAGGGTTAGAACCTGGGTTTGACCGAAGAATTCTTATTATAACCAAAACCCGGGGAGGCTGAGAATTACTAGATCGACCTTGATTAAGCCCTTAGACCAAGAGAAATTAGGGTGGTTTCTCCAACCAGGATTGTAGGTCTCGAGTATGGGTCATACTTCCGACGGTTCTCAAACCTAGCATTGTTATAGACAGCATGAGCTTGCTCCTCACTAACCTGACCTTCCCAAAACGAGTTATCGGGCTCTATTCCACAACTAGATACTTGAGAGGTTCTATTAGGTTTGCCAAGGGACCTATTGTTAGACTGACCCATTTCCAAAGCTTCTAACCTTCTAGACAAAGCAGCAAACTTAGCATCTGACCCGAAGCTTGTATCTACCACATTGGTGCTACTTCTATTGACCAAGAGTCTTTTAGGGGGTTCAACACAAGACTCCCACTGTTGGGATTTCTCAAACAACAACTCCTAAGAAGGTAAAGGCATCCTCAGCACTTTTATTAGTAAACTCACCAGCACACATAGACTCGACCATGGCTTTGGTCGAATAGTCTAAACCATCATAAATAATCCCTACAAGTTTCATCTTATCAAATCCATGGTGAGGACACTGAGATAGGAGATCATTGAATCTCTCTAAAAACCTATAAAGAGACTCTCCCTCTTGTTGCACACTAGCACTAATTTTACGCCTAACGGCTTAGTTTTATGCTTAGGGTAGAATTTCATATAGAAAGCGACAATAAGTTCTGCCATGTTTCAATGGATCCAGATGGTAAGTTGTTTAGCTTGGTCTTGGCTTTATCTTTTAAGGAAAATGGGAACATCTTAAGTTTCAAAACTTCATCGGTAAGGTCTTTTATTCTAAGCTGTCCCACAAATTTCCTCAAAGTCCCTAATATGAAAATAAGGGTTCTCATCCTCTTTTCCTAAGAATATAGGGATCATCCGAAGGATACTAGCTTTTATCTCGAAGTTAGCCGTATTGGCTGGCAATTTTATGCATGAAGCTCGGTTGGTCCCAGTTGGGAACATGTAATCTTTCGTAGTTGCCATCGTTGGCACAACCGAAGTACTAGGGTACTTTCCTCGCTAAGAGACAGATTTTCAAAGCGAAGTTTCCAAAACGGGGCTCTCAAAGAAGAGTCTTCGAGTTCCCCGCCTTCGCAAGAAGAACTACTAGGTTTGTCACTAATCAAACGACCTAGAGTGTTTCTTTTCCAAGCCCGTTCTTTAAAGACCTCGGGCATACACTAAAAAAAATAAAACAAAAAGAAAAATCCTAAAAGGAAGGGAAGTTTTATGCAAGCACAAACAAGGCTGACTCCACCACAGCAAACCTAATGATATCTAGCAAACAAAAAGCATGATGGCTCCACTTAGATTGTTTTCTAGACCAGCTTCTAATCGTCCGAAAGGGAATTCGTTACAATTTAAGCAAACCCCTCTGGATCAATCCGAGTCAAACTAAGTTGAATCAAGGCAAGGGAAGCTCAGTGGAGCTTTGATACCCAAGGCCTTACCGCTATTACAAGGCGGCGCAGTACGCATTCAACTTCAAAGAGACCATCATGAACTTCAAAGTATGCTAAAAGAGTAACCAATATTTTTCGGAAGACTTTCCTACTAAGCTCGTTACCCTATCGGTCTCGTTCTATTCCAGATTTTAAGGCTTAGGTTCGCGTTAAGTATTGTTTTCCTAAGGCGGGCAAGAAGAGAACGGTGATGAAATCCGAACCCTTATCTTATATGGCCAGTCCTTGCCCTTTACTAGGAAATTAAAAACAGCCGTTTTGTGTCCTCGCATATATTCACACGAAGGAAGACAAGTAACTCGCTAGCGGGGATTCGCGAGTGTTTCGACAAACTTACCTCCGTACCAGACGGGGGATGAACCGTTGTAGTCGACTCGGGCCACGACTCCTATGTCATGTACGAACCCGAGGGGCCGAGGTGATATCGTAATCACCGTCCTTCTCTGCAAACAGTTTGATATTTAATACTACCCTTCCGTAGGGTTTAAAAAAAAATAAGGAATGTCCGAATGTCCAAATGTCCAAGTCCAAAAAGTAAAAGAAAAGGAAAGGAAAGTCTAAAAAAATAAAAATATCTAAAAAAATAATAAAAAATGCCTCTCTTTTTTTTTTCTCTCTTTTTATAAAATATAAAAAAAAATTTCTTCTTTTGCTCCTTTCGCTTTGTCTTTAACTCCAAATCTTTAAGTATCCACCAAAAGCTTTGGCAAATATTTCTTTCGCTCCAAATCCCAAAATCTGAAAGGAAAAGACAAAAACCCAAAAACGTAAAGAAGAACAAATAAATAAAAAAAAAAAAACTAAAAGAAAATCTAAAAACTCTAGCCTAAAGACAAGTCCGCGTCGGCGGCGCCAAAAATTGATGAGAATTTCAATTGAGTTGTAGTAATAAGGTTCGTTGAGACTTGTGAAAGCAAAAGATTTTAGACTTATAAAAATTAATAATAGAGAAAAATTAACACAAAATTGTTTCAAGATATGAGAGAATAACCAAGACACTGATTCCACTATAACACATGAATGAAATACGGTAAATAACCCAAAACTCTAATTATCTTTTAAATCCCTTGTTTCTTAATTCACAAATAATCAGACAAATTCTCAAAAATTAATTGTATCCCTAAGCATAGATTATCTTAATACAAAGCATAACCTATCTAATTGAATCACAACTAATGAAAAGAATTTTGCGAACAATTTAAAACTCTGCAAAAGCAGTGATTGAGTGAATTATAAATTATAAATTAGAGCAAATAAAATGGTTACCGCTTATTCATGTGTAAATAGCTTCCTCATTGCCTTGGTTGTGGGAGAATTAGCCGCTCATCATGTTGGAAACACGCTCAAAATTCATTATTATTGCTCAAAAATGGTTTACAAATGATGAACAAAGGAGAATAAGATGAAAATCGGGTTTGCAACAGTTATAGATGTTGCAAACACTGTTACAAACTACGATAGAGAATAAGTGCTTCTGTCTTGTAAGTCTGCCCCACTCCGTATTACGACCCACGTCTATGTGTCGCAGACGCTGTAGAAGAACGACTGCTTCTGGTGGTCCGTTCTTCGTGTTCTTCAGAGAAGCAGCAGCAGAAAAGGTAGTCTCTGCAACTTTGATTTTTTGCTTTTCTCGCGTTCTAAAGCCTCCCAAACTCTCTGTCCTCCCTTGTACGCATCCCCTAATACTCTTTTATACCCAACAAAGCACCAAGGAATCACACGAAATAACTCCAAATAATCTCCCATCACTCAAAGAAAGAAAAATATTTTCTTTCCTTTTTGTTTCTGTGCGTATATGCGTTTGTATGTCAATTCGTGCTTACTCACTCCAAACACGACACGGAATCATTAGAGCCCTCTCCCAACACAAGCCAACCTCTGAGTAACACGGGAAGGAGTAAAACAATCCCGTGAATACTCTCAATGCCTCTGTTTCTCCTCGCGAGTTATCCAGCCAAATTGGAGTCGATCCAAAGACCCAAACCAGGCCTGTTAATGTCCGTGAAGTCTTTCCTTGAAAACCCAGCCATTGAGTCTCACTAAAACTCATTCAAAAATCCGACCAAAGTCTGCCAGGCGTGATATATATTTTTCCCGCCAAAATTTATTTTCAAACCAAGAAGAAGGTCACCCCTTATCCAACAGCTTGGGGTGCGAATATCAATTGGGTGCCCCTTAGTAATTGGGTTACCCCTTATCCAATGTGGGAGTCCGAATATCAAATGTCCTCCGGGGGTGTTCCGAGCAACTTTTCGAGCCGAATTTTCCAAAAATATTTATTTCCAAAAATACCTAAAAATATATAAAAACACAATATTAGTACAAGAATCGAGTTCCAACAATACCAACACTGAGGACAATTCAGACACAAAAATGTGTCTATCACCTATCCGGGAGAGATACCTTGGATTTCCAACTATATATATATGGTTATACCCTGGTTGGACGCCCGAGGGTCTCTTCCAAGGAGTCAGTGTATGCTCAAGGAAGGGTACACGGTTGAGCCAAGAGTGCCTGGGGCATTTGAAGTGTCTCGGCCATTCTTGGCAAGTCTTGGCATATGTTGCACTCGGCCCGAAGAAAACTCCATTTAGGGTGCAGTATCGTAACCATAAACCCTATAGGTATAAGGGATAAGAGGCTACGAAAACAACTGGTTGATGTTAAGACCGGATGGGAGGAGCTAGTCTTGTATGGCCGATGTACGCCTCCTTGAAGGGGCAACCAGGGAGATGATAAGGGCGGCACCCTCCATTAAGGAGCTGATAAGTGTCACAAGACGGAAATGTCATGGGGCTTTGTAGGATCCAAATATCGCAACAACAACACACTTGCGGAATCTTCATTAACAACGTCGCGAAACCGTCGCAAAGTGATTTCAGAAATAACATAACAAATGACGATAACGTAAACATGAAGAAAGTGCGAAGATCTTGCGAAAACTATAATGTCTGCATGAGATTTAACATTTATACTCTCGCGAGGATGTCGCAAGGTAAATCCGAAATTAAGGGAAATATTAGTTGTACATGATTTGTCATCCACTATGTAAATACTATATAAAGAGGAGAGCAGGAGAGAGAAAAGGAGGATAATTTTGGAGAGAGAGAGAGAGAGATATTTTTAGGGAGAGATTTATTTTCTTGATCATCTTCTTCCCCAAATAATTAGATCTAGAGCTCTACAAAATATCCATTAATGGATATTGTAAATGTAATTCTTATGTAACCTCAAAAATCATAGTGAAGAACCATGGATGTAGATCATATTGATCGAACCATGTAAAAAATCCTTGTATCAATTTATATTTCTAGCACTTATATTTGAAATTTAGGTGATTAATAAGATTTAGATCTACAAAATATTATGAGGGGTGTAGTGTAGGATTTCCTGCAACTACATATGCGCTAGAAACATGGACCTAATCTTGTTGGTTCAAGAAAGTTTAGAAAAAATTGACTACTGTTGGTGACAAATTCAATTGGATCTATAAACTTTAAGGAGAAAACACCGTCAACAATTCAAAGACATAAAAAAAAAAAATATATATATATAGGTTGCTGTGATGAAATTCAAGGAAGAAAGCTAATTTTTTAATGGAAGATTTCATATTCAGGAGAAAAATAAAAAGGCAAATTGTTGAAGGAAATAAAGGAAGAATGAAGAAAAGGATAAGAACAAAACGCTGTGATTTTTATCACAAACAGAAACTCGCACTGATGGTTTGAGTTGGAGCGAAGAAGCTTGATGTCGCAAGATCAAATCTCGCCACAGTCATATTTTTTCACATTTTTTCTACAGCCTAGAGAGGAGAAAAGAATAAGAGGTGGTTACATGCGAATCTTCGCCAACGTAAACCGGCACAGATGGTCGTGATTAGGAGTATGGGTTAGAGCTCGCGTGATCAATTCTCGCAAAGCACAATATTTTTCACACTTTTTTTGGAACTGCTGAAAAGAAAGGAAGAATAATAGAGTGGCAATATGTTCTTCTATCGCAAAACAGCAGCCAACACAGATGGTTGTGCGCGAGGTATACTAGGTGGATGTCGCGAGTTCAACCCTCACATCACTCATATTTTCCATATATTTTTTCCAGAACGGTAAAGGGTGGATGAACTCAAGTACAACATTATGTGTTTCTTTCACAAACAGCAGCTAGCACAATTGGTCACTTTGGCGAAGAGTATAAACATAAGGTCGCGGGTTCGAGTCTTCCCCTTCGCATAGAATTTTTGTCAATTTTTTCCTGGATTATCAAAGGGTGAATATAAGTCATGTATTAGCATTCTGCGATCCTTTCGCACAAGAGGGATAGCACAATTGGTCACGAGCGAACATGAGGAGCTTAAGGTCGCGGGTTCGAATCCCACCTTCTGGCATATTTTTGAACTTATAAGAGCGAAGAAATGGAGTAAAGTTATAGTATTGTATGTTTCTTTCGCAAGCGGCAAATAGCCCAGATGGTCGCAGTGAAGAGAAGGAGTTTGATGTCTAGAGTTCGAATCTCCCCATTCGCAAAGAATTTTTGCACTTCGCAAATGTTTACCTTGCGAACGTTCACAGATAAACATTTTCGCAGACGTTCGTTTACTTCATGCAAATGTTTACTTCGCATGATCTTTGAAAATCTCGCAAGGATATCTCGCAAGAAGAAAGTAGGTGATTATTTCAGGAACACTTCGCAGAGGCAAGGCTAGCACATGTTGGTTAGGAGGCATGAATGCAAGCGAAGGTCGCGGGATCAATTCTTGCTTCTCGCATGTTTATTTTTGTTATGCGAAATTTTGCAAGGACTTTGCTTATTTCTCAAAGAAGAAAGTTGATGACTATCTCGCAAATTAATTTCGCAAGAGAGGGTTAGAACAGTTGGTATGGTGCGAGAATATGCAAGAGGCAGGTCAAGGGTTCAAATCTCATTTCTCACACTTCTTTTTGCTGCGAGATAATTATATTTTTTGCGACATTTATACATTTCAAGGATGCTAGCTTCGCAAGCAAATCATATACTTCGCAAGAGACAACAACAACAAAAACCACAAAAGCTAAGTACCACTTTCTTTGAACATTTTACTTTTACAGGAAATAAAAGATTTTTGATTTGATATAAAAAAAAAAAAAAAAAAAAAAAAAAAAAAAAAATTATTACAAAGATTTCAAGATCTCAAAGATTTCAAAGATTTCAAAATTATAAAGAATTACAAAGATTTCTAAATTACAAAGATCTTAAAGATTTCAAAGATTCGAGAAAAATCTCGCAGATTAATTTATATATTTCTCTTGAATATTTACTTTACTTCAAATGATATGATATTATGAGAATGAATGAAAGAAATGACGAAATGAAAGAATAAGTGAAGGAAATGACAGAAATGAAGGAATGAATGAAAGGATGAATGAAAGAATGAAGACATGCGATAATTTCGCAAAGATAATGAGAAGAGATAATCAAAAATGAATGATTGAATGAATTGACAAAAATGAATGAGTGAGTGAATGGGACGAACCTTTATGGCGTACACCCTAGTTCGCGAATAATATTTCGTAAGAGGCAAATGTAAGACCTAAAGTGCGTCATATAAGGGGGTATCTCTTGACATGGCTCAGTGAAAAGGTTACACCGCTCCCGGAACTCGAGTCATGGAGATTGGGGATAATAACATCCATCCGGGGAGAGATACCTTGGATTTCCAACTATATAAGGTTATACCCTGGTTGGACGACCGAGGGTCTCTTCCAAGGAGTTAGCGTATGACCAAGGCGCCGAGGTACACGGTTGAGTCAAGAGTGCGGGGAGCATGGAACTTCCTTACCACTCTTGACAAGTCTTGGCACATGCTGCACTCGCCCGAAGAAAACTCCACTTAGGGTGCGGTCTCGTAACCATAAGCCCTATAGGTATAAGGGATAAGAGGCTGCGAAAACAACTGCTTCTTTGTTAAGACCGGATGGGAGGAGCTAGTCTTGTATGGCCGATGTACGCCTCCTTGAAGGGGCAACCAGGGAGAAGATAAGGGCGGCACCCTCCATTAGGGAGTTGATAAGTGTCAAAAGACGCAAATGTCATGAGGCTTAATTTTCGCAAGGAAATTTAGGCTTGTCATATTTGTGCAATGATCCTGAAGAGGCAATAATACAAAAGACAAAGATAAGGCGAGATCAATGGGTCTTTACATGAAAGTGTAAAGACGTCCTGCGATTTCGTCGCAAGACGGCAATGTCATGGGGCTTTATGTTCGCAAGAATATTTAGGCCTGTCATATTGTCGCAATAATGAGGGGTGGCAAAATAAGACCTTTAACTAGGAAGGCAAAATAAGACCACACAGAATAAATGATAAGGCAAGATCAATGGGTCATTACATGAAAATGTAAAGACGTCCTGCGATCTTGTCGCAATGACAAAATTCAACATAAACAATTTGGATGAAGGTAATACAGTTCTTTTATCGCAAAAAAGATTACATGATAAGCTTGCGAGCTTGAGAAAATGATTAAATGATAAGCTTGCGAACATATACATGATAATGAGACTGAGGCAATGCAAATGCCGCACACTTGATATTATGATCATATTATTATGCGATACTAATAGTGCAGGAATAAGAAGAGATGAAGCACAAGTAAGAACTTGCGAGAAACAATAAATACACAAAGAGGAATGCATATACTAGAGACAAAATCAGAGAAATGAAGAATGGAAGCGATTTAAAGCTACATCAATTTTAGAACGGCAAAATGAGCTAAGTAACACAAACATTAGCTATACATTGCAGTAGATAAGCATTCTCATCATACAAGCATTATACTCGCATCATGAAAGCATCGCATAAGCATTTCATGACATAAACATCGCATACACATTTCATAACATAATCATTACATAAGCATTATATTCGCACAAGTATTTTACAAAAATTCGCAAAGTTATTCGAGTTTCGCACTATTCGAATTTCGCAGTAATGTGATTATTTCGCCAAATTATTTCTCACAATTATAAGAAACTTGAAGAGATTATACTATCGCATGAGAACAAAGTATGAGACAGAGGCAAGATAAGAATGAAGAAATAACTCGTTCATTCAACACTTTTTCAATGATTATATCCTCATAGATAAAGAACAGAGGCAATTATGGATAACCAAGAAAACATTTTATGTTCTTTATCTTCTCGGCAAGAATCACTTCCAAAGAAGATATTCACCAATGAACAACAAGAATCCTCACCAAAAATGGAATAATAACTTCGCATGAACAGAGGCAATACTTCTTATACTTCAATGATTAATACTTCTTATTCACTTCACAAAGTTTCGGAACTTCGCAAAAGAATAGAGCATTGCATGAGGCAGAGAGCATGGAGTAATAATTTCGCAATACTTCTTATTCACAATCAAGGATGGATACTTCTTATATTTCTTCAAGGATACTTCATACTTCATATACCTCTTCAAAGATACTTTATACTTCGCATACTTCAAGAGATAATACTTCTTATTTTCGCAAAGCTTCGGAACTTCGCAAAAGAATAGAGGCAAGTACGTACTTTTTCAAGTCCAGTATTCTTTCGCTCGTTCCTTCATCAACAAAGATCAAAGACTACTACAACAACAGATTTTTCTTAAAGATCGCTCTTCAAGCAATATTCAAGAAAAAGAGGCAAGATGTAGGATCCAAATATCGCAACAACAACACACTTGCGGAATCTTCATTAACAACGTCGAAACCGTCGCAAAGTGATTTGAAATAACATAACAAATGACGATAACGCAAACATGAAGAAAGTGCGAAGATCTTGCGAAAACTATAATGTCTGCGAGATTTAACATTTATACTCTCGCGAGGATGTCGCAAGGTAAATCCGAAATTAAGGGAAATATTAGTTGTACATGAGCTGCCATCCACTATGTAAATACTATATAAAGATGAGAGCAGGAGAGAGAAAAGGAGGATAATTTTGGTAGGAGAGAGAGAGATATTTTGGAGAGAGATATTTTTAGGGAGAGATTTATTTTCTTGATCATCTTCTTCCCCAAATAATTAGATCTAGAGCTCTACAAAATATCCATTAATGGAGATTGTAAATGTAATTCTTATGTAACCTCAAAAATCATAGTGAAGAACCATGGATGTAGATCATATTGATCGAACCATGTAAAAAATCCTTGTGTCAATTTATATTTCTAGCACTTATATTTGAAATTTAGGTGATTAATAAGATTTAGATCTACAAAATATTATGAGGGGTGTAGTGTAGGATTTCCTGCAACTACAGGCTTTATATTCGCAAGAACATTTAGGCCTGTCATATTGTCGAAAATGAAATATCCTGCAGAGGCAAAAGTACTAAAGAAATGATAAGACAAGATCAATGGGTCATTACATGAAAGTGTAAGGACGTCCTGCGATCTTGTCGCAAGACGTCAATGTCATGGGATTTTATATTCGCAAGAATATTTAAACCTGTCATATTGATGCAAAAGGAGGGGTGGCAAAATAAGACCTTTACCTAGGAAGGCATAATAAGACCACACAAAAACAATGATAAGACAAGATCAATGGGTCATTACATAAAAATGTAAAGACGTCCTGCGATTTTGTCGCAATGATGAAGTTCAACATAAATGATGATAAAATAAACACAGGAAATCGAGTAAGCAAACAAGCTTGCAAGTACGATTATATTTCTTCATTTATCTGTGAAGAATCAGCAACAGCAGTTGCGAAATTAAGAAGTATCATTACTTAAAGATTATCGACTTGATTTATCTCATATGAAAATAAATAACAGAGGCAAGTATGGGAATGATTAGAATAAAAACTTATTATTTATTTTCATATGATAAATTTACAATGAGAGATTACAAAATGGAAGGTTAAAAGGATAAATATACAAATATCACAAGAAGAGAAAGGAAAATGGAACAATCTAGCAACTTATTCTTTTTTATCGATTCTTCTTCGCTTACATCACTATCGAGACATCCGAGCAAGGCATATTATCGGGAATTTCATCGAGAAGACAAGGATATGAAGAAAGAGGAATGTCGTGATCATTGCAAATTTTTTCAATAGTTTGGTCACAAAAACGAACAACATCATTATTGAAATTCGCCACGTAGTTTGTAGTTGCTTCTTTATCTTAGAATATTTGTCATTGCAAGAGAGAAGTCTTTTGCAAGTTGCGCTTTCTCAGATTCAAGTTCCTTGATTCTAGTTTGAAATCTCTTCTCAGATTCTGCGAACAAATGACAATGAGTTAGCAGCCTAATAACAGTTTCATAAAAAAGAAGTGGAAAAATAATGAAGAATAGTAAAACAACCTTCCCCGTCGTAAATCATATCTTTAACCAAGGCATTATGCTCAGCATGAAGACTGACGTTAACACCTAAGTTATTTCTGGCATTATCTAAAACCTTCGCAGCCCAAGCGAATTCATCATCATTATTTATGACAAGAAGTGAAAGAATTTGATTTTCTCGCTCATTAAGTATGGCATTTTGGCGAAGGGATTTGGTAGGCTTGGGAATGTGGTTTATTTTTATGCCTACTTGTAATACTGCAAGTGCACAGTGTCTATTAGAGACACGGGCAAGCACAGGTCGATCCACAGGGAATTGGTGTCGCTATGAAGTTGATCTAAGGCTTACTCACTGTTTTCTAGTTGAGTGACACAATATGGGAACTGATGTTGGTGTCGATACGACTGAGTTGGAGTTATAGTAATGAAAACAAGATGAAATACAAGTATTGATGTTAAAAGCACTAGGATTGTCAAATCCACCACTAATTCAAGTTATGTAATTCAACTAGTTTGATTGTTCTTGTTCCTGTGACAGATAAGGGAGGTATGTCAGCTCTATCACTTATCTAAGGAGTTTCACCAGGGGATAACTCAATTGTAAGCTAAAAATACTAATCCAGAGCACTAATTGTCTAATTAAGTACAACTAGTCAAGGGGTTAGCAACAATCTCTAAAGCTTGAGCTGAAGCACAATCAATACAGTGATAGCCTAACTACAATGGATACATGGCATCCATTGTGAGAGTAAAGCATTGAAGTGATATAATTGAATTTATCTTCTAACTTAAGCATGCAAAAACAACTCAAACACAGTTGAACAACAGAACAGAGAATTAGGGTTTCATTTAAATCCTAGCAGATTGATTTAGAACATGATAAACATAATAAGCACACTGAAATTAAATTACACAATTAAACCCTAAAAATTGACTTTTTTTTCTCTCACCTCAAGAACACCATTTATAACTCACAAACATTTCAAAATAACAATTACACACTGACCCAAACCTCTATCTTGCTCTGAATCGACCATGCCTTGAGTTGTTCGAGAAAACCCTAATTTCAACCATCTCAACCCTAGCTTCTAGGTTATGGGAGAAGCTAAAGATGGAGATGGGTGAACCTAGGGTGGCGGAGAAGGTGGCTGATGGAGTTGTTGATGCTGTCGGGAGATGGAGGTGGTAGTGATAGCTCTGCAACAGGTATGGGGAAGAAGAAGAGAGGGATGGAGCTCTGATTTGGACGGGAGAGGAAGAAAGAGAAGATGGAGGAGAAAATGGTTTTCTCGATAGGGTATAGGTGTAGGGAAATTCGGTGTTGAGCAGGTGCAGCGAGAAGACGATGCGAAGGGTGGAGCGAGCGTTGGATGTGGGAGAGCACCGATGCGTGGCTGATGCGACCGTCAGATGGAGATGAAGCAAATCTAACGGCTCCGAGGAGACGGGCTCGGATCCGGGTCGGGTCTTGGACTGTTCAAGCCCATATCTTGTAAATGGATTGCTACTTGTTGGGTTGCAACTGATACGCGCGCGGGCTTTGGCTTTCTGTTCCATAGACGCTTGTCTCCAATTCTTTGCTCTTTTGTCTCCTCAGTTGCTCCGAGCTTTATTTATTACCTAAAAACACAAAATTAATTAGTACAAATATTTATTCTTAAAAACAAAGAAAATACAGAATCTGGGATAATATCTGATTTTTGAGTACAAAAGATGAGTTAAATGCCAATAAATAGATGTAGAAATATGCAATATTTGGCACTCATCAAATACCCCCAAACCTGAATTTTACTTGTCCTCAAGTGAAACAGAAATTAAGAAATCCTAACTATACCACTGTCGCGGGTCTCTCGAATGCATTTAGCGTATGCACTAAGCCTTTAAACCCCTAGGTATCCCTAGTGGACGAGTTGTAGTCTCGTGAGGGTTTACCAGAGGTGTACCCACAAAACCTTCTCCAACTTCAGAGTGTAAAAGAGTCTCAAGCATCCAAGGAGCTATGAGGACATAGAGTTTCTGCATGCAAGTAACAAGAAGTTAGAACTACCAAAGAACGCATTCTCATCCTTAAGTGCAGAGCGAGAAATAACCATACCATATGAAAGAATTCGGATTCGATTGTGATCATAAGCCTCGACTTCTGCCTCACCATTAGGGTTTTATGATAATTGCACTCAAAAAGATCACTTTTTAGTCTCTCATGTGTGCAGGCAGGAATAAAGAGAGAAATCCTGCACACGTTGAAGGTAAGAAGGATAACCTTCGAAATAATTTACGGAGACTCCACGAAGTGTGGACAAAAAGAATCTTTTTCTGATGATCTCTAAGAAAGGAAATCAACCATTAGCAAGGGTGGGAGTACTCACTTACCTTCTCACCCGATCGGCAATTAGTATCACTCTCTCAGCATTCATAGAAACGTCTTCAATCTTCGGTCTTCGGTCTTCAATAGCTGATGATGAACTTCTGAACTTCACAAAAACTTGACAAACATTTTTTTTTTTTTTTACATGAAATGAAAATAACAACAATGAAACTACTAACTCAATTTTTTTTTTTTTTTTTTTTTTTTTGAACATACATGAAATGAAAATAAAACTTGTATTGTCTTGATTTCATAAACTTCATTAATTCTCATCCTATTTTCTTTTCTTTTCTTTGTTGCACGTAAACCTTGGACTATTTCAACTTTTCTTCAAATATTCGGATGGTGCTCCGCTTGCTGACGATGATGTGTTTCTATGAATCTATTGATTGAGAGGGAGAGAGTGATGCTAACTGCAAATCGATATTTAGAAGGAGTTTTCATCTTTAAACGTCACCCTCATGATTGACGAAATTGTCACTCAAGAGATCAAAATAGTCTTTGAAAGTGGTGCGAAGTTGGGTAGCTCACCATTCCTACCCGGAATTGACGTACGGTGACACACACTCTAATGACTTTTTTTTAGAAAGTCACAAAAACCGAAGGTTGGTGCCTCGCTTGATGTAAAATGGGTAGTCTCCACTATGGGTGATCACAATTCTACTACCGAATATCTAAACAAAGACCTAATTCGCCCTCCGGTATGGTTAAATCCAACTTTAACGCTCTAATCAACTAAGAAACCCGATTGTGTTCTCCAGTACTTCCAAGTTCTGTTATTTCGGTCAGACTCTCTATGTAAACATAGCTAGAAGCATGCTAGTGACTCTAAAATTTCCAAAAGTTGGAGGTTTTTATGTACATATTTACAAATAGTTTTTTTTTTTTTTTTTTTTTTTTTTTTTTTTTTTAACAAAGACTAAAAACAAAGACTAAAAACTCTACATGCAAATGCACCCCCAAACCTAAATCAAACATTGTCCTCAATGTGTCAACAGATGATAAAATTTTAAACAGTCACATACCCAGAGAACTATGTTGAGTAAAGAAAAGGGAAGAGATTACCGGATGTACAATGATGTTGCTAAACCAAAGGAGGATGAATGCTTTGAAAGCAAACAACCAGAGCGCAAGACAAAAAGGTTGGTTAGCACAAATAAGAACTATGCAAAAAGAAAAAGAAAAGGGAAAGAGAATGGATTTTTAGTCCATATGTATGTACACAAGTGAACTAGTCTAGTCCACGTAGATGGGGTCTTCCAAGTCGACGGTCTCAACTTCTGGTGGAAGATTCTCCAGAAATGGTTTCAGTCTCTGACCATTGACCTTGAAAATGTTCTTGGTTGCTGGGTTTTCAACTTCTACAGCTCCATGGGGAAAGACGGTACGTACCAAGAATGGTCCTGACCATCGAGAACGTAGCTTTCCTGGAAACAAATGCAATCGAGTGTTGTACAATAAAACTTTCTGACCTGGTGTGAAGGACTTGCGCAGGATGCGCTTGTCGTGAAACACTTTCATTCTTTGTTTGTACAATTTGGCACTATCATATGCATCATTTCTCAATTCTTCTAACTCATTGAGTTGAAGTTTTCTATGGGTACCAGCTTTATCAAGATCAAAATTCAACTTCTTCACAGCCCAATATGCACGGTGTTCTAACTCAACAGGTAGATGACATGCTTTACCTTACACAAGTCTGTAAGGAGACATCCCAATGGGAGTCTTGTATGCAGTTCTATAGGCCCATAAAGCATTTGTTTATGGGTGAAAACTACTCCTGCAGAATTTGGTAATTTGGGGTGTGGATGAGGAATGAATTTAAACCTTTAAACAAATGCACTGCGCGGTGAGTGCTTGTAGATTCGAGAGATCAATCTGTGCAAGTCCGGCCTAAACCAAGAAATGGCCGTTCCAGACTTGTTTCGGTCACAAAGTGAAGGAGATGGGGTTGATCTTAGGGAGGGAAGCGAAGAAGGTGTTGAGATTGTGAAGGTGTTGGCTTGCTTATGACTTTGTAACAGAAAGGTGAACAGGCTTGTGATTGATGCAAGCAAGTTCTGGGTGTTTGAATATGATTTTTGTATTAACACTTGATTTTCTGTCCCGTCTGAACTTGTGTTTTTGTTTGAAATAGGGCGGAGAACCTATTTATACAAGTCATTGAGCCTCATTCACGTCTCTCGTGGGAAGTGGAGGAAGTGGAGTGATGGAGTAGTGGAGTTGTGCGTCGGTACCACACGACCAGTCTTGCCCACTTCTCCTGTTCATCTCTAACCGTCCATGACTTCCTGACATGTTCTTGTGATGGCGCGTTGCACGCCACGTAAACCGCCGGACCAATACCCCAAGTATGTATCCCCCTAGTTTGTGACATGATTGATGTTCGGAATGTGTGGATCGTGGATCCACGAAAGATAGCTGTAATCTTTGAATTGAATAACTGTGTTATTCAGGAAGTCGATACTTGTGAAGTATCGTGTGTATTTTATGCAGGTACTGCATTATGGTGTGGTAAAGTGATGGGTAATGACGCATCACTAACCAAATAACTCCTGACCAGGGTTGTATAACCAAGCTGGTGAAGTTGGACGGATGAGATGATCTTTGAGACACTCATCTGCGACCGTTAATGAATATTAGGGTTTTTGAAGAGGAGCGCAAGCATGACTCTTCAGCTTGGTCGAAACCAAGTATGGGAAGAATTTTGGAGAGGACCGACCGGACGTGTATGTAGATGGCATGCTGGTGTACACGTCCATGTCTCACCAGCCCATGAAGGTGCGATCTAGGCCACTCAATTTGACCGGCAAAGAGGAGTGGTTGAGATCGGTTTGCGGCAGAAATCCTTGCCGCAAAGGAGTTGGAGATCGCATGACATTCCTGCACGTATTTCAAGACGACCCATCTTGGTCGGTCTTGGTCGATCATACCAGTGTGTAGGTGGTAGGCTGGTGTTCACAATTATACCTGACTATCCCATGAAAACGTGATCTAAGCCACTCAAATCATCCGGTGAAGTTGAGCGGTCGAGATCAGTTCGTGGTTTGGGAGGCGCGGCCATGCTAGTTTGGACGCACGTTTTGGATTGACCAGGCATGATATGCCTTGGCCGAACACATGAGGGGGTAGATGGGCTCACGGTGGTCATTCTGGTATGACCGGCCCTTGTTTAATCTAATCTGTGACCCTCCATTTGTGCCGGAGAAGATGGACGTGCGTGATGACTTGAAACCCTAATTTTGGCTTTGAAGCCGTGCGTCATCTCTTGTTTGGGTGATGATTTTGTCACGGCCAAACATTGTTGGTCTTGACCGATTGGTCAAGTGTGTAGGCGGTCCCACGGTGATCGTGTTGACATGCTCTGGGCCCTTTAAGTCTACATCTACACCCTCCATCTATACCTGCGAAGATGGATGGTTGAGACTGTTTTGCGACACATGTAATATGCCGCAAACCCTAATTTAGGGTTTTCCGTCCATAATGCTTGGTATGAACGGTTTCTTGGCAGGCTAGGCCAATGACCGACCATGCGGGGTCGGCCGTGGGTATTCCATACCTGCTGGGGGTGATGGAATTGATCTGGGGTCATCCAATCATGCTTATGGAGTTGGATGACTGCGATCAGATCATATCCGGACCGATACGGTCAGTCCGGATGCTCAATCGGTCTAGTATAACACACCGAGAGGGGCTCAATCGGGCTAGTATAACACACCGAGAGGGGCTCGGGCTAGTATAACACACCGAGAGTCAGCCTGTACGGGTATTTCGTACATGGTTTCATTATAGTGCTTGAGGTTCGTGTTACTCGTAAGAGTAACACCGGTCGTCATGCCACACCGATAATGAGTACCGGAAATACAAGGCTGATATGAAATTCACAGAAGGGATTGTTGCCACATGCTCCAACCTCGGGAGGAATTTCATGTATTCACGAGAATGGGATTGTTGCTACATGCTCCATTCTTGGTGAATTAAGTGAGGGAGTATCCAACACTTATAAATGGCTTTATCTTTTACAAGATGTCAGCGCATGATTTTTCCGGTCTTTTACAAATTTAACCTTAAACGAAAATCCACCATCAACATTAAGTCCCCTGCCTAGCACATAATGGTTACACTATTGTGTGGTAGGCATGAGATGGTGACATACATATGTGAGAAAGACAGGATAAAAGGAGTTTACCCGGAAGAGTGTTGGCTGACCGCTAGTTTCCCACGCCGTCACGCTTGTATGGAATCCTTGGTGGGGCCGGTTTCTTTCTTTGGGTATTTGAATCAAAAGAGGAAACCAAATAAGGGAGGAATCCTTCTTCTATTGGGATTCTTCTAATTTTTTGTCTATAAAAGAGACAAAACCCTTTTTCTTTTCTCACGAATTTTTTTTTTTGTTTGCTGCTCTCGTCCGCAGCCTTGCTGCCGCCGCCAACCGCTGTTGCTGCTGCTGTCCGCCGGAGCTTGTTGCCGGAATCGTTGCCGTTGCTGCCGTCCGTCCGTCCAAGGTGAGTCTCGGTCTTTTTTTTTTTTTTTTGCTAGCTTGCTAGGTAAACACCTTTGGTAAGATGTGCATATGCTTAGTCTCTCCACCATTACATGCAAAACCTAGCTTTTAGGTTGTATCTTGAAAAGGAAAAACCTTGGCTTGAAATCTCGCATACACGAGTCCCATGAATAAAGAAAATCGTGTTATGATGCGTGAGAATGAACGTGGGCCCGCCGTGTATGCCGGAACGTGGGTCTTACTCATATATGCTTGACTGAAATTTACACCGAACTTGAAACTTGTACCGGACTTGAAACCAATACCAGACTGAAAGTTGTACCGGACTGAAACTTGTACCTGACTTGAAATCAATACCAGACTGAAACTTGTGCCTGACTTAAGCCAGTGTTTGGGCTGGTTTTGTGTGCTCCGACGTGAGTTGTGTCTTGCCGTGTGACTACATCTCTCATGTGCTTTTCATACAAGTTCTAACTCATGTCTTTCATTTCATTGTGGAAGAAAAGAATCCCTGTTGAGATGTCTTCTGAAGATAATATTGGTGCCAAGTCAGGAAGTGTTGACATCTTCAAAGATATGCCGAACATTGATGATGAGTTGTTCACCTCGCCTTTCCCAAGCATTAGGAGACATCCTTCTCATAAGATAGTCTTGCTTTCCGATTCAGAAAATATGGGAACTGATCCATTCTCTTCTTCAGCACTTGTGGTGAGATTTTGTCTCCAGAGAAATGAATATCCGCCTTCTCCTATTGACTTCAAGACTTGCCATGCTCCACTGGGTTCTTATGAAGGATGGATGAGATGCATGTTGAGTAATAAGGGCATTAAGGAAAATTTGACCAAAGCGCAGATCCTCAATGCGGTCATGGCATTTGCTACTCTCGAAATTAGGAAAGACATCGCGGGTTTGATTACCTTCATTTCTCGGTGGCGTATTTCTACTCACACAGCCATATCTAGATGGGGAGAGATGACTATTACTTTGGAGAGTGTGGCTGCATTAATGAACCTGCCTGTTGCTGGAAGTCTCTCTTACGAGCTCTCTGATACGGAACAGAGTAACTATGGTGCTATACTTCAAAAGGTGGCGGAATTCGACAGCCTGGACAAGGAGGAGAAAAAGGATGCGAGGTGCTTTTACACCTGGTGGGTGTCGGAGTGGTCTCCCGTAGACCCAGAGCCGGATCAAGAGCTGGAAAATGAGCTCAGCGTGATTGCGTTCCTGTCTTTATGGTTATCCAGAGATGTATTCGATGATGGTTCTGGAAAGAAGACCATTAGAAGTGACCTTGTTAAGATTGCTATAAGGCTGGCGAAGGGTGGATTTCTTCCTCTGGGCTCATTGTTCCTTGGATCACTGTATTCTCATTTGGACGCTTTAGCAATGGACATGCATGATTCTAACGGGTACAAGAAGGTGGAGTTGCACATTCACTTCGCTTTTCTTCAGGCGCTCTTATGGGAACACTTCAAAACTTACGCTCCTACTCCTGGAAATTCGCTCAATAACTTGTATGGTGGCTCGAGAATACTCCGTTGGAATAAAAGGCGTCCCAAAGGCGGCGCGAAACTTGTGGACGTATTTGACAACGTGTCTTCCGTAGATTTCCGTCCATGGGGGCCGGTCCACCATTCCATTGTCCAGCCAAAGACTTTTGCTATCGCTTCTGACGGTCCTGATGCTGTGTTGTGTACCGATGTCGAAACTATGAAATACGGAGAACTTATTTACCTGCAAGACTGCATTCCAGATATGTCCCGTCTCTATTTAACGGAGAATTTTCTGTGACTCCGTACAATATTGACAGGGCTGCTCGCCAAATGGGATTTGATCAGGGTGTCCCATTTATTCGTTCACCAAGGGTTCCGAAAGAATCTCTCCCGAATATTCTTAACGCTAGCATGTTTGTAGAACGGGTGAGCCTTCCCTTCTGGCCTATTGGGAGAAACCCAATGATAACCGATAAGTATAAGGAATTTTGGGGGAGACAACTGTTGGTTTTCCAGAAATTTTCGGAGAGTGTTGTGACAGATTCCCGTAGTGAGCCATCTTCTGACGTCTTGACGAAGCATTTCCGGTTGAAGCCACTTCCAGCCAAACGGACCAGAGCTGAGGGTTGCAGTCCCCAAGTAGGAGAGAGACCTAAGAGGCAAGCATGCGGTCCGGTAATCCTTAATTCCTCCAATATGCAGGTATTTAAATCTCCTCCCATCGGTTCTTTCATCTCTCCAGTGTAAATTCTTCTAAAAACGATCCTTGCTTGAAATCAGGGAATTTCGAAAGAGAATGTCTTCACCAGGTTGGCGCGCATTCAAAATGAGAAGGCTGGCGGTACTGATCTTCATGCTGAGAAGTCTGGAGAAACCGCTCCTTTTTCTGACCATGACAGAGATGATGCAAGCTCGGGTTGAACAAGGCGCTTCCCTTAGTGATCTTGTTGACGGGGTCGTGATGGAAATTAGCACCCAGAGCGAAATAGATGCCGGAAGGAATGTAAGAGAGGCAGTGCCTGCTATAGTTGAGGCGGCTCCTATTGAGATCCATCCTGAACAGGTTCCAGTCAATATGGCTATTGTGGTGACTCCTTCGAAAGGCCTCCTGCAACTGACAAGGCTCCCGCGGTTAGTGAATTACCGGTGATGCAGCCTGGGGCTTTGTTCGATCCTCCTTTTACCATCCCTTATCCAGGCCATGTGTTGGTCGGTGGATTCAGCGTTCCGGTTCAGTTCAAAGAGTTGTACACAGCGATATGGGAGAAGCACGGTCACATTGCTGCCACCACGAAACTCAAAAGTCGTCTTGCGTTGGTCAACCGCGTCCAAGAAGCTTTAGTTTCTATCCAAGGGATGAGCGTCACGACTGGTCGAACAGTTTCTGAGGAGATGATTGAAGATTGGAAGTGCCATCGAGACGTGTTTGCGCAGTACGGTTTCAATGCCCCTTGGTTCTTCAAAGGTTTCTCCAAGATTGGGAGCTCCGTAAATTACAGGATGAAGTCCCTTCTCGGCGGTGTGTGTTGCTCGCCGGGAAGAAGAGGTTGAGAAGTTGTCTAAGGAACGGAGTGAAGCGGCTGTGCTTCAAAGGATAAAAGTCTCTCTCGCCCAGAAGGACGAGTTGTTGCTGAAGGACTTTCCTTGAAGTATTCATGCTATATACTTGTCTCTTCTTTTAGATGTTTTTTCTTTTTGACCGATAGTGAGGATTTTCTTTGATCTCCGGTTTTGGATTGATAGGTGATTGGATTGGCTTATTTTGAGATAGTTTTGTGAACAACCTTTTTGAAAGAGATTATGTTAAATGAAATTTGAATCTTGGTCATGAATGATTGCACATATCACATGAAATTGTAAACGTTATGCAAAAGGGAGGTACGGATTGAAATAAACATGGCGTTGATCACTGAGCCTCTTTCTCCACGTGCGGAATGCCAAGTCCCCAGTGGATTCCAAACTATCTTTCTTGTAAAATTGTTGAGTAAAACTTACTTGCTTTCGAAGCCTCACTTGTATCGAACCGGAGTTGCCTTTCTAAGAAAATCCTCCGCACCAATTTCTCAAAGTTATCGATCTGGACCAAGCTTCTCCTGAACAATGCGCTTCAAAGCGTTGCATTCACTGGTGGGGTGACGAAGGAACCGGTGGTAATGACAGTACCTCGGGTCCATTACTTCTTGATCAGTGGGCGGACGCCATACCGGGGGTAGCCCCACTTCTCCATTTCGTACCCACGCCTCCAGTAGCTCCAGAATCTTCTTCATCGGGAAGGGGAAATGTAAGTACGTTGTGTCTGACTTTTCCTGCGTCAGTGGGCGTTGTAACGTCTCTCCGTGGCTTTGACGTGGAACAGGAGATGAAGTTGGAAGATTTGCGAGTGCCATCATATCTGCGGATCGCTCGCCTAGGTAAAGGGATGTGGAAGGTGTCGTGATGTCACTGCTGAGTGATCGGATTGAACGCTCCCATCCTCTGTATTCAGGTATTTCCTGATTGATTTCTCCTTCCTCAAGCGTTTCTTCAGTCGGTTGAAAAGTCGACGCGGATTGGACAGTCTTCCGGGCTTCAGCAAGAGTTTTGAGATATAAATCCTCTAGCAGGGCTCCATAGGCTGCAGGCTCCCTTTCTTTATCTGGCAGACATTGTAGTACTCCGGACAAGTCTTTTCCCATGTCTGGACCGTGTTGTCCATCTTTCTTGATTCGTTTTCGACTGCGTGCTCTCTTTGCTTCTCCACTTGTAAAGGTGTGACTCGACTAAGGATTCAACGTTTCTTACCTTTGTCTCGAGTCGATGCCTATCGACCCTCCTTGTAATTGTCTTTGCTATATCATTCAAAAGGCGAAATATCTCGCTCGCATACGGTGATACCGGCTTGATTTGCCAAGACATCCTCCAACATTCCAGCTATGCTTCCCATGATATATGAACCTTTGTGGTCTCCGAGTGAGGATACATCGCGAGATGAAGACTGAAGAATTGAGAGTTCAATTTTTTGCAACTGATAGATCAATCTCCCACTGTGGTCGCCAATTGTTTATGGGTGAAAACTACTCCTGCAGAATTTGGTAATTTGGGGTGTGGATGAGGAATGAATTTAAACCTTTAAACAAATGCACTGCGCGATGAGTGCTTGTAGATTCAAGAGATCAATCTGTGCAAGTCCGGCCTAAACCAAGAAATGGCCGTTCCAGACTTGTTTCGGTCACAAAGTGAAGGAGATGGGGTTGATCTTAGGGAGGGAAGCGAAGAAGGTGTTGAGATTGTGAAGGTGTTGGCTTGCTTATGACTTGTAACAGAAAGGTGAACGGGCTTGTGATTGATGCAAGCAAGTTTCGGGGTGTTTGAATATGATTTTTGTATTAACACTTGATTTTTGTAAAATCGAACTTGTGTTTTTGTTTGAAATAGGGCGGAGAACCTATTTATACAAGTCATTGAGCCTCATTCACGTCTCTCGTGGGAAGTGGAGGAAGTGGAGTGATGGAGTAGTGGAGTTATGCGTCGGTACCACACGACCAGTCTTGCCCACTTCTCCTGTTCATCTCTAACCGTCCAAGACTTCCGACACGTTCTTGTGATGGCGCGTTGCACGTGCACGTTGTAAACCGCTGGACCAATACCCCGTATGTATCCCCGGTTTGTGACATGATTGATGTTCGGAATGTGTGGATCGTGGATCCACGAAAGATAGCATGTAATCTTTGAATTGAATAATTGTGTTATTCGGGAAGTCGATACTTGTGAAGTATCGTGTGTACTTTATGCGAGTCTTTGCATTATGGTGTGGTAAAGTGATGGGTAATGACGCCTCACTAACCAAATAACTCCTGACCAGGGTTGTATAACCAAGCTGGTGAAGTTGGACGGATGAGATGATCTTTGAGACACTCATCTGCGACCGATTAATGAATATTAGGGTTTTTGAAGAGGAGCGCAAGCATGACTCTTGACTTGGTCGAAACCAAGTATGGGAAGAATTTTGGAGAGGACCGACCGGACTTGTATGTAGATGGCATGCTGGTGTACACGTCCATGTCTCACCGTCCCATGAAGGTGCGATCTAGGCCACTCAATTTGACCGGCAAAGAGGAGTGGTTGAGATCGGTTTGCGGCAAAAATCCTTGCCGCAAAGGAGTTGGAGATCGCATGACATTCCTGCACGCGTTTCAAGACGACCCATCTTGGTCGGTCTTGGTCGATCATACCAGTTTGTAGGTGGTAGGCTGGTGTTCACACCTATACCTGACTATCCCATGAAAACGTGATCTAAGCCACTCAAATCATCCGGTGAAGTTGAGCGGTCGAGATCAGTTCGTGGTTTGGGAGGCGCGGCCATGCTAGTTTGGACGCACGTTTTGGATTGACCAGGCGTGATATGCCTTGGCCGAACACATGAGGGGGTAGATGGGCTCACGGTGGTCATTCTGGTATGACCGGCCCTTGTTTAATCTAATCTGTGACCCTCCATTTGTGCCGGAGAAGATGGACGTGCGTGATGACTTGAAACCCTAATTTTGGCTTTCAAGCCGTGCGTCATCTCTTGTTTGGGTGATGATTTTGTCACGGACAAACATTGTTGGTCTTGACCGATTGGTCAAGTGTGTAGGCGGTCCCACGGTGATCGTGTTGACATGCTCTGGGCCCTTTAAGTCTACATCTACACCCTCCATCTATACCTGCGAAGATGGATGGTTGAGACTGTTTTGCGACATATGTAATATGCCGCAAACCCTAATTTAGGGTTTTCCGTCCATAATGCTTGGTATGAACGGTTTCTTGGCAGGCTAGGCCAATGACCGACCATGCGGGGTCGGCCGTGGGTATTCCATACCTGCTTGGGGGTGATGGAATTGATGTGGGGTCATCCAATCATGCTTATGTAGTTGGATGACTGCGATCAGATCATATCCGGACTGATACGGTCAGTCCGGATGCTCAATCGGGCTAGTATAACACACCGAGAGGGGCTCAATCGGGCTAGTATAACACACCGAGAGGGGCTCAATCGGGCTAGTATAACACACCGAGAGGGGCTCGGGCTAGTATAACACACCGAGAATCAGCCTGTACGGGTATTTCGTACATGGTTTCATTATAGTGCTTGGAGGTTCGTGTTACTACGTAATAGTAACACTCGGTCGTCATGCCACACCGATAATGAGTACTGGAAATACAAGGCTGATATGAAATTCACGAGGAAGGGATTGTTGCCACATGCTCCAATGCGGAGGAATTTCATGTATTCACAGAATGGGATTGTTGCTACATGCTCCATTCTTGGTGAATTAAGTGAGGGAGTATCCAACACTTATAAATGGCTTTATCTTTTACAAGATGTCAGCGCATGATTTTTCCGGTCTTTTACAAATTTAACCTTAAACGAAAATCCACCATCAACAGCATCGTTTAAGCGCAAAGATCAATCTTTCCTAGAAGGATTGACAGTCTTCTCTAGGATATGCTTAATTTCCCTATTAGAAACTTCTACTTGGCCACTGGTTTGAGGATGGTAATGTGTTGTGACCTTATGAGTGATTCCATACTTGCGCACTAGTGATTCAAAGGGTCTATTGCAAAAATGACTACCTCCATCACTGATTATTGCTCTAGGGGTTCCAAAACGGGAGAAAATGTTTTCCTTAAGAAAAGAAAGAACAACTTTATGGTCGTTGGTTTTGGATGCAATGGCCTCTACCCACTTAGAGACATAATCAACAGCAACAAGAATGTATAACTTACCTTCAGAGTTAGGAAATGGACCCATGAAATCAATACCCCAAACATCAAACAGCTCAACAATCAAAATGGGTTGTAAGGGCATCATGTTTCTCTTAGTGATACTTCCTAATTTCTGGCATCGGTCACAAGCAACACAAAACGCATGGCTATCCTTAAACAGTGTTGGCCAATAGAAACCGTTTTGCAAGATCTTTGCAGCAGTTTTCTTGGCACTAAAGTGGCCTCCACATGCATGGTCATGACAGAAAGAAATGACGTCCCTTTGTTCAGAATTGGGGACACATCTCCTAATGATTTGGTCTTGGCAGTACTTAAACAAATATGGGTCATCCCAAAGGAAATGTTTAACTTCAGCCAAGAACTTAGAACGGTCTTGTTTAGACCAATGCAAGGGCATTCTACCTGTAGCAAAGTAGTTCACAATATCAGCAAACCATGGTATTTCAGACACAAGCATCAATTGCTCATCAGGGAATGATTCCCTAATTAGCACAGATTCATCAGCAGATTCAACATTCAACCTAGACAAGTGATCAGCAACAACATTCTCTGACCCTTTCTTATCTCGAATTTCGAGGTCAAACTCTTGTAATAAGAGTATCCATCGAATTAGACGAGCCTTAGCATCTTTTTTAGACAAAAGATATCTCAATGCAGCATGGTCAGAATAAATGATGACCTTAGATCCTATCAAATAAGATCTAAACTTATCTAATGCAAACACAACTGACTAGCAACTCTTTCTCAGTAGTGGAATAATTCAATTGAGCATCATTAAGTGTTTTACTAGCATAGTAGATCACATATGGAAGTTTGTCTACTCGCTGGCCCAAAACAGCTCCTACAGCATAGTCAGACGCATCACACATAATCTCAAATGGTAATGACCAGTCAAGTGGTCTGACTATAGGGGCAGATGTAAGGAGAGCCTTCAGTTGCTCCCATGCTTCCTTACATGCATCATTAAAGACAAATAAAACATCTTTTGCAAGAAGATTGCACAAAGGTCGTGAAATTTTACTAAAGTCTTTGATGAATCGGCGGTAAAATCCCGCATGGCCTAGAAATGATCTGATGTCCCTCACAGAACGAGGTTGAGGCAAGTGTTGAATGAGATCTACCTTGGCTTTGTCTACTTCTATGCCTTTTTCCGAGATGATATGCCCTAGGACTATGCCTGAGTTAACCATGAAATGACATTTTTCCCAATTCAAAACCAAACTCTTCTCTTTACACCTAATCAGCACACAAGTGAGGTGATGCAAACACTCATCAAAAGAAGACCCAAACACAGAAAAATCATCCATAAAAATCTCAAGAAACTTATCTACCATGTCGGAAAATATGCTCATCATGCAACGTTGAAAAGTAGCGGGTGCATTGCACAACCCGAAAGGCATACGACGGTAAGCAAATGTTCCATAGGGACATGTAAACGTGGTTTTTTGTTGGTCTTCGGGTGCTATGTGAATTTGGTTGTAGCCAGAATAGCCATCTAAGAAGCAGTAGTGACTATGTTTTGCTAACCTTTCCAAAGATTTGGTCAATGAAGGGAAGGGGAAAATGGTCTTTCTTGGTTACTGTGTTCAGTTTTCTATAATCAATGCAGACTCGCCACCCTGTGGTCACACGGGTGGGGACAAGTTCGTTCATCTCATTTTGAACTACAGTAATGCCAGACTTTTTGGGTACTACCTGAATGGGGATGACCCACTGGCTATCAGGAACCGGGTAAATGATACCCGCATCAAGCAATTTCAGAATCTCACCCTTGAAAACATCTCTCATGTTGGGGTTAAGTCTCATTTGTATTTCCCTAGATGGTTTAGTGTTCTCCTCAAGGTTTATGTGATGCATGCAAATTGTGGGACTTATACCCTTAAGATCGGAGATGGTCCAACCTAAGGCTCCTTTATGTTCTTTAAGTACTTCTAAAATTTGACTTTCCTGTTCCGTGTCTAAACATGATGCAATAATCACAGGTAAAGTATCAGAAGGACCTAAGAATGCATACTTCAAGGTATCAGGTAATGGTTTCAAATCAAGCTTAGGTGGTGTATCAAGAGGTGGGGCAGATTTGGTATCAGAGAGTGGAAGGGGTTCCACTGCATTCTGCCATTTAGCAATATCCATGGGTTGCACAGACTCTAGCAAAGAGTAGACTTCACTAATGTACTCAGACTCAAAGAGATTTAAGTCAAAGTTATCTAAACATGCTTGCACAGGGTCCACAGATAAGATGTCAGACAATGAGTCTTGAATCAGACTCTCTATCATGTTAACCTCGTGCAATTCATCATCATCACACTCTATGGGTTGTTGATTCACACGAAAGACATTCAGTTCCACAGTCATGTTGCCAAAAGACAAATTCAATATCCCGCTACGACAATTTATGATAGCGTTTGACGTTGCCAAGAAGGGACGTCCTAAGATAACGGGAATGATTTTCAGGATTTTGCACAGGTTGAGTATCTAACACAATGAAGTCCACAGGGAAATAAAATTTATCAACCTTGATTAGCACATCTTTAACGATTCCCCGAGGGACTTTCACAGATCTGTCCGCTAATTGTAGCGTGACAGGGGTGGGTTGCAATTTCCCAAGACCTAACTGCACATACACAGAATATGGCAGTAAATTCACACTAGCTCCTAAGTCCAATAAAGCTTTTCTGATTGTGTGATCACCTATAGTACAAGAGATAGTTGGGCTACCTGGGTCTTTAAACTTAGGTGGGGTTTTGTTTTGAATAATTGAACTTACTTGCTCGGTGATAAAGGCACGCTTATGCACATGAAGCTTTCGCTTTTGTGTGCACAGGTCCTTCAAAAACTTAGCATAGGCGGGTATTTGCCTTATTGCTTCGAGAAATGGAATGTTTATGTTAACTCTTTTGAACATTTCCAAAATCTCGTTGTATTGGGTACCCCCTTCTGTTGCACCAACCGTTGTGGAAATGGAGCAACAGGTACATGACTTGGCAAAGAAACATCTATATCAGTAGGAGTCTTGGGTTTATCAACAGGCTCAGATTCTTTTTCTACATTAGATGTTTTCTGTGGTGTTGTGTGTACTGGGGAGTCTGATGTAGACTCGCTTGACGGTGGTACACCTACATTGTTCTCAACAATTCTACCACTACGGAGAGTGGTGACAGCATTCGCATGACTATGTGAATTTTCATTGCAAGTAGAGGAGCCTGCTTGAAACACATTCTTTGGATTTTGTTGGGGTTGACTAGGGAGTTTGCCTTTTTCTCTCTCATTCAATGCATCACAGATTTGACCCATTTTAAGTTCTAGATTTGTGAAACGTTGGTCGGTTGTTTTCTCAAGTTTTGAAAGATTTTGGGTTAACATAACGACACAGTCTTCAAAGCTAGGCTTTTTCTCTACAAGGTACTGAGTGGGTGGTTGTACTTGGGGATTTCTAGGATATGATATCCTTGGTTGTTATTTGTTGGTCCCCCTTGTACAGGTCCTTTAGACCATGAGAAGTTAGGGTGATTCCTCCACCCTGGGTTGTAGGTTTGAGAATACGGGTTGTTCTCTTGCCTATGGTATAATGCATTGGCTTGCTCGGTTTTGGACTCTTAAAATGCATGTAAGTCTGGACAGCTGTCCACTAGGTGGTCAGAGCTATGGCATGCGGCACAAGTGGCCAATTCAATTTGGTCACGGAGAGTAGGGGCATTAGGTTTTACATTCTTTTGCAATTCAAGCATTTCTATTCTCCGGGCCAAAGATGCCATTTTTGCATTTCCCTCAAAGTCAGACTCGATTCTATGAACATTGTTTGCGGGGGTAGTCCTTCTCGGTTCATGGATGGACTCCCACTGTTGAGTCTTTTCAGCGACTTCGATTAAGAAAGTCCAAGCCTCATCAGCACTCTTGTCAATAAATGCACCATTGCACATTGACTCGACTGTGGTTTGGGTCTCACATCTAGACCCTCATACAAAATTTGGACGAGTCTCCATTTTTCAAAACCATGGTGGGGACATTGGAGCAATAATTCATTGAATCTCTCCAAGTATTTTGCTATAGTTTCGTCTTCTAATTGCACAAAACCATTTAGACTTTGGCGAATTGTCGCCGTCTTATGGTTTGGGAAAAACTTTTTGAAAAACTCTTTTGTAAGGTCATCCCATGTTCTAATGGACTGTGGTTGTAGGGCATGAAGCCAAGACTTGGCTTTGTCTTTCGTGAGAAAAAGGAAACAATCTCGGTTTGAGGGACTCCTCGGCATTTGGTTAAAACGCAGAGTCCCACAAATATCCTCAAAATCTCTCACGTGATGGTACGGGTTTTCAGCATCGACCCCTCTAAACACGGGTAGCATGTGAATGGTGCTTGCTTTCAGTTCAAACTGACAAGCATCGGCTAGTAGAATGATGCAAGAGGGCTGGCTTGCCCTAGTTGGGTACATGTAGTCCTTGAGACTACGGGGTTGGTTTTGTTCATCACCCATAGTTTCTGTTTCTGATGGGTTTGGGCTTAGGCTTTCGGTTGAAGAACTGGGTATGCTTACGATTTCGTCCGGGCGGATTCTAACTAGTCGATTTGTTTGGTATCTAAAAGACACAATCATAGCCTAGCTAGCGCATCTAGCATGTTAACAAACAATCAAGTTCAACACAGAAAAGCAAAAACTCAAAAATGGCCCACCAATACAAGACTCAAGCCCAAAAGACTGCTTTTTGATGTTGTAAGGCCCAGCTGTGTGGGTTTAGTTTGCTGCACGGCCCAGTTACACATGCCAAGTTATGTGGGCTTAGTTGTTTGCAGCCCAGGTTTGGATTCAGTTTGTTCACAGCCCAGATGATGTGCAAAAATGCACAGCCCAATAGTTGTGCAAAGCCCAGAGGCTGGTTGGAGCAGAGCCCAGCTTATGTGTAGGTTGGGCTTGGCAGGATTACAGCCCAGTTGTGTGAGCTTCAGCTTGTGCACAAATTTTGCACAACACAAGTCTAAGTGCAGCTCATAGCACAACTTAGATTACTCACAAACTCACACTAAATGACACAACACAGGACAGTTTAAGAGCAGCTCAGCTTATGCACAGATTGGCAAAAATTTTGTGAGGTGCACAGGGTATGGGATGTGCTCACTCAATGGTGAAGCATGTGCTGGGTTGTGTGTTTGAAAAACAGACTACTTGCTATCTCTAATTCTGCTACTCAACACTCACTCAAATACCAAAGATTCACACACACAATGCAGCTGATGAACATTTTACAGCACAAGGTATCAACAGCAGGGTATATCATTCATACATTCATCATAGATTAGCACAATGAAGATATAGATTTCACAGATGGAGCAAATGAACAACAAATGAATACTGTCAGCACTTTACAATATGCTCAGATTGCCAACAAGGTCAAGATATCTCAATTCTCAGAAGTTGTACACAATTATGCAAAATTCAGCAAGGTTGTGTGATCACAGCATCACTTCAGAGCTAAGCTCTCATGGCAATTAGCTAAGGCAAGGTAGCAACAGGGTCAGTTGACCTCAATGCTCACAACTTAATGCACCACCAACTGCAGGGCAGATGGCTTAGCTCGATCTCACACCTTCAGGTGGGCTGGAGATGAGCACAGGGCAGGTAGTAGATGGGTACAGATTCACAAACAGAGATGGTTTATCATGCATTCAGGGGCTAATGGCTCACAGGGGCACAAGGAAAGTTGTTCATCACAATTTCAGTTTTGCGCAGATTATACATATGCATACAAGTAATATCATACATACATCCAATTGAATTCACACACAAATTGCAGAGTTTGAGACACAATACCGCCGGTACAAACCGGGTTTAGGCAATTCCACTATTGTCCTGCACTTTTTCTCTTGTATGTAATTCAGCTCCAACAGTACCTGGTAACTCAGAGGAGAACTTCAGTACATAGAAATGAGCAAGTCATGCAAAGAAATACTAAAGTAGTGAATTGTTTTACTACTACCAAGCAAGGCGAGAACGTAAACTATGCAGATGTGTTAACTGAGAAACTAAGCTGTCTCCAATTGACAAAATTGCACAGGAGAGAATGGAGCAGAAAGTGTGAACAAGCTTCAAATGGAAGATGAATAGAAGAAAATGCAGAATGCTTGGATATATTACAGGGGAATGAACTCTAATTTAATGATTTTCTTAACTTCTACAGATGCAAATGTTATGATAAATCTAAGTTATGCTAAATTATTCACAGCTACAGATGGCTTTAAACAGTTAAACTATAATGGCAGGCTACAAATTTCCTAAACTAATTAGCATAGTTCAAGCAAATTACAAAAGTAAAGATGCATGGATGAACTTGAATGCAGAATGGTTTAAGTTACAAACTAGAACTACTACAGAATGCAATGAAGCTGAAAAGAAACAGATGTGACAGACTAAATCAGGCAGGCTTAAGCTCAACCTAGGCCGGATGCTTGCCTTTGAGATAGTAAGTGCAATGTAATACTATTTTACATTTGAGAAATTATGGGCTAAGTTCTTGAGATAATGATGAATTAAGCTAAGTTATACTAATAGCGAAGAGAACAAAGGATATATATACAATGGATGATTAATAACAAAGTTACACTAAGGTGATTACTAACAACAATTTCAGGGCATATATATACAAAGATGGGTTGAAAATCAGTGAGGGAAGCAACAATCGACAGGGCACACTACCAAATCCTCGGCAGCGGCGCCAAAAACTTGGTAGGCTTGGGAATGTGGTTTATTTTTATGCCTACTTGTAATACTGCAAGTGCACAATGTCTATTGGAGACACGGGCAAGCACAAGTCGATCCACATGGAATTGGTGTCGCTATGAAGTTGATCTAAGGCTTACTCACTGTTTTCTAGTTGAGTGACACAATATGGGAACTGATTTTGGTGTCGATACGACTGAGTTGGAGTTATAGTAATGAAAACAAGATGAAATACAAGTATTGATGTTAAAAGCACTAGGATTGTCAAATCCACCACAAATTCAAGTTATGTAATTCAACTAGTTTGATTGTTCTTGTTCCTATGACAGAGATAAGGGAGGTATGTCAGCTCTATCACTTATCTAAGGAGATTCACCAGGGGATAACTCAATTATCAGCTAAAAATACTAATCCAGAGCACTAATTGTTTAATTAAGTATAACTAGTCAAGGGGTTAGCAACAATCTCTAAAGCTTGAGCTGAAGCACAATCAATACAGTGATAGCCTAACTACAATGGATACATGGCATTCATTGTGAGAGTAAAGCATTGAAGTGATATAATTGAATTTATCTTCTAACTTAAGCATGCAAAAACAACTCAAACACAGTTGAACAACAGAACAGAGAATTAAGGTTTCATTTAAATCCTAGCAGATTGATTTAGAACATGATAAACATAATAAGCACACTGAAATTAAATTACACAATTAAACCCTAAAAATTGACTTTTTTTTCTATCACCTCAAGAACACCATTTATAACTCACAAACATTTCAAAATAACAATTACACACTGACCCAAACCTCTATCTTGCTCTGAATCGACCATGCCTTGAGTTGTTCGAGAAAACCCTAATTTCAACCATCTCAACCCTAGCGTCTAGGTTATGGGAGAAGCTAAAGATGGAGATGGGTGAACCTAGGGTGGCGGAGAAGGTGGTGATGGAGTTGTTGATCTTTGTCGGGAGATGGAGGTGGTAGTGATAGCTCTGCAATAGGTATGGGGAAGAAGAAGAGAGGGATGGAGCTCTGATTTGGACGGGAGAGGAAGAAAGAGAAGATGGAGGAGAAAATGGTTTTCTCGATAGGGTATAGGTGTAGGGCAATTCGGTGTTGAGCAGGTGCAGCGAGAAGACGATGCGAAGGGTGGAGCGAGCGTTGGATGTGGGAGAGCACCGATGCGTGGCTGATGCGAGATGGAGATGAAGCAAATCTAACGGCTCCGAGGAGACGGGCTCGGATCCGGGTCGGGTCTTGGACTATTCAAGCCCATATCTTGTAAATGGGTTGCTACTTGTTGGGTTGCAACTGATGCGCGCGCGGGCTTTGGCTTTCTGTTCCATAGTTTGATTGTTCTTGTTCCTGTGACAGATAAGGGAGGTATGTCAGCTCTATCACTTATCTAAGGAGTTTCACCAGGGGATAACTCAATTGTCAGCTAAAAATACTAATCCATAGCACTAATTGTCTAATTAAGTACAACTAGTCAAGGGGTTAGCAACAATCTCTAAAGCTTGAGCTGAAGCACAATCAATACAGTGATAGCCTAACTACAATGGATACATGGCATCCATTGTGAGAGTAAAGCATTGAAGTGACATAATTGAATTTATCTTCTAACTTAAGCATGCAAAAACAACTCAAACACAGTTGAACAACAGAACAGAGAATTAGGGTTTCATTTAAATCCTAGCAGATTGATTTAGAACATGATAAACATAATAAGCACACTAAAATTAAATTACACAATTAAACCCTAAAAATTGACTTCCTTTTTCTCTCACATGAAGAACAACATTTATAACTCACAAACATTTCAAAATAACAATTACACACTGACCCAAACCTCTATCTTGCTCTGAATCGACCATGCCTTGAGTTGTTCGAGAAAACCCTAATTTCAAACATCTCAACCCTAGCTTCTAGGTTATGGGAGAAGCTAAAGATGGAGATGGGTGAACCTAGGGTGGCGGAGAAGGTGGCTAATGGAGTTGTTGATGCTGTCAGGAGATGGAGGTGGTAGTGATAGCTCTGCAACAGGTATGGGGAAGAAGAAGAGAGGGATGGAGCTCTGATTTGGACGGGAGAGGAAGAAAGGGAAGATGGAGGAGAAAATGGTTTTCTCGATAGGGTATAGGTGTAGGGCAATTCGGTGTTGAGCAGGTGCAGCGAGAAGACGATGCGAAGGGTGGAGCGAGCGTTGGATGTGGGAGAGCACCGATGCGTGGCTGATGCGACCGTCAGATGGAGATGAAGCAAATCTAACGGCTCCGAGGAGACGAGCTCGGATCCGGGTCGGGTCTTGGACTGTTCAAGCCCATATCTTGTAAATGGGTTGCTACTTGTTGGGTTGCAACTGATGCGCGCGCGGGCTTTGGCTTTCTGTTCCATAGACGCTTGTCTCCAATTCTTTGCTCTTTTGGCTCCTCAGTTGCTCCGAGCTTTATTTATTACCTAAAAACACAAAATTAATTAGTACAAATATTTATTCTTGAAAACAAAGAAAATACAGAATTTGGGATAATATCTGATTTCTGAGTACAAAAGATGAGTTAAATGCCAATAAATAGATGTAGAAATATGCAATATTTGGTACTCATCAGGATTCATCTCGTTCAATTTGGACTTCAAGAATAGTTTTTTGGAATTTTGCTAATGCTTGTGCACCTTGATTAGCAATGCGATCCTTATCATCTATGAGGCTGCTAATCTTTTTCCTTAGAATACTATTACTCTCCTGGGAGTCAAGATATAAACGTTTAAATCGGTTGGATAAACCTAAACTAGATCTATGTTCAATTTCTAAAAGATGAAATTTGGTTCGAAGTTCATTTAATGAGAGAGAATTAGTCTTGTTTGAAGAACTACTTAAAGATTCATTGAGATGAGCGAGAAGAGCATTATCATCCATAGGTTCAGGGAATGAATGGAGAAGGATGGCTTCGTCAGAAAGATTATAAATGTCTGCGAAAATAATAAGTCAGGAAAAGGAAAATAAATGGCAAAGTAGAAATGGAGAAAAAAAAAAAAAAAAAAAGAAGGAGGGTGGTATACCGTAAAGTTGCTGATTAGCACTTTGAAGTGTAGATATTTTGTCTCTCTGGGAAGAAGACTCAACTCCCAATTGTTGAATTCTTTCGTCCTTCTTGCGAGATGTCGCAACTTCAATTTCTAGCTCTTTGATCTTCTCCTTAAGTTGAAGATTTTTCTTCTCAAGATTGTTGCGTCTTTTCTCGAGGTCTGAGGCAACGACAAAGGAATCTCTCCCAGACTATAAGTGAAAGTAAAGAAATTGTTAAGGTAAGGTTTATAATCGAAATCGCAAAGAAATAACGAAATATGAACATACCAAAGCACTGAGTGCGTTTAAGAGACTGGGAGTCATTGTTCGGGAAACTCCGCGAAAAGATTCATTATCCTCTAACAGGGGGCATCGCAAATTTTAGCGAGAGCTTCGCAAGTAGCAGATAAATGATCATCACCCAATCTTTGCATAGAATAGGAGAAGACACTAGACAATTGCGCCATAACAAAAGCAACCGAATGACTCTCCTTCGCAGAGGAAGTACCAACCTCATTTTCATCTTCGTCAGAACTCTCACTGGTTTGGGAACTAGAACGAGAAGAGGGATGGATTTTCCGTTTTTTAGAAGATGGAGCAGAAGATTTATCCTTGCGAAGAGTAATTTTATTCTTGCCCTTAACCTTCGCAGCTTCGGGAATGTCAATTTCTTCAATAACCTTCGCACACGAATGAAGATAAGAAACAGAGGCAACAATATTGTTAAAAATAACAAAAGAAAGTATTTCTTACTTCATCCATGATTGATCGGAGTATCGCTAGAGTACTCTCCTTGGGACGTCTTTTATAACTCCTTTTCAATTTGGCAATCTGAAAATTTTACAAGTCTAGTAAATATGAGAGGAAGGAAATATCGCAAAGCAAACCGAAATAGGAAGTATACCTCTTTTGCCTTCTCGGGCCACTTAAATTCCCAAGGACAATAGTTTACGAGATTCGCAGGGAGTGTATGCGAACCTGCAATATAAGGTCCACTCAAAAACAGAGGAACAACCCACCACTTCTCATCCTTGGAATATCGAGGAACATTATTTTTGCCCGATTGCCAATCGATTGAGTCATAGTCTAACTCAGCTGACTTGGCTCTAGGTATGAGCCATTGCACGGCTGTAGCTTATTTTGCACAGGCCATGATCAAATTAGCACCAGGATGGCACTTGACCAAGCATTACTTAGCCATCCACACAGCTGCAACCTGCAGTTCAGTACACTCTCTCATCATCTCATGAGTCTCATAACCACCGAGAACCTACCGTTTGATCGCAAACAACCTCATCTCTTCCTTGTAATTCCAGTTCCAGCCATCACCTGCAAGCCCGCAATGCTCCCGATTCCTTGTGACAGTTCATACACACTTTTCTCAGTAGCAAAGAACTTCATCTTGCCTAGCCATTACATCTTCACAAACCCAACACCAAGAAAGTACCTATCTCATTTGCAACAACTTGCAGTACAACAACCGCACCTAATAGCGATTCAAAACACCACACATCAGCTCTTGCTCATAGATGCACCACCAGTACATCTCTCTTGAGTGCCTCATTCCAATTGCTTCAAATTGAGCTACATCTACCAACCACAGTTCCCTGCAATTCACAGCTCAAATTCTTCTCACTGAAACCCTAACATACATCTAAATGTTCATTCAACACCCATCTCGTAAACAACCTTCAACCGCAAATCTTTGTTGTGCACTCGAACCGCATCATCTCATCACCGTGAACACCCATTACCAGTCTCAGTTCTCAACACAAAGTCCACTCCCTTTTCGCTCCCGACACAAAGATCACAAACCCCTCTCGTGAACAACATACCAGCACCAGTTTCATTCCAGCCTGGCACCAGCTTACTCGCCATGCCAAATCAGCTTCCACAGGCACATCCTTAGCTTCAGTGTCACCTCAGCTTCCTCCTTTCTGACAGATCCAACAATCCTTGTCCGATAAAAACTCTCCCAGCTTCCAAATCCCAGCCGTTTAACTCCCAAAACTCTCGGCAATAAGTCATGTTTTCACGGCTAAGTCCATATCAAGATAAATTGTTGATTTCCTCCCTACTTTCTTGCTGCCAATACTCGACTCCAGACCTTCTCAAACTCGTACCCAATGTTAACCCGAAACACCATCAGTACCTAGTCTTCATTTCAAATCCTAAAACAGCACATAATCTGTCGAGAACAAGAGCACATTCACTGCCATCCAACCATGGCTAAATAGCATCAATGACTCAGTTTTCTCATTGTTGTGCCGACTGAAATACAGCCCAATAGTCGACCCAAACTCCATATACTCGAACCATACTAAGCTGTAGACTTGCACCGTTTCTTACTCAATTCAAGCCAACAAAACCCTTGTAAATCTTCACTGAGTTTATCTCTTTGAAACTTGCCATGAATCACCACAGATTCGAATCACTTATACTCTTCAGACAACCCAATACAGCCACCAGAACATATGAAAAATACCTCCACAGATAATTTCAGCAACAGCCCTTGCACACAGGCTCAACTAACAACACCTGAGCTTGAAGTGGTGATGAAAAGGTAGTTTAGACATTTACTCGAATAGCTTGTGTGTATGATGCAGACTGCTAATGGATGTAAAATGGCTGCACCTTGGAGATAACACAAATCGATTCCTTCCCTGCAAAATACGAATCTACACAAACCCATTCATTCGTAGATACAAACCAGCTCGAATCCTCTTGTTTATCATCAAATATCAATGGCATCCACGCATTCTACTCCATTTTCTAGCCTGTTTTGCAGCTTGAACTCTGTCAAAATCATCAGATTCGAGCCCACTCTTCCTTGACTTAGCTTCGCAATTCTGTCTTAACCCTTCAGTAATCTCCTCCATTGATCAATGATGAGTCGATGGCATCGCTTAAGCTTCTTCATGCTTTGGATTTCTCGAGCTTTCGATTCCGCATTAAACTAATCACTAGTTCCTTCTCTTTCTCCTTCTCGGTACCTCCTCAATACTTGTAAACACCCACCGGACCAATGGAGCCGGCGTGAACCACTCTTGGCAATGGCTGGTAGCGACTTGAAGATGAGATGAAGAAATAATGTTGTTGCGCGTTTATGGAGTTCAATTTTTGGTTATATAGAAGGTCGGGTAGCCCTTAACAACTTCGCAGTGTGTCTTCAGCACTCTTCCAGCTGACATCAGTTGGATGCCCTGATAAGAATGGTGCTTGGGTAACTCACTATTTTGATGTATTTGAGCCTTCGTGCTTCTGTGCTCATGTTTCTCTTCTTTTTCATCACATGACTCCAAAGTACCTAACAAACTCAAATTCACACATAAGATACATAATTTACATGAAAACTCGCAAAGAAAGCATAAATACTAGATATAAAATTAGGTGTTTATCACACCTATCATCGATATCTTGCATAAGCAGCTTATCACTGGAAATATTATCTTTTCTCTTCAATCGAGCACCCCAGCGAGATTTATCATTTCTCATATTTATTACTTCATAATTTTCGAAAAAGTTTTCTACAGTATACTTCTCAGCGACTATTCCTAAACTTGCGAATTTAGGATCTTTGACATCATCAGGATATAAATATCCCTTGCCAGCGCCACGGTTGGCGAATTCAAGCATTAGACGGATGCAATCACCGCTTAGTTGATAAACTGCTCGCGAGAATTTCTCGTGAGCAAGAATCTCATAGAATAAAGGTATCTCGGGATTGTAGAGAGGAATGGGAAGGCATGTGAGGATTTGACCTAGCGAGACTATGATTTTCTGATCATCACACTGATGATCAGAAAACAACCTTGCAGAAAGTATAGATGAAGATTCTTGATCAGGAATGGTTGATAGGATGAAGCCCTTCTCTTGTAAATTCTTTTGAGCTTCATTAAAAAGGGGTTTATATGTGCGACCAAGTGAAGCCATTTCTAGAGTATGGGAATGATTAGAAAATTGAAGATCAAGAGAAAGAAAGAAGGAAAGATTTACAGCAGCAGAAACGCAAATTGCGGAGGAAGAGAAGTTGCAGAAGAGAAGTTGCAGAGGGAAAATAAAAGAGAAGAAGAGAAGGGTAAGAAAACTATATATAGAGAGAAGAATCCTCGAGAAAACAAATGCATTTAATGCGAGATGGGACGTGAATGGTCAAGAATAAACGGTTGAAAGAGACGTGTCAAGAAAAGAGTGGAAGAAGAAACACCTGTAATAAATTCCGTGTAAATGTACGGGAGTAAAACAGATAAAGATGAACAATTGCGGCATTTCAAAAAATTGGTTCTCATGACATTGTCTCCTTCGCAGAGAAGACATGAGAAGAGGCAAGATGTAGGATCAGAATATCGCGACATCAATACTTCGCGAGATTAATAAATAACGACATTGCGAGGGAGTCGCAGGAAGTAAAATAAATGACGCAATGAATGACGACAGACGAACATGGGAAGAATGTGAAGACTCGGCGAAATTTAGGAGTGTCGCGAGAATTGATACATGTGCACTTGCGATATTTCGCAAGACATTCCCGAAAATAAAGGACAGCTTAGCTGTCATCCACTGTGAACTACCCTATATAAAGGGTTGAGTAAATCTGTTGTGAGGGGGTTATTTTTGAATTGTTAGGAAAGTTTTGAGGAGAGAGAAAGTTTCAAAGTGATTATAATTCTTTAACTCATTTCTATTTCACATTGTAAAGATTCAAGTATTCAATCAATAGAAATCATAATCATTGATCTTAAAATGACTTAATTGTGTATATTCTAGTGAGGGGTGTAGTGTAGGATTTCCTGCAACTACATTTATTTTTTGAAGTTTTCATCGAGTGAATGAGCTCATGTGCAATGATGATGTTATCAGTGATTTGTCTACTTGGGAGGAAAGCGGATTGGTTGGGGGAGATAATTCTGTTTAAAATAGGTTTCAGTCTATTTGCTAAGATTTTTGATATAATTTTATAGACTGAATTGCTAAGACCGATGGGCCTAAAATCACTCGGAGTTTGAGGAGTGGAAGTTTTTGGAATACGGGTAATGAAAGAATGATTTAGATCATGATCCAGAAATCCCGTTTTAAAAAAATCTTGGATAGTATAGATAATAGCATTGCCCAATATTTCCCAATTTGCTTTGAAAAAGCCCGGTTGGAAACCATCTGGGCCTAGAGCACCCCAAGGGTTCATGTTGGATAGAGTGGACCAAATTTCTTCTCTCGATGGAATTTGGGTTATAGAAAAATTTTCCTCGTCGGAAATACAAGGTTTAATTATTTCCGATAAATCCACATTATAGATACTCATTTGAGAGGTTCCAATCTGAGTGAAGTGGTTTATAAGAAGGGAATTTAGTTGTTCTCGATCAGAAATCCAAAGACCTGAGGGTTCAATAAGAGTATGAATTGCATTGATTTTCTTCCTATTAGAAGCCGAAGCATGGAAGTATTCTGTATTTTTGATCAAACTGTAGTTGGTAGTAGTAGTCATTTTTTATTTCGTACCATTTTCCAAGCTCCGCTTGTAGATCTTTGAGGATATTTATTTTGGAAGAGATGTTTACCGATTTGTGAATATTCTCTATCTTGGTAGTAAGTCTCTTAATATTCTTATGAATATTTCCGAAAACCTCGTAATTCCAATGGGCTAAATCAGTGGAAAGGGCTTTTAGGTTTTGGGAAATTATTCCTCACATGAGGAGCGCTGTCTCGTTGAAAAATTTTGGTGGACAATCGGAAACGTGTACTCACGATGTCCATGCCGCTAACACATTCCTAGGCTTATCTATGTAGCTTTTTTTCTTGCAGTTGTTTGTTTGTTTGTTTTTTTTTTTTTTTTTGGTATTTGGATTTTTTTCTATCTTTGAAATGTACAATTTATTCATTGGGTTATTTATGTTGCTTTTTTTTCCTTGTATTTTTTTTTTTTTTTGTTTTGGTGTTTGGATTTTTTTCTATGTTGAAATGTTCAATTTCGTGCATCAACATGAAAGTGTTGCCGCTAAATGTTGGGTCATTGTTTAACTAGCCAACATTTGGTTTTTTCCTTTTTTTGCGTTACACCTATGGTCCAGCCGGCCGGGCCACCCCAACCGATCAAGGTAATTAAATTAAAAAGGAAATTAGATAAATATGAAAATATTGATTCCATATATCTCATGAGATCATAATTTATTTTAGTTTGTTATGTTCGTTATGTATATTAGATTAAAAAGGAAATAGATAAACATGAAAATATTCATTCCATATCTCCTTATATTGCTACAATATTCGATGTAAATACCAAAGAATTGGTGATTTAAGATAATTATGGAAAACCTAAGAAATTAGGGTTTTCCTTAGAAATATATATAAATTACACCAAACATAGAAAAAAATTAACATAGAGTATTAAGAGGAAAATGAGTTCTGCTAAGAGGGACTGTAGAGATGAAACTGAAGAGAGGATCCTAAAATGCCCTCGACTGATGGTTGGTCCTCGTAAATTGAGGATTATCATTACTGTGGACGGAATAACTATTGTTTCTGGTGTTCCTCTCAACGCTGTAATTAGTTCTGTTGTCAGTAGTGTTGACAATGATGATGTTCCTATTTATGCTGATGTTATTCCTGGTGTTCCTCTGGACGCTATAATCAGTAGCCATGAGGATGCTGATGTTCCTGCTTATGCTGGTGTTCCTACTGTGAATGATGATGCTCCTACTTCTATTATTGAAATTATTGATGAAGATCGTCCCGATGTTCCGTGTAGGACCAGAATATCGCGACCGCAATACTTTGCGAGAGTAATAAATGATAACATTGCGAAGGTGTCGCAAGGAAATAATTTAAATGACGCATCAGATGACGACAGCCAGAGCATGAGAAAAGTGTGAAAGCTTGGAGAGATTTAGGAGTGTTGCGAAGTCTAATACTTATATACTTGCGACGCTTCGCGAAGGATTCCCGAAAATAAAGGACAGATTAGCTGTCATCCACTATGTAATACCCTATATAAAGGGTCGAGTAAGTCTGTTGTAGAGAGAGATCTTTTTGAATTGTTAAGCAAGTCATTAAGAGAGAGAAAACAGAGAGTAATTGTAATTGCTTTGGTTTTGTTCTAATTGCATTTGTAAACAGTTCAAGAAGATAATCAATAAAGTTCAAAGTTAATCATCTTTCAAAGAGTTAATTACGTTGAATCTAATGAGGGGTGTAGTGTGGGATTTCCTGCAACTACATATGCGCTAGAAACAGGGAGAATTTGGAGTAAGAAAAGAGAAATTTGATACAATTTTTAACAGTTTACCAAAAGAAAGAAATGGCTAGAAGGAGAAATGTACCGAAAAGGACCAACAATCGTGAGAAGAAGCGGGAGACTTTAGGTGAAAGGAGAAATGAAAGGGAGAATCATCAAGGATGAACATAAGAAATGATGAAGAAAATCAAATTCAATCGCCAATTCAACCGATTGCAAACACAACTACAGATTATGATAGAGTAAGTGTACACACATGGAGATCAGATTCTATGGAGGAAAGAGAGTAAGAGCAACAACAGATAAACAATGGATGAGGAGAAACAAATCGAGAAGAGATGGGAGAAACAATTCGTGGAAATGAAGAAATTGCAGCATTAGAAACATTGAGACAAACAATGTATGAAGAAAGGCGGTTAGAAGCAGAGGAACGTGCAAATTTAACAAGGCAAAATCATGAGTTGAGAATGGAAAATCGAGGCTTCAAAATAGAAGATCGAGAAGTAGTAATGAGTCAAGATCGGGATCGGTCGGAGAAGATAGGAGGAGAACATTACTCGTAGAAACTATTAATGAAGAAAATTTGGAAAGAGAACCAAATGTTGGTGAAGGATATCGCGAGAGAAGAGAAATAGAAGGAGATCGTCATGTTCCACGACCCGAGAAGCATACAAAATGGTCAAAATAATGGAAATCAAGGAGATAGGCAACCTCAAGAGCAGAATAATCCAACTGACGAAGAAAATCGAATAGAAGGAAGAAGAATATTGCATGGGAGAGAGGCACGAAGGAAACAAAAGGAGATCGAAGATGACATTGAAAAACACTATGTTGAGCAAGCACGTTTAGCTTGCGAAAGGGAAAGATTGAGGGCAGAAATAGAAGAACGTGAATTTGAAGAGGCAATTCGGCAGAATAATCATGATAACCGAGAAAGAAGGCGCGAGCAAAATCGCAACAATGGAAATATCAATGAAGAATATGAAAGAGTGCAAAGGAGAGTCGATAGACAACCGAGAAGAGAAATTGATAGATATAATGGTGTACAAATTCGCGAAAGAGATGAGGGAGAAAGCCGCAGATAAAGGAGAGAAGAAAGTGATGAGCCAGAACATATAAGTAGACATGAGCGCAGAAGAAGAGAGGCGGAATTAAAAAGACCAATAGATTCAAATTCTGAGGCAAATGAACAAATCTTGAGAGAATTGGCAGAGATGAGAGGAATATTGAACAATGTTAGAAGAGAAGGAGGAAGAAAACGAGTTAGATGAAGCCATCGCAGAAAAGTCGCGAAAAATCCCTTTACATTAGAGGTGCGATTAGGAGGAATACCCCAAAATGTAACTTACCAAAGATTAACCATAGCATTTTTGATGGGACAACTTGTGCAATACAACACATCAAGGCATATGTAAGATGTATGTTACAATGGGAGAATCACGATGCCATATTGTGTAAATACTTTGCATCAAGTTTGACTGGAGAAGCGTTGAAATGGTTTGAGGGTTTACCAAGAAACACTATCACGTCATTTAACCATTTGCAAGCTATATTTTTAGGGGCATATATAAGTAACAACTCCTCGCGACCAGGTATTGAAGATGTATTCGGGTTGAAACAAAGAGTTGGAGAAAGTTTGAGACATCTAACTGTCGGATGGAAGACAATGTGCGCGAGATGGCGGAAGGGTAGATGAAAGATACCTCATACTGTCATTCATAAATGCTATGTTCGCAACCAATCTATTGTATTTTCAGGTTTTTAGAGTCAAGAATACGATTACAATGACTGAATTACGAGAACTCCAGGAGGAATATATTGCTTTAGAAGAAAGACAGAACGAGATGGAATCTTACCCAGTGGCGAACACAAATTCTAGTGTCGCGAATGGAAGTTTATTACCTCAACTTATACACACAGTGGCGAGCACATCGCAAGGTCAACAAGAAAGAAAGGAAGTTGATATAGAACCAAAGTTAGTAGCCATAAGTCGAGATCAGGAGGAATTTGAGAAAGAAAGGAACTACTACAATCGTGGTGGGAATAATAAGATCCAAAGGCTCGATCATCCGCAGGAAACTTACGGAGGTCGAAGGCAGAATTATAACTATCATGGAGGGCAGCGAAGTCACAGAGTAGTGTGGGAGGAAATTAAAATGCCACCATTGAATGCCAGTGTGGAAAAAATATGGGAAGCAATACTCTTGATGGAAAACATACCTGCACCATGGAACATGGGAAGTGAACCACCACCTGGAGATAGAAGTCACGAGTTCTGTTCTTACCACCGCTTTCATGGTCACCTAACAAATGACTGCATAAACATCAAGAGAATTATCCTAAGAATGATTGATCAAGGAAAGTTGAATCACTTTTTAAAAGAAGAAGAGAAAGTTCAACATTTACCACCACCACCGGCAAAGGGAAAAGAAACATTTGTTATAGAAGTTGGGGCAAAGGCTAAAAATTTGTTTTGCAATTCCATTGTACATTCATACCGCACAATCGAAGATTTTCATGACAATGTACTTAGTAGAGTTTTTGCGAGGGATGTTGATGATAAAGAAGTGATGAATGTTGCGAAGACATCGCAATTAAAAGAGTGGCAACTGCAGATTATTTCTTTCAAATTTGAAGAAGTACCCAAAGGAAGAGAAATACATGATAGCCCATTGGTTGTAAAGTCGGAAATTAATCCAAAACCTATTGATGCCGAAGATGATGAAGCGGAAAATTGTTGGGCAATCAACGAGAATATTGATTGATCTCGGCGTTGATCAACATTCTTTTCTACCATACTTACAAAACTATGGGAGGAAAAGATGAAGATTTGATCCCTTCAACATACAAAATATATGGTTTCAATGGTACCGCAAACAAGCCCAAAGGAGAAGTGCACATGAGGATACCCTTGCAGGGGTTGTCAACTGATATTTTGTTCGTGTGGTTGATGTGGAATCTCCCTACAATGCCTTGATTGGAAGACCATGGTTGCATGAAATTGGGGTAGGATCGACATACCATCGGTGTATAAAGTTTCCACATCCTAGCGGTGTCGGAATTATAAAAGGAGATTGGATGGAGGGGCAAAAATGTTATGAGGTCGATGTAGAGAGTCTGCAAGAGAGAACGGCAAAAAGGAAAGGTTGGAGGAAGAATGTAAAGGATGAACAAAGAAAAGAAAGGCTAATGGTGGATACCATAGAAATAAAGGAAGAAGAGATGTTGCGAAGTGAATGCATGAAAACAATTGAATATCATGATGAAAAGGAGACATTGAAAAGTTTGACTGACGCGGAGGCATAAGGAAGTAGGAGTAAAAGGTGTAAAAAATGAATAGTTGCGAGAAAAGATACCAATTTAGTGATGAAAACATGATAAGGATAAGAAGCAGAGATGATGGTTGCAGAAAAGTTGTGCGAAAATATCGCCGTGAAGAATGTATAAAAATCTATTGAATAGTTGAAATGAGATTGTGCGATAGCTTCGCAGACAAATTAACAAAAGTCAAAAATGAATGATTGAATAAATTGATAAAATGAATGAGTGAGTGAATGGGACGAACCTTTATGGCGTACACCCTAGTTCGCGAATGATATTTCGTAAGAGGCAAATGTAAGACCTAAAGTACGTCATATAAGGGGGTATCTCTTGACATGGCTCAGGGAAAAGGTTACACCGCTCCCGGAACCGAGTCATGGAAATTTGGGGCCCATGAAAGCCTATCCGGAGAGATACCTTGGATTCCCAACTATATATATAAGGTTATACCCGGTTGGGCGACCGAGGGTCTCTTCCAAGGAGTCGATGTATGACCAAGGCGCCGAGGTACACGGTTGAGTCAAGAGTGCGGGGAGCATGGAACTTCCTTACCACTCTTGACAAGTCTTGGCACATGCCGCACTCGGCCCAAGAAAAACTCCACTTAGGGTGCAGTCTCGTAACCATAAGCCCTATAGGTATAAGGGATAAGAGGCTGCGCGAAAACAACCGCTTCTCGTTAAGACCAGGATGGGAGGAGCTAGTCTTGTATGGCCGATGTACGCCTCCTTGAAGGGGTAACCGGGGAGAAGATAAGGGCGGCACCCTCCATTAGGGAGCCGATAAGTGTCAAAAGACGCAAATGTCATGAGGCTTTATTTTCGCAAGAGAATTTAGGCTTGTCATATTTGTGCAATGATCCTGCAGAGGCAATAATACTAACGCGAGGGTAAGACGAGATCAATGGGTTTTTACATGAAAGTGTAAGAATGTCCCGCGATTTAAATCGCAAAGACGACAATGTCACGGGATTTTATGGTCGCAAGAACATTTAAACCTGTCATACTGTCGCAAATATAATGTCCTGCAGAGGCAAAAATACTTAAGAAATGATAAGACAAGGTCAATGGGTCATTACATGAAAATGTAAAGACGGCTACCGCGATCTTGTCGCAATGAGGGGTGGCAAAATAAGACCTTTACTTAGGAAGGCAAAATAAGACCACACAAATAATGATAAGGCAAGATCAATAGATTTCTTAATCCATGAAGATATCTTGCAATCTTGTCGCAATGATAAAATGCAAAGTTTCAAAAAAAAAAAAAAATATATATATCTCGCAAGAATGATTAATTCACAAAGTTGATTATATCTTATGTAACTCGCAAAATTGATTATATCTTATGGACAGAGGCAAGTGTGAAGTTATAATTACAAAGAAGGGTTGTTTGATTGATATATCCGAACAAAGGAAGCAAAAGTTGAATTCACATTCAATAATCAAAGAAATTTATAATAAGGAGTTACAGAAATGGAAGATTAACAAAGATATATGTATACAAATACTACAAGAAATGAAAGAAGAAAAAGAAATTATTTCTTTGTTGGTTCTTCTTCTTTATCTCGATTCTTTGGTTCCATCACTCTCGTCGCGATTCTTCTTCTTCATTAGCTTCACTATCGAAACATCGAGAGTGCAAGTTCTCGGGAACTTCTTCAAGAAGAAAAGGATATGAATGAAGAGGAATGTTGTGATCGTTACAAACTATTTCCATAGCTTGATTTCAAAAACGAACAAAGCATCATTATTAAAATTCGCCACCGTAGTTTGGAATTGTCGCTTCAATTTAGAATATCTATTCTCGCGAAGAGAGAGATCCATTGCGAGTCGTTCTTTTTCGGTTTCAAGCTCTCCAATCCTTGTCTCCAAATCTCTTTTCAGATTCTGAAAACATGAGAAAATGAATTAATGATAATAGTACAAAAAGAAAAAGAGCAGAAAAGTAAAGAAGTATAACAAACAACCTTCTCTTTCAAAGATCATATCCTTGATCAAGGTAGTTTGCTCGGCCAAGACTAACATCGACACCTAAGTTATTTCTAGCATTATCTAGAACCTTCGTAGCCTGTGCAAACTCATCATCATTATTTATGACAAAAAGTGAACGAATTTGGTCTTCTCGCTCGCTAAGTATGGTATTCTCGACGAAGGAGTTCATCTCGCTCAACTTGCACATCAAGGAGAGATTTTTGAAATTTTGCTAATGTCTGTGCACCTCTATTAGTAATGCGATCTTTCTCATCTATGAGATCACTAACTTTCTTCCTTAAGGTTTTGGCTTTCTTCTTGGAATCAAGGTACATTCGTTTAAATTGATTAGCTAAACTTAAACTAGCCCTATGCTCGATCTCTAATAGATGATATTTGGATTGAAGATCCTTTAATGAAAGAAGGTTAGTCTTATTTGAAGAACTACTTAGAGATTCATTGAGATGAGTAAGAAGGACATCATCATCCATGGGCTCGGGAAATGAATGGAGAAGAATGGATTCTTGAGAGAGATTATATATGTCTCGAAAATAGTAAGTCGTGCAAAGAAAAGCAAATGATAAAATAAAAAGGATTTGAGGAGTAAAGATTGCTATACCATAAAGTCTGCGATTTGCACTTTCAAGAGTAGATACTCTATTCTGTTGAGAAGTAAGCTCAGCTTCCAGTTGTTTAATTCGTTCATCCTTCTTGCGAGATGCCGCAGCTTCACTCTCTAGTTCTCGGATCTTATCTTTAAGTTGCAAATTTCTCTTTTCAAGATTGCTGTGTCTTTTCTCAAGGTCAGAGGAGACAACAAAAGAAGCTCTCCCAGACTACAAAGAAAAATATGGGAATGATTAAGATAGAATTTATAATTGAAGTCACAAAGAAATAAAAGGATACAAACATACCAAAGCATTAAGAGCGTTTAAGAAGCTAGAAGTCACTGTTCGGGAAACCCCGCGAAATGACTCATTATCCTCCAAAGATGGGGCATCGCAAATCTTAGCGAGAGCTTCGCAAGAAGCAGCGATTAAATGCTCGTCTCCCAATCCTTGCATGGAATCGGAGAAGATGCTAGACAATTGCGCCATAGCAGAGGTGGTTGAGTGATTCTCCCTCGCAGAAGAAGTACCAATCTCATTTTCATTCTCGTCAGAGTTCTCGCCTGTTCGAGAACTACAATGAGAAGAGAGATGGGTTTTCTGTTTTTTAGAAAACGGAGCAGAAGACTTGTCCTTGTGAAAAGTAGCTTTATCCTTGCCTTTAGCCTTCGCAGCTCCAGCCTCTTCAACTTCAACCTTCGCATACGCATGAAGATAAGAAACAGAGGCAACAATATTGTTTAAAATAACAAAAGAAAATGTTTCTTACTTCATCCGTGAGCGATCGAAGTATCGCTGTGGTACTCGGCTTTGATTTTCTTTATATTTCTTCCTCATTCTGGCGATCTAAAATTTTTTGAAAGTTAATAGATAAAAGAGGAAGAAGATGTCGCAAAGCAAAATTGAAAAAAGGAAATATACCTCATTTGACTCCTCAGGCCACTTAAACTCCCAAGGATGATAGTTCGCGAGGTGTGCAGGGAGAATATATGAACCTGCGATGTAAGATCCACTCAAAAGTAAAGGAACAACCCACCATTTCTCATCTTTGGAATGACGGGGAGTACTATTGTTGCCCGAATGCCAATCAATATCTTGCATAAGCAATTTGTCAAAGATCAACGTTATCATTCTTTTTCAAAGCGAGCACCCCAAATGAGACTTATCATTTCTCATATTTATAACAGAGTAATTCGCAAAGAAATTGTCCATGGTATACTTCTCAGTAGCTATTTATAAATCTACAAACTTAGGATCCCTAACAGTATCAGGATATAAAGATCCTTTACCAGCGCCACGATGGGCGAATTCAAGCATTAAACGGATGCAGTCGCCACTCAATTGATAGACAGCTCGCGAGAATTTCTCATGAGCAAGAATTTCATAGAATAATGGCAGCTCGGGATTGTACAAAGGAATGGGGAGTCTGCGAGGAGTTGACCCAATGAGATTATGATTTTATGATCATCACATTGATGATCAGAAAACAATTTTGCAGAAAGAATAGATGAAGATCCTTGATCGGGAATAGTTGATAAAGTGAAACCCTTTTCCTGTAATTTCTTTTGAACATCAATAAAAGGAGGAGTGTATGAACGACCAAGTGAAGCCATTGCTAGAAGTATGGGAATGGATAATTGCAGATCAAAAGAATGAGAAAGAAGTAGAATAATTATGGTAGCAGAAGCGCAAATTGCGGAAGGAGAGAGAGAGTTAAAGAAAATTTGCAGAAGGAAAGTAAAAAAGAAGAAAAAAGGAGTGGGGAAACTATTTATAGAGAGAAATAATCTTCGGGAAAATAAACGCATTTAATGCGAGATGGGACGTGAATGGTTAAGAATAAGTAGTTGAAAGAGACGTGTCAAGAAAAGAGTGGAAGAAGAAACACCTGTAATAAATCCCGTACATGAATAAAACGAGCAAAAATGAACAATGGCGAGGTAAAGATGAGCGGTTGCGGCATTCTAAAATATTGTTCTCATGACATTCTCTTCTTCGCAGAGAATACATGAGAAGAGGCAAGATGTAGGACCAGAATATCGCGACAAAGAATATTTTGCGAGAGTAATAATGATAACATTGCGAAGGTGTCGCAAGGAAATAATTTAAATGACGCATCAGATGACGACAGCCAGAGCATGAGAAAAGTGTGAAAGCTTGGCGAGATTTAGGAGTGTTGCGAAGTCTAATACTTATATACTTGCGACGCTTCGCGAAGGATTCCGAAAATAAAGGATGATTAGTTGTCATCCACTATGTAATACCCTATATAAAGGGTCGAGTAAGTCTGTTGTAGAGAGAGATCTTTTTGAATTGTTAAGCAAGTCATTAAGAGAGAGAAAATAGAGAGTAATTGTAATTGCTTTGGTTTTGTTCTAATTACATTTGTAAACAGTTCAAGAAGATAATCAATAAAGTTCAAAGTTAATCATCTTTCAAAGAGTTAATTACGTTGAATCTAATGAGGGGTGTAGTGTGGGATTTCATGCAACTACATTCCGGATATGGCAGATAATCCAAAAGTTAACAAGCATGATCTTAACAAGCATGTGGAGCCTGATGAAGCAGAAAATGACAAATCTGAGGATGACAAGGCGCCCAAGCCTGCTGGTTGGAGTGATCAGTTCACCTCAAAGATTGCAAGAAGAATTGTTTGAAGATGGGGATGGTTCATTTGATATGTTTTTTTTTTTGATGATATGGTTTGATTTATCGATTTCATTTTGTGGACGCTTTGAAAGTTGTTTTCGTTTCTTGTTTCGTTTGCTAATTTTGTCATTTAGAAGAAGGTGATGTTTATGAATTCTTTTATTATTTAGGTATTGGAATCATGAAATAAATTAGATAATTATTTACAAGTTCATAGACTTTGAGTAATGCAATATACTCTTGCAAATTTATTTATTTATGAGGTGTGCATTCTTTTGGAAAAATAAACATAATTAGCTGAAAGAACGGAGGAAATGTAGAAAAATACAGTTTTCCCCCCTGTAAACAATAAGAATCAATTTATCACTTTAGGTCTGATCTTATTATCTCCTTGCAAATACTTTTAACAAAAATACGAGTTTGAACAAGTAAAGTGCTATTGAAAGTAAAGTACTGATATACGACGATGTTAATGATAATGATCTTTGCGTGGAATTGGATGAGAATGAGGAACCAGACTAATCTGACAAAGAACCAGGTTTTTGATGACCATTTTGTTTTCAGTGGTGGTTTTATTTATTTTTTAAGTACTGCACTAGATGGAGGCTTTTTACGCTGATAGATAGATTGACATTTATGTGATGAATGATTCACGTTGAACTTTTATGTTTTCTGGAAATGATGAACATGAAAATGGATAGGTTTAGTTTATTTATCTTTATTAGATTACTGTATGATTAGAATAATACGTTTCCTACATAGGTGCCACTAATAATTCATACGTTTCCTCCCTAAACCAAGAATAATACAGGAGACAACCCAAACTTAAAATTATTAAGGTAAATATTATTCGAAATAGGAAAGTAATTTTTTTCTATAGCCTCTTCTCGAGTTGGTTAGAGATCGGAAACAAAATTTCAAAAATTTTGGGAAACAATTTTATCATAACTGTCTACGATATATTCTCTCATAAAATAAGGAAACTAATCATATTGGTTACACATCAAAAATTTGGAAATAAAAAATGAAAAACACCAAAAATATTTTGTTTGGCGGGTGATGAAAATGGATTTTACTGGGCGGGATAAATTCAAAAGGAAAATCAATTCCCGCCTGATGGTTTGGTTAAATACCAAAAAGAAAAAGAAAGATGAGTTCGATCTACTTTTTCAGTTTTTATTACTCGATTCATTCTCTATATGAAATCATAATTCTACTACTATCTCTAATCTTTACAAGGAACCTATCCTTATAGGTTTAGTAGTTAAACTCGATCTTTGTTGTTAGTATTATTTCTACAACCCATTATCGAATGAATATTAAATTGATGTTAGATTTTTTTTGTTCATGGAAAATCTGAGGATATAGGTTTGAAGTAAGATGTTAGATATCATGGAATCAGATGTTAGATCTTATAGGTTTAGTAGTTAAAGCATAGTTATGGTTTTTATTCTATCACTTCTTATAGGTTTACTAGTTAAAGCATGAGTAGGGTTTTTATTCTATTACTATCTCTAATCTTTACAAGGAATCTACCTCTTTAAACTCGATCTTTGTTGTTGGTATTATTTCTACAACCCATTATTGAATGAATATTAAATTTATGTTAGATTTTTTGTTTGATCTCATGGAATCAGATGTTAGATCTTATAGGTTTACTAGTTAAAGCATGATTAGGGTTTTTATTCGTATAGGTTTGTATCAAAGAACAAGTTAATGACAATCACGGGTTGACAATCACGGTCATATGATGAGATGTGATTTCATTTTGTTACAACAATAATATTTTAGGCTTAAGTTACATGCATGAACTATTATAAGATTTAGGTAAGGATTTTTCTTTCATGTTACTTAGTTAGGCTTTACTAGTTAGTTAGGTTTTACAAAATAAAATAAAATAAAAAACTTAACGATGCTAATTTTTTTCTAGGGTTTTTGTTATTTTTTGGGTTGGATTTTGATTGAGAGTTAATAACTCTACTTTGATCGAAGATGTTGTGTCAATCATATTTATATACAAGGCTTCTCAAGATTTAATCATTTGAGTCTCTGTTACTTGGCGAGCCTGTAACGTCTGCATTTTAAGTTACCACTTTTAATAATACCATGTTGTTGGTTGGCCAATTTGACTATATCTTCAAGCTAAAAATGGATAATCATTATCTGGTTCTTTAGTGCTCTTGGATTTTGTAACAAAAAGTTATATAAGACCGTTTAACCGGTACCTTTCGCTTTGTGGATAACACAATAATCATGAGGAGATTTTGTGTGTTGCAGTGATGTTTTAGCCTCAAGATACATGCATAAATGAGTTCATGTTTGTTTTCTTTTCATATAATAGAAAATAGGTGTAACACATGTTGCCTATCCTGTTAGGTTTAGCTAATATTTTCCAAAATAAGCTCAAATTCCTAACTAAGATGCACGTACCTACACAGCTTTTGTCATGGGAGAAGATGATGATTACGACCAATTGAGGGAATCAGATGATGAGGTGGATTCTGATGAAGAAACGATGGATTTAGATGAGAGTCATGATGACATTGTACAATCAGATGACGATGATGGTGAACATATGCTCCACACTGCTAGATTTGAAGACTTAACAGGTAATGTGATAAACCTTGTACTTACTTGTTTCAACTTAAACATCACATGGTTTCATATGTTGCCTCGGTTATTTCCAGAGTCATAAGATTCTGAAAATGATGATTTGGAGGTGTTAGAAGAAAAAGAATTAGAAAATGCTCCAGAAGCAGAAAAGCAACCACAACAAGAAGACTCTACAGAAGTGATCAAAAAAAAGAGGGGAATGACAAGAATGTTGAAGCTGCATAGATACTTCTCAGATAAAAATTCCAAAAGAAGGGATATTGAATTTGACAAAATGTTCCGGCCTATTGGTGACCATAGAATTGAATTCAGTAGTTACCTAGGCTATTTGGTCAGTGATATGGTTGGCATAAAACATTTATGTTGGAAGGAAGTCCCTTCAACAACAAAAGAAAATATGTGGGAGAAAATTCTGGTATGCATATGCGGTTACCAATTCGTCGTTTTTGTTGTCTAACTGCGAGTCTGTGATTAACATACATTAGATGTTATTGCAGCTTCATTATAAGGTGCCCCATGAGCTGAAGCGAGTGGTCATGAAGCATATACATGTTCAGCTGCGGGACTTCAGAAGGAAATTTTACAACAATCATGTAAAACCCTTCTGATAAAAGCCGCACAAACTAAGAACTTTCCCCAAAAAGTACGAAACGGTAATGGACCAAGAAAACTCGGACAATTACATTAATCATGTACTAAAATCGCCTATATTTAAGGTATGGAATACACATTGCTTTTTCTAGTTTGTGTTTCGTTCTTATTTTCTATCCCAGCATACTAATGAAATTATTTTTATTTCCTCTGCAAGAAAAATTTGGAGAGGAAAAAAGAGGCAATATCACAATCCAAGTTCCCACATCGGACGGGACGAGGAGGATACTCGGGATTAAAACTAAAATTAGTAAGTCTGTTGTCTTATTTATTATACACTGCACAGTAAAACTAGGCCATATCTGTTTTTGTATGTCGTGTTGCGTGTCTCATATATGCGAAACTTAAAACGGTATAGGGATGTGTCCTCTTACACCAACTGTAATTTTGTCACATTAGATGCTTTGGAATAGGTTTTCTGTTTTACACAGTTAATATCTGTGCGGAGGTAAATCCTTACTTGTTTCTGGTAACTACTAGGTCCAAAGCGGAAATGTTGCCGAAGAAGATCTTGAAGACCGGTGCTTCATGTGGGCAAGAGCACGCGAAAACAAAGACGGAATTATTCCAGACGAGTTTGTCAGGAAGAAGACATCTGAAGTTGTGAGAAAACAGAAACTTTACAGTCCTCATGTTTTTAACCAAAGTAAGTGCAAAGTAATTGCGCAAGGTTTAAATCAGAATTTAACACATTATTTGAACAGGAAGAGAAGCGGAAGATGATTCAAGAGGGAACTCTAACGGTTGGTCATAACGAGGATGCCCTAACAGTTGCGATCGGCCCGGATAAGGGTGGACGTGTCAAGGGGACTAGCTTTGGAGTAATGACAACCCTTTACTTTCCAAATGGAAGAAAACCAAGACACTCGAAAGAGAACGATGAACTGCGTGAAAAGCTGAAAGCTAAGGAGAAAGAATTAGAGTCTACTAAAAATGCGTATCAGAGATTGATAGATAACTTGTTATCTCAAGGAGTCGACATTGCGAAAATTGTGGGCAACAGTACCAGCAAGTCTGTAGGAGAGGTAAGTGAACCGAGTTTTGATTAGATTGTGTAATTTTTTGAAAAATTGCGAGACATAAAAGATTCGATTTTTTCAAACAATGTGTTCAACTACGAGAACAGGATGCAGGACCTATCAACGCCTCCAATCGATCTAAGAATAACATAGGTCCAGAATCAGTTAAGCAACTTCCAAAAAAACATGGAAATTCCGATCCGCAGAAGTCATCTGAAAGCACCAAAGGGTCCGCGAAGCGGGTCTCTCCTTGTACTAAAACGCCGACCGTTTCTACTGAATCCCCGCCGTCTTTAGTATCAAAAAAGAAGTCTTCGTCTCCTCCATCCACTGGGGAATCTCAGAATGTGCCATCTGAAAAAGTTACCATTGATGTATGGTTTTCCAACGCGTTTAAATTTTCAATCTTCCATTTACTATCTCTCATGCGCCTTGTGTTTAGGGGCATAGGATGCAAACTTTGGTTTGGAGAAAAGGACAACATTGTTGCCATTGGTAGAGCTTACTCTTCAAAGAAGGTATCTTATAAAATGAAGTCAGGAATGACGGGTGAGGTTACATTCTATAGCGTCATGGTTAGTGAAGTACTAAATGAAACCATCAAATTACCCTTTGGCACAGCTTCTGGGATAAAAACTTTAAAAGATGTTGGTGATGCTGAAATTAGTTGGCCATCAAATCAAACCATCTTGGATCAAAAGGTTGGTTGCTATGCTTGTTTGCTTTATTAACTCATTGGATATGTTTTTACACAAACCAGTTTTATATATATATATCTTGTTGATATAAGAGACGAATATGTTATCAACTATATGAATCACGGACGTTAGTGTATATTTTAGAGAACCTTATAGAACGAGATATGTGGTTAGCTATTTGATTGTGAGTCAGTTGTGCATTTTGCTTAAATGGTTTCACCGCAAAAAGAAGGTACAACTTTCATTTCAATTTTTCGATGCGGGTAAGTCAACCAAAACATTTTGAGGTCCGTGAAATCATAGGATCTACTCAACGGAAGCCAATCGCGTATCGCAATATCTGAAAAAGTTCCGAAGGTATGTGTTTTAAACCAGTTACATGATCTTAAGACCATATGAGTCTGAAATATGCTATCAACTATTATATGAATCACGGATGCTAGGGTGTATTTTGGAGAACCTTGTATATTTGTTACCTATTCATCCGTGTCTTCGCATTCACGATGGAATTTGGCATATTTGTCACCCGAATATGGAATATTACTCTCATCACTGCGGAGTAAGTTAACAAAATTGGGAAACATACTACGGATGTGACATCAAAAGATTCACCTAGTTGGAGCCAATCTGAGATCGCGACAACTAAAGCAGTTTCTCCGGTATCTGTTTTATTTTTACATGCATTTTAAATCTCAATTTGTTTTGAAGTTTTCGCTTGAAGATGTTCATATGCCATATATTTCCACAGGGTTAGAAGGTGCAACCTTTTTTGACGAGCTGTCTAAGGCAAACGTCCTTGCTAGAAGTAGAGCTTTTCATTAACGGAAAACAACAATTACATGGAAAGGATGGGTTGGAGGTTGATTGCCACAAAATCGATTGATGAAGTAATAAAACCGAATTTCTGTTTACCCGTACGATTTGCTGGTATGGAAACATTAGGGCAAACTCTTGGAAAAGCGATTCCTTGGCCAAAGTTTGGTGTTCAGTTTACCGAGCCTGCTAAGAAGGTTAGTTGCTTGGCTTGTTTAATTTGTAAGTCGAATATACATAAACCAATCTATCAATTATATGAATCACCGATCCAAGTGTAAATTAGAGAACCTAGAAAAATAGAAACATGTGTAACTTTCAAAAGTAACTAATAACTCTTTTAATCTTATGAAGAACCCTACCAGTAATTCACAACCAACTACTTCTATGTGGAAGTATCCTTCACGTAGCAACCCTTCTGATGGATCTAAGAAGCAGTCTCCTAATCTTATGCAGAACTCTACCACTAATTCCCAACCAAATCCTTCAATATCTCTAGAGAAGTCGTGCACATCTACGGCAGAACCTCTGGCTAAGACATCTAATGGAGTATGTTTTTTTTGATTTTTTTTTCTAATTCTAGCATCTTCTTTTTATATGATGTTCATATGTCGTATCTCCGCAGAAAGCAAAATACGACTTTTGGAATGGATCTAGGGGAAACGTCGTTGCTAGAGGCAGTATTTTACCTAAGCTACCTAACTAGAAAATACATGGACAAGATCTTCCTAAAAACTGTTATGTTGTCAATATTCAGGAGGTTATAGTTTCATCGTTCGTGTTAACCGAACCAAGTGGTGAGTTTAAGTTATTAGGGGAAGCTAAAGATGGTTTTGTGGCATGGCCGAAAGATAAATGTTCCATCTCTGATGACAAGGTTAGTTTCTTAGCTCTTTTGCTTTGTTAATCAAGTATATAAATAGTTTTACATAAATCGTGTATTCAGTTTGATTAAAGAATAAGTACGAGATAGAAATATATTAACACCTAAATGGAACATGAATGCCAGTTTAAATTTGAAAATTGATATTTGGTTACCTTTTTTTTATGGGCGTCAGCTGTGAAAAATGCCACGGCCTTCAGTGAAGTTGGCTTTATTACATTGTTGGAAAAATGACTTTTGTCTGTCTCTTGTTGAGAATTCACATGACAGACGAATTCTCCTTGGATTTAGAATATATATATAATACATTTAATCTCTTGCGGCTGGAAACTCCACAGCATGGAAAACCTCATAAGCAACCATAACCAGTTTTAGATTCTGATAAGAAATTGGACAGTGACCTAAGAACAACAAGCAAATTTTTGCAGAAGATAAACCGAATGAGGAGCACCTAGCAGTCAATCCACATTCGGGAGTCATGCAGCCTCGACAAGCTTCCAAAGAAGATTAAAAAGGCGCGAGAGAAAGTTATATGTACAAAGTGTAGATCAGGCATACCAACTTCCAGATGGGAAACAGAGGATGACAAGGTTTGCCGCGTCGAGAATGTCACAACCTGATCAATTGCTTGAAGAGACACCACCATCAAAAAAGTTGAAGAAAAACTGATGATTTTTGGATAAATGCTCTTTAATATTTTCTTTAATATTTTTGGATAAAAAAGTTGAAGAAAAACTGTTAGACCAAAGCTCAACATTTTTTACTGTGTTATTAAAAATAATATGAATTTTTGGCATATATGAATTTCAGATTTAACCACAATTTATATAAAGTATAAGAAAATTTGGATAGTGCCAGGTGGATGGTTTAGATGCGTCATATCTGAACGGCTTAGAGGCGTCACACGCGTAATACACACGCTTCGAGATTAATTGGCGTGGATAAACATAACATAAAGACACATTAAGCAGATATAAACTGGCGTGGCTAAATATCACATAAAGCCACGCTATATGGCGTGTCTATAGGTTCTCCGATGAACGGCTCCCAACGTTACATGTGGACGGTCAACGTTACATCTGAATGGTCAATATTGCATCATCTTAAACAAGATCCAATGGTTCCTAATATAGCCACGTGGATGAAGGTAATTGTAAATTGGCGTGGCAAAATATCACATATAGCCACGCTATATGGCGTGTCTATAGGTTCTTCAATGAACGGCTCACAACGTTACATGTGGACGATGAAGGATGCATATAATTTAACGGTCAATATTGCATCATCTTAAATGAGATCCAACGATTCCTAATACGGCCACGTGGATCAATGTAATTGGAAATTGGCGTGGCTAAATATCACATGTGGATATAGCCACGCTCTGAAGGTAAGGGGCGTGTCTATAGGATATCCAATGAACGGCTTTATTTTTATAATAATAAAATCATTTTTAATATCCAAATCTTAAATAATATACATGTGGATGGTATTCAACTTTTTTTAAATAAAAACATTTATAATAGTTATAAAATTCCTAATAAACTTCTACTTATTTTAACACGTGGATGAAGGTAGGGATAGTCATGAAATTGATTTCCTTAATATCTTGCGTGGCTAAAACATAACATATAACCACGTTTAACCTATATGGCGTGTCTATTGGATAACCAATGGCTACACCATAAAGCAATTTGCGTGTCTAAAGTGAACCAAATAGCCACACCAAAAAGCAATTTGCGTGTCTATAGTGAATCAAATAGCCACGCCAAAAGCAATTTGCGTGTCTAAAGTGAACCAAATAGCCACGCCAAAAAGCAATTTGCGTGTCTATAGTGAACCAAATAGCCACGCCAAAAAGCAATTTGCGTGTCTAAAGTGAACCAAATAGCCACGCCAAAACAATAAATCGTGTGTCTATAGAGTACAAGTACTTAAGTTTTTGGGACACTATATAGCAACGCCTATATAGCTCTGGCGTGTCTATTTCATGCAGAAATAGACACGCAAAGCAAGCATGGCTATAAGCTACCTAAAACCACGCCGTGTTACCTAAAACCACGCAAGCAGAAGTCACGCCAAGTCCAAACCAAATTGGCGTGTCAAAACCCCTATGGACACGCCAATTTGGCATGGCAAAAGCGTCTGTCTGCACTAGTGCAAGTCTGTTGAACCTTTGTCTCTTGCAAGCATTCTCCTTCATGCGATTGAAGGTACAAGGGCGGACGAGCTTGGAAGAACCAATGGAGTTCCCAATTGGATCTATATCGAAAGTGCGACAAATTCGCTCAATCAAGCAAGGAAATCCTAGATTCTTGTTGGAGGATGTCATCGACACCATTTGAAAAATGATAAAGCCACAAATGTCGAGACTTTGAAATTCCAACACAAGGAAATAGACCAATTCCGCAAACTCACGACTCCAACGAGAATTCTCAATCGTGGAGGGACAAAGATTAGATATTCCAAGTTTAGCAAAAGACGTCAAGGCAAGACTAAGATCATTGGTAGGAAACTTACCTTCATTCCAAGCTACACTCTTACCACATAGACCAATGGAGATGGTTTCATAAGAGGGACGTTCATGACAAGGTCTTGGAAGGTGATAATTCCCAAGGGGAATATTAGTAATCTTTGAAATTAACTCTCTAGTTACATGAATCCTTTGTCTATTAACCATGGTCATGAAATCCAGGTCATGAAGATTAATATCATGGATGTTAGCATAGAAGATTCTTGTAAGAGTGTCAAAACCTTCACCAAGACCATCAAAGATGTTTCCAAACTTGAATTTTTCAAAACAAACTAAATCCTCTTTATGTCCACTAGATAAATCCAATTTCTTTTCTAAAATAAAACCATTGGATGAAATCCGTTCAAAAACCTCAGCACATGAGTCACTAATAAATCTAATCCTAAGATAATTTTGATCAATTGATAAATTCATGCTAGGAGATGAAGAACTCAATTTTTTTGAAATTCCTTTTGAAACCTTGAGATTCATCATGAGATCTAGAAATTGGAAAGAAAAAAAAGAGGAAATCACTTACTTGGAATGAACTTTGAACACCCCTTTGTCTTATTTTCCTCCAAGGAATTTAATGGAGGAATTTCATGAACCCTAGAAAGTTCACATACGCGGACTGATGGGATGAAGAGGAAGGTACGCGTACTTCTTCTTTATATACCCCACTAATGGGCTTTGACCCGTTTATGAACCGCGACCCACAAAAAGGAATGTGGGATTTTCTTTGATGTTCGCACATCAAGGTTGTGCATCCCGTGACAACACAATTTGTGAGAGGAGATAGATGCAGTAGAAAGCTTATTCGAAAATCCAAGAAGGATAGAATAACATTTTTTTAACCCAACTGTACACAAATCAAACCATTTCTTGCCCCATCTCAAGATATAAATACAAATGGGGTAGAGCCAGACTTGTTACCAAGGGGCACTATGTGCAGAGAGACTTTCATGAACTATACCTGGTTGATATTTGTGAGCAGTGCCAGTGATATAATCATAGTAATGATGATAATCAGGGTCACTAGATCTTTCTAACTTCCTTTTTATTTGACCAGAAAGAAAGTTTTTCCGATAACTTGAAACTGTGTCAACAACATGAGAACTCGTTGTGTTGACAGCAAGTTTAGTTCGTACACCTTGATTGCAAAGTATTACTTGTGCCGAACCTTTATCGGATCGATTCTTAGACTTAACGGAGTTAAGTTTTTCTAAGAATCTAAAAACGCTTTCAAAAGCTCTAAATAGATCTTTGTCAATTGATCCATCATGATAGTAATCCTCAAAAAGATTAAGAGTTAATCTATTGAGATTCCATATCTTTGAGCGTAAAGAACGTTTTCTCAGTCTTTCTTTATTTTTAATTTTTCCTTTAGATTGTTTCTCACCATCTAAGTTTTCCAAAGTCTTAGATGAATTGAGATTATCATAAGACATAAGAGGTTCTATCCGTAATAATCTTCGAACAATCTTTAAGGAGTTCTGGCGTGAGTTACAGATGGCAAGAGCAATTTTTCCAAAGAAATTTCCCAGAGGACAAATTTTTAAGGATTAATCAAACACAAACTTATTAGGTTTATAGTGTTTGCCTGCTCTGATACCAATTGAAAATGCGGGGGTCTAACAACCACACCCAACATTTCGTTTGGCAATCTGAGAGGACTTACTCCAATACACTTTCAAGAGAATCAACTAGACATTCAGACTCAATCTAGAATAAAGTGTGTCAAAGAGTTTTAATATCTCTAACTCTTAATTTAATCCGCAATCGGCAAATAGAAATATGCGAGCCCGATTGAATATAAGAGGAGTAACTTGAATGGTACCAAAGACCAATGTTCAAGTGTCAATCAATGTAAATCAACAACCAAAGGTTGGATATTCGAATTGATTGATCATAATGCACAACCTGTGATATTTCAATTATATAACAAAATATAATGCGGAATAGAAATAACACAGACAACAAAATTTTGTTAACGAGGAAACCGCAAATGCAGAAAAACCCCAGGACCTAGTCCAGATTAAACACCACACTGTATTAAGCCGCTACAGACACTAGCCTACTACCAATTAACTTCGGACTGGACTGTAGTTGAACCCTAATCAATCTCACACTGATTCAAGGTACATTTGCGCTCCTTACGTCTTTGATCCCAGCAGGATACTGCGCACTTGATTCCCTTAGTTGATCTCACCCACAATCAAGAGTTTCTACGACCCAAAGTCGAAGACTTGATAGACAAATCTGTCTCACACAGAAAAGTCTATAGGATTAAATAAATATGTCTCCCACAGAATACCCAAGAGTTTTTGTTCCGTCTTTTGATAAATCAAGGTGAACAGGAACCAATCGATAACCCGGACTTATATTCCATAAAAACAGCCTAGAATTATCAATCAACTCACAATAATCTTAATAGACTAGCGAAAGAAGATATTGTGGAATCACAAACGATGAGACGAAGTGTTTGTGATTACTTTTCTATCTTGCCTATCGGAGATAGAAAATCTCGAGCCAATTATTCCAATTGTACTCAACACAATAGAAACAACAAGATCAGATCACGCAACTACAAAGATAATCGTTCGGTCTGGCTTCACAATCCCAATGAATTCTTCAAGTCGTTAACCTACAGGGTCTCGAGAAGAAACCTAAGGTTAAAGGATAATCGACTCTAGTTATGCAACTAGTAACACACATGAGGTGTGGGGATTAGGTTTCCCAGTTGCTAGAGTTCTCCTTTATATAGTTTTCAAATCAGGGTTTGCAATCTAAGTTACCTTGGTAACAAAGCATTCAATATTCACTGTTAGATGAAAAACCTGATTCTCCCAAGCTAATATCTTTCAACCGTTAGATCGAACTTAGCTTGTTAAACACAAATGAAATGTACCCTCATTTAGGTTTATGTAACCGTACCTAAACGTGTACACCATGTTGGTTCACAAATAGTTAACCGAGGTTAGTCATATGATTACTCTCATATCAACCTTATTCATCTTAATCATAACTAGTTCAAATGAATCAAATGAAACTAGTTAAAGAGTTGTTCAATTGCATAGAGAACACAATTGAAACCAAATCGGTTTGATTCACTTGAATCAATCATGAACATCATAGCCACGGTTTGCAAAGATTGCATTCCTTATGATTTAAATGTTTAAGTCCATGAATTGACCGATTTGACAAAGTAACCAACTTAAGTATGCTTACGTGTATGCGTACTTAAGCAACCAAATTTGAGTTTGTTTAGTTTCCAAACTCAGCAGAAATTTTCGGTTCGAAAACTTCCGCCAGTATGCGTACAGTACGCATACTTAACCTGTCTCCTTCACCAATTTCATATACACATATGCATACTCTTGGCTCCCGGTTTATGGATTTATACACTAATACGCGAACACACTATATATGCTTATATCCAAAGATGGTTACATTCTCAACTCTTTATTTCAATCATTGAAACATTCTTCTATAATGATAATAGCCATTTTCACACACTATTAGCATCAAAGCAATTTTCAAGATATTGAAATAATCATTATCGAAACATTCCAAGCCTACATCAAATGATTGTATCACACAAACCATGTAAGATGTTACCCGGCAATTTTCTCATGATGTAAGATGAACTTGGTCGAAGCGAAAGCTTACCAACACATATTTCGAGAAATATGTAAGCGAGATATACTCAGCTCAAAATCTCAAATGTGTACGGAGAAAACTATATCTTAAGACGACTTATGTCTCAATATAGGAGATAGTAGAAATAGACTTTCCAAGTGATAGATGAGTTCAAGTCTTCATATACCTTTTATTGAAGAAGTTCCACAAGCTCCCTATAGTAGTTCTTCGTCTTCAAATGATGAACTCTGTGAAATCTAAGCTCAACTACACTATCTATGTCCTAGTCCAAGACATCTATAAATAAGCTAGAAATCAAGACTTATAGTTTTGATCACTAACATTGACAAATATGCTTGAGATAGTGTTGATGGTGGATTTTCAACAAAGGGAAAAGCCGTAAAATCATGATGTGTGTTTCGACACGGCTTTCAGGCATGCAACGATTCATATTTTACGAAGCCATGATGAATATGTTTTCGAAAAGCCCCACTAGATTAGCGATTCGATCCCTGTTATTTCATCATGACCTCTATGCAGAATAACATATTTGGGCGGTTCTCCATAGATTGAGAGCTTAACGCCTTCAGGACGTCGGTGACACTCACTGTTCCCTGACTGCAGGAGAGAGACCCCCCCTCCACATAGAAGAATAGTTGGGCGGCGGACGCCTTCAGGACGTCGGTGACACTCATCGTTCCCTGACTATGTGGAGAGACCGTGCATAGATTCAGGCGGTTCTCCGCAAATTAAAAGCAGTAACGCCTTCACGTCGTAAACAACACCCGTGACTCCCTGACTATGCACCATTCAGAATGGATGTGACGCTTTAACTGGCTAATATCTTTTCTGTAATAGATTAATTCTGCCGTGACATTCACCACTGAATTCCCAGAATGATCTATTATTGCTCCTATTCCATGGTCGAATCCACGGCATGATCCCATGGAATGGCAATAACAATTTCTCCTATTCCATGGTCGAATCCACGGCCTGATCCCATGGAATGGCAATAACAATTGCTCTGATTCCATGATCGAATCTACGACTTGATCTCACGGAATGGAAATAAACTACTATATTATCTCATTATTCCAATTTCATGATCGAATTCTCTGCTAATCTCATGGAACGGTAATAGATAATTTTATTACTCCGATTCTATGGTCGAATCCACGATCCCATGGAATGGTAATGCCTGTTTTATTATTCCGAGTTCATGGTCGAATCCACAGCTGATCCTATGAATTGATAATAAATAACTACTCATTTTATTGTTCTGTTTCATGAATTATTCTACACTGAATTTCATGAATTAGCAATAAATACTCAACCATCGGGCATCTGGATCATCACTGAGTAAGCCCCACAAAAATGGTGCAAGTGTATTCGACAATGATGCACGACTGAGCACCCGGATGCACGAACGAGCATCCAAAAAATATGAAACAATGAGGAATCCTACGCAAAACAAGAGAAAATAATAAATATTAATTTAATAAAATAATAAGAGGCGCCCAGGGCCGGGCCCACCGGCCGTGCCCTAGCCATGGTAGGTCCATGCCTCTTCCATTATTTTCCTTATTTTTTGTTATTTCATGAACTCATGAAAACTCCCTGGTTTTAGCAACTTTCCTTGTTTTTGCAAAAACTCATGAATCCTCTCCATAACTTCATGGATTCATGAAATAATGTTATAAAATAAGGAAAGGTGTGCGGGACTGGGCAACCTAGACGGCCGGCCATGCCCGAGCCGTGGTCGGTCCCACACCTCACAATCCTTAGCTTTTATAATTATTATTCCCTAATCTCATGAAACTCCTTTGTTTCAACAAAAACTCATGGATTCTCCATAACTCCAAGGATTCATGAAAAATAATATTATAAAATAGGGAAAGGTGTGTGGGACCAAGCAACATAGCCGGCCGGCCATGCCCTAGCCGTGGCCGGTCCCACACCTTGCAATCCCTAGTCTTTTATAATTATTATTTTCCTAAATTCATGAAACTCCTTGGTTTGAGCAAAAATCATGATTTTGTCATAACTTCTCAAATTTTGCTCAAATCATGAAAAACCAAAAGCCAACAGGTCACACGACCGGCTAGCCTCTCACGGAAATTTTAAATGTTAAAATACACTTATTTTAATATTTACAAAATATTGATCAATTGAGCATACATGCTCATTCCAACAAAAATCAAGAATTTCAGTCAAGATGAAACTCTTCTGAAAATTCACAACATTGCTCGAACGCACATCAGAAAATACTGAAACTCTCAGTACGGAGACACGGGCACCACGGCAACACGTACATGCCTACATGACCGACCAGAGTCATCCTTAGGGCTTGCACAAAGCCGGTCCCACACATTTTCATAATTCTGACCTAATTTGCTCAATTGCTCGTATTGGGCCCAAACTATCTCCAACCAACCTGGGGATTGCTCAAACGGCCAAAAACTGGTCACGTGACCACCAAGAGCCGGTCCCATGCTCACTTGGTCGGTCCCCATCTTTCATACCTAGGTTTTATCACCTAATGCTGAACCCATCAATATTTCAGTAAATGATGAAACCAACATTTAATCATCATTCTATCACCAATCCTCAAACTGAGAACCCCGGTACATGCTCACTCGAGCACCGGGCACCACATGGACGCCCATCATCCCATGTGGTCGGTCCCTCTATCACTCATGACCTATTTTCAGCGATTCATCAACTATGATATGAAATTAGGGTTTTGAATAAATACTCCATGAATCATCACTCTGAGCACGATTCAAACACTAATGAATTTATGATGGATTCAACAACCAACATCTGAATTAATCATATAAGATTTGGTAGCTTACTAATATTTTAATATTTTATTGGGTCACGTCACCAATAAATGTTTCGTCGAATCGAGCAATACTTGCTCAAATATTGATCCAGCTATCAATATTTGGTAATTTATCAGTAATTTGTCGAATTGAGCAATACTTGCTCAATTGCACGACAAATTATCAACATTCAGTAATTTGTCGAATTGAGCGATACTTGCTCAATTGTAAGTCAAATCATCAACATTCATTATTTTGTCGAATTGAGCAATACTTGCTTAGTTGCTCGTCAAATTCTCGATATTTAGTAATTCGTCGGATTGAGCAATACTTTCTCATTTGCTCGAATATTGATCCAACTATCAATAATATTCAGTAATTTATCAGTATTTCGTCGAATCGAGCAATACTTGCTCAGTTGCTCGAATAATCCACATATATTCAGTAACTCATCAATATTCAATAACTTGTTGAATTTACAATATTTGCTCAGACGAGCAACATTAACATTCATGAATCGCTGAGCATTTGTCAAACATGCTCGATTCAACAAAACCTAGACTCATTGTCTAATCAGTCAACAACTGACAAACTAAATACACGTCTGTCATGCAGACTCCACGATTCGTGAGACATCAATCACGTCAAATTGGGGGATAACAACTAGGGTTTTGGTCTGGCGGCGTACAGCATGTGGATTTCATCCACGACGAGAAATGTGCGTAAGTTGTGTAAACGGTTGAAGGAGTTAGCAAAGTAGTGGGTGCACGATCCGTCAAGTCTCCACACGATATGGAACTGACTTTACCACGATCTTCCACTTGACCACTCTTCCACTCATGAAACCGTCACACTTACAGGGATCAAGGTGTTCACAACTCTGACAATAAGTCTCTGAATCCATGATTGAGGACAACGAATGATCACTAGCTATCAGCAATCGTCCACACAGAATTTCTCGAATAACTACTCTCAAAAATTCATCAATCCATCAGAACTTATTCGAACTCAATAGTTCACCAATTATTGCAGAAACCTTCAACACATCCACAATCCTTGATCATCATTGATCCCACACAATTCTCAGCTTCCCTCCTACAGATCAACCCATCTCCCTCTTTGCGACCGAATTGACTCTGGAACGGCTATTGACCTGGTTTAGGCCGGAGTCCTACAGATTGATCTCTCGAATCTAAGCACTCCCTTTGCAGTGCATCTGTATGAGGTTGAGCAGTTTGCTCGGTCGAGGAGTCTCGACGACACGCTCGACTCTTCACTTTCCTAAAAAAACAGTGAACCGTTTTTCCCCATCCACAGATTGGCGACCACAGTGGGAGATTAATCTCTCGGTTGCAATATCAAACTTTCACAAAATGGTTGATCTTAGGTCAGGTTAAGTCACCAATCCCAACACAAACAATGCTAGCACTAGCAACAATGGTGGTATTCCAGAAACTACTCCTGCTTCCAACATCGGTGCTGGTGATACCACTCCTCCGTAAACCAACATTGGAGACAATCCTCTCTTCGGCCGGTCTCCCGAAGAAATTAAAGAAAACCCACCTACCATAGGTGATCTTATGAAGGTGCAAGAAACTCTTGCCAAGAATCAGATTGACATGGCTAACACATGGAAAGAGCTGTGCAATTATCTCAAAACTCTCACTGACAAGATGTCAGAGAAAGCTCGAGAAGAAAGGAAAAGCCAAAGAAACATCTCCGGCTGCTGATCCTGAAGTCACTCCGATCCATGTAGTAGATGATGATGAGGTGTACAAAGCTGCAGATAATCCACCAACAAAGGAACGTGCAGGCTTCATCAGTCGTGAGGACCTGGAACGCTTCATGGAGGATCGAGGAAAAGACAAAGCATCATCTGTTCATCGTCATCAACCTTTGTATCCTGCTTCTACACAAATAATTCCTCTCCCGAAAGGCTGCACCTCCCCAACATTCACACTGTAAAATGGAACATGGAACGCTTGAGAACACATCTCTCGATTCCTGGAGGCACTAGGAGAGCACGAACAAAATCATGTCGTCCGTCTAAAAGAATTATCGAAATCTCTGGATTTCTCTCTCCGACTTAAGAAGAATGTCTCAGAAGAGCAATGAACATCCGAACGATTATGTGAAGAGGTTCAGAGTCCAAGCTTTGGATTGTCATGACCCGAATATCACTGAACAACAACTGAGTGGACTTGTGCATCAACGAAATGATCCCAGTCTACAGAGCCTTGCTGGAAAATCTCCGGTTCCATACTTTCTCAGAGCTTCATGAATCAGCCAAACGATCAGCGACTACTGCACCTGCTTTACTGTAAAAAGCAAAGTTTGTAAGGTGGGGGAACCTAGAAGCAGCCGAAGCCTAGTCAACAATCAGTACAATATCCAGCCTTCAACAAACGTTGTTTCCGGAAGGAATGAAAGGAAAGCCGAGACACGGCATCAGAGCGCTTCTCCAAACATCCCAGGCTCCTCTGAAGGCGCGAAGAAAAGATAACCAATCCTGAAATACACAAACCTCGACCCGACATCAACGAATGGGGAAATGATCAGATAGACTCAAACTGCTCTTTTCTCATGAAGGAGTGATCAAGTTACTGGAAGTCTGGTTCAAGATGGTGCAATCAAATTGTCGTTCATCAGGAGAGAGCCAATCAAGAAGAAATGGAGAATCCCGTGCACTAATAGGAATGTCGCCTTCATAGGTTCATCGATCATCCAACAAGTAACTGCAATATTTGAAGCACATCTTCAAAGAGAAGGTTGATCCATAATAGCTTCAACTGGGGACTGAAGGAGTACATAAGAATCCTCTCCTAGTCAGAACTTTTGCAATCTTTGAACAACCGGTCAAAGAAGCGGTTCAATCGTTGATCGAGCGTATATCGTGAAATTGCTCTATCATGCATCTAAGACACAAAGGGAGGACATGTTCACAACACCAAATTACATTGTGTCGACATCTGTCCATCCCGGAAATACTCCTTGAACCTTCATCCACAGACAAGAAGATACACATTTCGGGGACTGCTTACCACAACGTCCATCTCGGAAGGAAATGAATTTGGAAGAATGTTGATCGATGCTGACACCGCCATCAACAACATTCCACTGAAAACCCTCAGAGTCGCAGGCATCACTCAACTAAAATGCTACTCCTCTCTTTTCTTAATCAGATACCATGAAGGAATGCTCAGAGATGCATGCGGTTGCATCACTCTCAAAATGAAAGTTGGCTCACTCCTCTCTTTTCTTAATCAGATACCATGAAGGAATGCTCAGAGATGCATGCGGTTGCATCACTCTCAAAATGAAAGTTGGCTCAACCTGGACGAAAGAAAGTTTCACATAATCAGGGAAGCCCGGATACGACATGATTCTTGGATGGACATGGATTCATGCCGAAAAGATGACTACTGACAAAGCGTCTTTGGTTGCACATCTCTCCAACGAAGAAAGTTCTGATCCAGAAGATTTGGCGGACGTTCCATCATCAGAGCACTTGGAGGAATTTCGAACTTTGACGAGATTGAAACAAGAACCTCAAAAGATGCATAGACATTCATCAAAAAGTCCTGCACTCAGGCAAGTCTCGTTCCTCCCATGTCTATGTCATTTATTTCCTCACATGCTATTCTAGCATGGGGACTCAATTATGCTAGCATCTCTGCTATTGCAAGATGCTATAAGTTAGTAATCTCACTTCAGCAGTATTTTACTAAGTGGTTGAATCTGCCATTTCTCTGAATCGAGCATTGAGACATTCATTACTGAGATAATGTCCAAGCATGGCAAGGAACACTTTGGGCATTTCTCCGTAGCCTTGCAGGAGTGTCCATATGTCCCAAAAAATCAGAAAGCTTTGATGTCTGCACAAGTGTTGAATCCCACTACCGCAGGGAAAGGAATGCCGAATTAACATAAGATGCTCGGGGCCGAGACGATCAAGCCTAAGACATTCGAAGCTTAAATAATACGACGCTTCAACGCTCAAGTACCTAAGAAGTCTTCAAATTGTACTCCCAATCAAAGAGTACACCTTCGATAATGGCGCCTCTGGCTTTAGCACAAACATCTCGACGATGACACACTGATTCACCACCAACATGATAAAAGTGAAACTGAACTACAATCGCTGAGTCTTCACTATCTTCATGACAAGACTTCTGAAGTAGATGCAACATCATTCATCCATCGATGTCACGAATTCCTTCAACATGCACTGGGGACTTGGACAAGATTCAAGACATAGCAAGTCATTGCAACCTGATGCGATTCAATGAAAACTTTATCAACGGAATCTCTCTACATCACGAACTTTGCACAACTAAGGAACTTCTCTCTCCATCGATCACACCCAGAATGGAGACTGCAGATGAAATCTGCCGCAACAACGTCGACTCATTGATGAATCCAGTTCACGGTAAAGTCATACTGATCAGGATAATTCGGGTTGTACTCCCAGTACACCTATATCTTAGGGATGCTCAACCCAACAACTAGTTCGTGAACGTGAAGGTTCACAGAGTGGAGGAACTCCACCCAGTACCGGGATCAACAAGGATATGTGGAGGAACTCTATTCATGGTCTCAGCATCAACAAGAATTTCTGGAGAGAATTCAATCGTGATCTCAGCATCAATAACAGTCTCAGGTGCAACATCAATCTTCATCAACTAACTATTCACTGAAGCATTGCTCGATGAAGCGGACTTCTCCAAGCATTAATGATTCGTGTCAAGATGTGTAGATATGAAATATGTTCACATTAAAGTCTTCCCAAAGCTTGCACGACTGGTGGGCACAAGCCAAAGACTTCTACAAGATGTTCTCATCACCTCTGCAAATGAGATACAACACACTTCAGGCCATGGGTTTACAAAAACGTACCAATGGGTGAGGAATGGGACAATGCTTCCTCAACAAAATATGTTCGTCTATGTCTCTGCTATAACATACCAAAAGGTCACATCAATTGGACATATGATTTGAAAGATACGGCCTTTACCGTCAGGTCTACGAAATCTGAAAAGTTTGTACGGGATTACAAATTACAAATGTGCATGCTTCGTTGGCTGACCTCTACAACTCCAAATTGAGTGATTTTTCTCTCATGTGATAACTCAGTCTCTTAGATTCAAAAGTTGGGGTCAAGCATCGAATTCCGACGTCGTATGAGGTTCCTACAGCTTCCAGAGCGTACAACATGCAAGCAGCAATTCTTAGACGGGATTCAACTTCCACAGTCGATCAGTGTCCACCGGGTCTTTCCACTAAGTACTTCATCAATGTACCTCCAACTTCGACCACCTAGGTCTTTACATCAATTTTTCTACCTGGGTCCTCTATCCAAGTTTTGCCAGAAGAAGAGAAAACAAAAGGAGAGTTTTAACCAGGGACGGTATTAGGGGGTGGCTTACCCAGGCTGAAGCCCACCCCAAAATTTCTAAAAAGATGTTTTGTTAGTGTAATTTTTAACATTTGTAAAATTTAGCCCAGGTGTAAATTTTAATTAGCCAATTAATTGTTAAGATATGATTATGCGTGGAAGAAATCAGAAGATTTTGGAACCCTGTCCCGCATGGATTAATTTTTGAATAGCATCTCAACCGTTCAAAGGCTATAGGGAAAAATAAGTATTCATGATGTTTCTTAAAATCAGGTATTGAATGGGCTCACCTGTTACCTGTCAGTTTGATAAAATAAAACTGTGTGTCAAATGGAGGTGTCTTGTCCTTAACTAAGCAAGCGTTTGTCCACCTTTATAAAAAAAGAACAAAAGCAAGTGTTTGTCCAAAAATTCATTTTTCTTCTATGAAGTGACTACAATTTTATGTATATCTATGTATAATCTAAAAATGCAGTGTATTCATGAGACAAAAATACAATATGTCATGACTTATTATGCGTATATGTACAAACTCCAAATATTTTTGCATCCCTATAATAACCTTTAAAACTAGAAAAAAATTGGGCGGCCTTCGGCCGCTAAATAAATCAGAATTATTATTTTCGATACGCAAATTATTCCTCCCTAATATTAGTTACAAAGTGAAAAATTTGATTCATAGCTTTATGCTCCAAGGAAAAGAGATCGTGTGGCATACCCATACTCAGCTTTAAGTATATTACCGCAGTTGTCATTCTTGCAGCTGAGAGTTCGAGAAAAAAAAAATTAGCCCACCCAAACATAAATTCCTGGATCCGTCTCTGGTTTTAACAAACTGGGGACTGACAGTCCACTGATCATGACGATCAGTTTCACAGTCCAAGACCCGTGGCACCAGACTCTCATCATAAAAGGAATGCTACCAGCGGGACATGAAACCATGGACATTACACCACCCCCTCTTGAGAGCAACCTCAGTTATGGTCCCGTGACCAGGGTTTCAGAAGTGATGTTTCTATGGTGATGAGAAACAAGATGGCTGCAAGCACCATGCTCATGTATCAATCAAGGGTTCCTGATCTCAAATGAATCAATGGCATTGAAATCCGTCACCAACCCTTCAAAACACAAGCGAATGGTCCAATGACACAACAGGGGTGTTTTACAACGAGCTTGTCGGAGACAATTTTACACTGTCCCGTACAAAGCAGCGAGCTGGGCGAAGTTGGTGACGAATCCAGGGATGGGTCATATACCATTCTCTTCATACGGATGTCCTCTACAACATATCCAAAATTCAAAACTATTGGAGAAACGAGCGAAGAGTTGTGGCCAAAACATTGGACCACATGCCAGATGAAAATTTTCTGAAGGTCTCCTGGAAGTTTACTGTTTCGTCGATTTCGACACCTACATGTGCTCAAAACTTAAAAATCTTCTTTGATAAAGCTTGGAAATTTCCCGGGCATAAGGATACATGGGCAGATCGCGAAAAACTGATATCGGATGAAGATTTTACGGCATTTTTTCTAAAAGGCTGAGTTCTGAATTTTCTGGTGACGTATTTCGGTAAAGCTTTTCACTTATTCATGAGAATCTTCATTCATTCATCAACAAATCAGCAATTTCATACTTCTACGAAGAAAATATACAATGGGTACTTACTGGAGTAGTCCCTAAAGTGCTCAAGGGACCGGAATTGCCAACATCACCATTGGAAACATCATTGCTTTCACTCGGTTTCGAAATCTGGGGTTTTCTTCTTCACCATCCTTCGAAGACGAATGGGAATCATCAGTACTCCCTTGTTCCATGGAAATCTCCTCCTGAATACATCAAAAACAATTAGTGGTATTTCATTCAAGGAGTGTCATGAACGATTATACGAAGAGGTACTTACATCGAATTCTTCTTTGACAGAAATTGTTTGTTCAGCAGCAATGGATTGAAGACTGTTAAGGCTCGATGGAGCAAAGTTCTGAAACGAAGTAATAAACATTGGTTTCATGATCCTAATTGCACGGACAAGAAAAAGTCATGATATAAGGAGCGCTAACAACTCACCAAAGAGACAGCCGGGGACTTTACATTGTTCGATATCATTCTATGATCCTTATTTATGGATTCTCCACTCCGAAGACTTACTGCTATTTCTGAGTAATCCACATCAATCGAACAAGGGCCCATTTGTCGAGATGCTTTATCGATGTTATATTCCTCCATCAGAGACTTCCCGTGCATTACTGATACTAAGTAATCAGGAGTACAACTCAGTATGAAGATCTCTCACCATCACTCAGAGGTCCCAGAAGCACCATTTCTTGAAGCTGCATCTGTAGAGATATCATCTTTGGAAGTATCATTATAGGAACCAGTCATTCTTGCATGCAAAGTTGCTGTGACGTCCATACAACATTCCTACTTCAGTATATCATCCGTAGATGCAGATTTCATCAAAGCAGTGGAATTAAAGCACAACAAAAATAATTAGGATGCTCACATCAGCGTCTACAAAATGGTAACTCTCAACTCTTGCCTATTTACGGTTTCACGAACTTAGTGATAATAACGTAAAATTTCGAAAATCTTGCTCGCTCCATCAAACCTGCAAACACGAGCAACACCCATTACTTAAAAGTCTGACACCTGAATTTTCGCGAAATTATGAATAATTCACATAACCCTTCATGTGAACATTCACTGATTTTCTACCGTGTGTGCATACACTATGAAATCACGAAATTCACGAAAACATTATTGTTTGCTTTTAACAATTGTTTAAAATCATTTTGCAAAAATTTTCATAAAATCGTGAACAACCCACGTAAATCTTTACTGTGTGAACGGTTTTTCAAAATTTGGACAGACGTCCATTCTACAATTGTGAAAACTCACATACAGACATTATTTCACCATGTACAATTGTCTACTTTCAACAGTTGTTCAAAATCAAAACATTGATTTTACAAAAAAAATATATATTTTAATGTGAAACTCATGTAACTTTGAAAATATATGTATATTTTTGCTCCCTCTCGCGAGCATCCTTCTTTGAAATGAGAGTTTATTCCATTTTGTGAAATCTCACAAATTAAAAAAAAAAATCTACTTTTGCTCAAACGAGCGTTCGTCTATGAAACGAGGGTCTTTTATACTTTTGTAAAGGTCCACATATTCCAAATAAATTTTATCATGAGGTGCAGGTCTTTTCAAAAATTCCTTTAACTCTAAGGATCATTATTTATCACTTTTACTACGAACCTACGTTCCTAAAAGTATTTGTGAAAGTTCATGCTTTGAAAATAAATTTTGGTTTTCATGAAACCTCATCAACAAAATTTCTCTACTGCAACTAGACCATGTCTACTCAAGAATTCATGTATCTCTTTCATATTAGGGATTATTGCTCGTTTCTTAAACTAACGAACGAACGGGCATATGTTTTCTAAAATAAATTTTCATAAAACTTACGCATACATGCACACATGGAATTTTATTTTGAACAACTCATGAACAACTGAACTTTTAAAAAATTTAGGGCTTTTCTCCCTTTTATATTAATTTTATTTCCAAAACCTAATAAAACATGGGTTCCTTTTTGGGCTCGGGCCCGTAAATCCTAAATCGACCAAAACTGGACTTTTGACTGACCAAATCAGCGATGCTTCATCTCTCCGTGCTCACGGAATCACACTCTATCGCACTATCAGGGTCCTCACCCGAACGTTTGCTCGTACATGACACCATTGGAGCAAATCGAGGATTCTGAATATACCTTTGTAGACTGAGTTCAACCACCGATCTCATCGACTGAAAATCACCATTAAATGCATTATTGCGGAACATGACCGTTCCCAACTAAGCAGGGGACTTAATGTTGATGGTGGATTTTCAACAAAGGGCAAAACTGTAAAATCATGATGCATGTTTCGACACGGCTTTCAGGCATGCAACGATTCATATTTTATGAAGCCATGATGAATATGTTTTCGAAAATCCCCACTAGCTGAGCGATTCGATCCCTGGCATTTCATCATGACCTCTATGCAGAATAACATAATTGGGTGGTTCTCCGTAGATTGAGAGCTTAACGCCTTCAGGGTGACACTCACTGTTCCCTGACTGCAGGAGAGTGACCCCCCTCCACATAGAAGAATAGTTGGGCGGCGGACGCCTTCAGGATGTCGGTGACACTCACCGTTCCCTGACTATGTGGAGAGACCATGCACAGATTCAGGCGGTTATCCGCAGATTGAGAGCAGTAACGCCTTCAGGTCGTAAACAACACCCATGACTCCCTGACTATGCACCATTCAAAATGGATGTGACGCTTTAACTGGCTAATATCTTTTCTGTAATAGATTAATTCTACCGTGACATTCACCACTGAATTCCCAGAATGATCTATTATTGCTCATATTCCATGGTCGAATCCACGGCCTGATCCCATGGAAGGGCAATAACAATTGCTCTGATTACATGATCGAATCTATGACTTGATCTCACGGAATGGCAATAAACTACTATATTATCTCATTATTCCAATTTCATGATCGAATTCTCTGCTAATCTCTTGGAATGGTAATAGATAATTTTATTACTCCGATTCTATGGTCGAATCCACGATCCCATGGAATGGTAATGCCTGTTTTATTATTCCGAGTTCATGGTCGAATCCACAGCTGATCCTATGAATTGATAATAAATAACTACTCATTTTATTGTTCTGTTTCATGAATTATTCTACACTGAATTTCATGAATTAGCAATAAATACTCAACCATCGGGCATCTGGATCATCACTGAGTAAGCCCCACAAAAATGGTGCAAGTGTATTCGACAATGATGCACGACTGAGCACCCGGATGCACGAACGAGCATCCAAAAAATATGAAACAATGAGGAATCCTACGCAAAACAGGAGAAAACAATAAATATTAATTTAATAAAATAATAAGAGGCGCCCAGGGCCGGGCCCACCAGCCGGCCGGCCGTGCCCTAGCCATGGTCGGTCCATGCCTCTTCCATTATTTTTTGTTATTTCATGAACTCATGAAAACTCCCTGGTTTTAGCAACTTTCCTTGTTTTTGCAAAAACTCATGAATCCTCCATAACTTCATGGATTCATGAAATAATGTTATAAAATAAGGAAAGGTGTGCGGGACCGGGCAACCTAGCCGGCCGTCCATGCCCGAGCCGTGGTCGGTCCCACACCTCACAATCCTTAGCTTTTATAATTATTATTTCCTAATCTCATGAAACTCCTTTGTTTCAACAAAAACTCATGGATTCTCCATAACTCCAAGGATTCTCCATAACTTCAAGGATTCATGAAAAATAATATTATAAAATAGGGAAAGGTGTGTGGGACCGGGCAACATAGCCGGCCGGCCATGCCCTAGCTGTGGGTGGTCCCACACCTTGCAATCCCTAGTCTTTTATAATTATTATTTTCCTAAATTCATGAAACTCCTTGGTTTGAGCAAAAATCATGATTTCGTCATAACTTCTCAAATTTTGCTCAAATCATAAAAAACCAAAAGCCAACAGGTCACACGACCGGATAGCCTCTCACGAAAATTTTAAATGTTAAAATACACTTATTTTAATATTTACAAAATGTAGTTGCAGGAAATCCCACAATACACCCCTCACTATATTTTGTTTAACTAATCCATTCAGAAGATAATAGATGAACAATTATGAATGTTTATTAATAATTTTCTTGAAATGTTTACACCGGAAGATGAAATTACACTTAAGATCTTACAAACATTCTCTCTGTTTCTCTCTCCTAATCACTTGCTTTTCAATCCAAAAAGAACTCTCCCCTCCCGATGAGATTCATTCATCCCTTTATATAGGGTAATACATAGTGAATGATGACTAAGCTGTCCTTTATTTTCGGGAATGTCTCATGAGCGTCGCAGACGTACAAATATTCGTATTCGCGACACTTCTTAACTTTCGCCAGATTTCATATCTTCCTATCGTCATCCAGTGCGTCATTCATATTAATCTTCTGCGACTCACTCGCAATGTTGTTATCCGTTGTCTTCGCGAATTGTTGTTGTGGCGATATTATGATCCTACATCTTGCCTCTTTTTTCTTGAATATTGCTTGAAGAGCGATCTTTAAGAAAAAATATATTGTTGTAATAGTCTCTGATTTTTATTGATGAAGGAACGAGCGAAAGAATCTTTGGACTTGAAAAGTACGTACTTGCCTCTATTCTTTGGCGAAGTTCCGAAGTTTTTAGAAGTATGTATGAAATATCATTTCTTGCCTCATGGGTTATGGAAAATCATGGATCTCGCAATCTCTTCTCGCGAGTTGGGAAAATAATTGAATCTCATATGATAAGAAAATATGTTGTGCAATTCCCGAATACTACATCTTCTCGCCTCTCCTTATGTTTCCTTACGTTGTGCGATATCCGAATTCTTTGTCGCAACCGTTCATTTTCCATTAAAAATCTTCTTCAGCATAGCTCCATGAATCTAGGAATGACCGTTTACACGTGTTTAAAACCATTCTTTTTACCGGTACATTTAATGTTATCCGGTCATAACACTTTCTTGCCTATTTATAGGAGAGTCTTTTGTGAAGAACATTTCTTTCCTTCTATTTCATCTCCTTTATAAATGAATCTGTTCTTCTGTTATTCTTCTTCACCATCGTCTTCATCATCCTTCTGCTATTTCTTATTTGCTATCACTTCCATGGCATCCAGGTTTGTTAATCTTGCTAGATTCGATTGATTCTATGATTGATTGATTTTGTGATTAACTTCCCTTTTTGAGATTATCTTATTCCTTTTAATCTTTTTCTGCCATTTTTGTTTCAGCAAGAACAAACCCATCACCAAGTTCACCGTGAAGAACCCCCTTCTTTCTTTGGATTCACAGTCGAAACCAACTTCTCAACAAGAATCCACCTTGCCACCAAAGTCCTCTTCGCAAGCTAAACATACCGTTTCTAAAAGGAAGCCTGCGAGTGATAAGGTATTTTAAGAAGCATTTACCTTTTAATAACAACGTATTCGCCTCTGTTTCTTACTTAATTTATCATTCACAGGATGACAAAACTATTGACAAAACTCCCAAAAGATCTCGCCACTCTAAACCTGTTACTCCTGATGTCCCTTTTCCCTCATTTACACCTTCTTCTCCTGCTGCGAAATCATCGCAGGATAATCTTGTCGCAAGTGACAATATTCCGATGCCTCAACTCCTCATAGATCAAGTTCCTCATAACAGTCCTACTATAAATGAACTTACTCCTTCTCCTACCATCAATGTCCCTGTCATTCCTCCCATCACTACCTTTCCTGAAATCTCCTCTTCTCATGATGTTCCTTTGGCGAAGAATGATTCGTCTCTTCCTTCTTTGCCCGAGCAAATCCCTCTTACTTGCGAGAAAATTTGGAAGGAATAGACGTGGCTTTCAAAGTTCTCTCGGACCTTGTGAATGATGCCAAAAGACTTCTATCGATCTGTCAAGTCGATGTCTGCGAGATTTTAAGTAAACATCTCGGTTACGATAGGATCTCTTAAGCATCCTTAGTTCAAGAAATTAATGTACTGAAAAATGATCTTCAAGCTATGACTGCTAAATGCAATAATCTCCATCTTGAAAATCAAAAATTTCACAACCTCTCACTAGATCGTGATAATCTTCGCAAGAAGAATGAAGAGTTAAAAGGTAAACTCTTTCCCCTTAAGCTTTTTTTTTTTTTTTTTTTTTTTTTTTTTTTTTTTTTTTTTTTTTACAACTTAAATTCTTGTTCGCCCTTCAAGCTCTAAACCAGAAACGAATAATGGAGATATATCAGTTGGAATCAATTGTTGAAGAGGTTCGAGTTGAAAGAGACGCTTGGATGGAGCAATATAACTTCTTAAATAATCTTCATACATATCTTTGTTGATCAAATAGATAATTTGTCTAAAGAAAACTTTGATTTAGCTCAGTGAGCAAGATTCATTAAGTAAAGACTTATCTCGCCTTTCTTACTCTTTGACTAAGGCTAATTTGGAGTTGGAAACTTTATCAGATGAGAATGGGACTCTTTCTCAGGAGAAGCGATCTCTGCTAAACAAGGTCGCGACTTATTCGCAAGAATATGATGCTTGTCAAAAATTACGTGAAGAACAAGGACAATTTATTCATACTTTGAAAAACCAACTTGAAGAAATTATCACGAGAGAGATAAACTTATTCGGGGTAGAATAACCTTGAGTCTAAAAGCAAACCAATTCAAGGATCAATGTTCCAAATTAGAAAAATCCAACTCTACCCTTGTGATCGAGAATTCCATACTTGTTTGAATGAAAAAGTTCGCGAGCTCGATTGAAAGGCCTAGTTGGAGATACATTTGATGATGCCATGGACTGTTTGGGGAATAATTTTGCAGCTATAATTCAGCATCTTACTTCTCAGAAGGAAGGTAGTCATATTATTTGACTATCTTAATACATTAATTTACTCCAAAAAATCTTTAATTATCCTGAAAATTCCAAAAATATTCCGTAAAGGCTTTCTTTAATCTTGTGTACTTGTTATGCAGACTCTGAGAAAAAGCTTCGCTCTGTTATCTCCACCCTCAGATCAGATTATTCTAAGATTCGCAAAGAAATGGGTTACTCGTAGCCTCTCTTGCTCGTTCTCGCGACCGTGCAGAACGAAGATTTGATTATATGTCTTCAGTAAAGACATAGATAGCAAGAATCGTCAAAAGGCGTTGCTTCGTCAATTCCCCCTCAAAGTCAAGTCCTTGTGAATGAGATTTTATTGTCTAAGTCCCTTGATCCTATTCACGTTGATCCTTTGGAAGTAAGTGATGATGAAGTCCCCGATTCTCCGATAGTGATTATGACTATGAAAGCGGCGAAGATATCGCTAATATTGAAGTTGTCAACAAAGATCCGAGTGAAAAAATTTCGATGAAAATCCACCAGGTGGCGAAAATGAAGGTCTGAAAACATTTCGATGAAAATCCACCAACCGGTGAAGGTGAAGGCGATAAAGGCAGTGAAAGATCTCGACCATCCTCTATGGTTGATAATATTGATGTAGAGAATTAAACTTTCTTTGTAATTTGTCAAAACTTCTTTTTGTTTGTAAGGATTAAGTCTTTGATCGAGTAATCCCCTTATTTTCTTCCTTTTCCCTTATTTAAGGTGTTTGAACATAATCTCGCGAGCATGTTCGCTTATTGAATCTTTTATTAAGTAAAACTATCCCAATTAGGAATTTCACTTTATTTCTTCTCATTGCGACAAGATCGCAGGCCGCCTTTACATTTTCATGTAATGACCCATTGACCTTGCCTTATCATCTTTGATGGTCTTCTAAGTTTGACCTTCCTATTTAAAGGTCTTACTCTGCCACCCTTTATTGCGACAAGGTCGCAGGACGTCTTACACTTGCATGTAAAAACCCATTGACCTTGTCTTATCATTTTTCAAGTATTTTTGCCTCTGCAGGATATTTTGCTTGCGACAATATGACAGGCCTAAATTTTCTTGCGAAAGTAAAGCCCCATGACATTGTCGTCTTGCGACGAAATCGCAGGACGTCTTTACACTTACATGTAAGGACCCATTGATCTCGTCTTACCCTCGCGTTAGTATTATTGCCTCTGCAGGATCATTGCACAAATATGACAAGCCTAAGTTTCCTTGCGAAAACAAAGCCTCGTGACATTTGCGTCTTTGGCACTTATCAGCTCCCTAATGGAGGGTGCCGCCCTTATCATCTCCCTGGTTGCCCCTTCAAGGAGGCGTACATCGGCCATACAAGGCTAGCTCCTCCCATCCGGTCTTAACAACAACCAGTTGTTTTCGCAGCCTCTTATCCCTTATACCTATAGGGTTTATGGTTACAAGGCTGCACCCAAGTGGAGTTTTCTTCGGGCCGAGTGCAAAGCATGCGCCAAGACTTGTCAAGAGTGGTAAGGAAGTTCCATGCTCCCGCACTCTTGACTCAACCGTGTACCTCGGCGCCTTGATCATACGCCGACTCCTTGAAAGAGACCCTCGGTCGCCCAACCAGGGTATAACCTACATATATAGTTGGGAATCCAAGGTACCTCCTCCAGGATAGGCTTTCATGGGCCCCAAATCTGCATGACCCAGGTTCCGGGGCGGTGTAACCTTTTCCCCGAGCCATATTAAGAGATACCCCTTATATGACGCACTTTAGGTCTTACATTTGCCTCTTACGAAGTATAATTCGCGAACTAGGGTGTACGCCATAAAGGTTCGTCCCATTCATTCAATCATGTTTATTCATTCATTCATTCGTTATTTCTTGCCATTCTGCTCACGAGACATTCGCTGATATCTTGGTCTGTATTTTATTGAATTTCGCAAATATCTTGCATTAAAGTACTTCATCTAACCCATTTTTACGGGTAGTATTTCTTTAGATATAATCTGTTCCACGGCCTGCACTAATCTATAAGCCTAATCTTTGTCCCATATCTTTGCCTTCAGGATCCATTAATCTATAAGCCCCTGTACCAACTACTTCTTTGATAATATAAGGTCCATCCCATTTTCTCGCCAGCTTGCCTCCATTTTCTCGCTGATATATTGGTGTCTCTCGCAGTTCCAAGTCTCTGGTTGAAATTCACGTATCTTCACACGCTTGTTATATTCTCCGCCAGTCTTCGTTGATAATTCTCCATGTGTCGTAACGCCGTCACCTTTTCTCTTCTAATTCGTCCAACTTGATTAGAATGTTACCTGCACTAAGATTTTTCTCCCAAACTTCTTTCTTAGTTGTTGGGATCATAACTTCTGTTGGGAGCACAGCTTCAACTCCATATGTTAAGCAAAAAGGTGACATTCCAGTAGCTTCTCTTCTGGTTGTATTGTATGCCCATACTGCACTGGGTACTTGTTCGCACCATCCTCTATTGTGTCCTTCTAACTTCTTCTTCAATATATCCGCGATTGTTTTATTTGTTGCCTCCGCTTGACCGTTAGCTTGCGGATATAATGGAGTCGATTTCCCACATTTTATTTGAAATGCATTAAGTAACAACTCTATGTTTTGCCCTTCAAATTGTTTCCCATTATCAGATACCAACTACGCGGGGATCCCAAATCTGCATATAATATTCTCGAATATAAAAGTAAAAACGTCTTTGTCGCGAATGTGTTGTACCGCTTTCACTTCTGCCCATTTGGTGAAATAATCCGTTGCGACAATTAAGTATCTTCTCGCCTGTTCTGGTAAAAAGGTCCCACAATATCTAGACCCCACTTTCCGAAAGGCCACACACTTGTAGAAGAATTTAATGGTGCCCCAGGTGCATGTATTTTCTTCCCATGCCTTTGACAATCTTCGCAGCGCCTTGACATTGCTCTCGCGTCTTCATGCATATATGGCCAGTAATATCCTTGCATTTTTGCTTTATATGCTAGAGATCTTCCACCGCTATGGTTTCAGCATCTCCACTATGCAACATCTTCAATATGATTTCTCCCTCTTCCCTCGTTAAGCATCGAAGTGAAGGTCCATCAAAAGATCGTCGATAAAGTACACCATCTCTTAATTCATAATTCGTTGCACGGCTTTTCAATTTGTGTGCTTCTAATCTATTTCTTGGTACCTCCCCTTTCATCATGTAAGCGTGAAGTTCTGTTCTCCAATCTTTATCGCGACATTGTGGTATGTCTTCTACTAACATTGCATCCGCTTCTTGTTCTTCTTCTTTATTGATTGATGGTGCCAAAAGTGTTTGTATTTTGATATTCCTCGCAGTGGGGTCTGTCATCATACTTGATATAAAGGCAAACGCATCTCATGAGTCTGTTATTTTTCCTTGATATATGCCTCCACTTCATTTTTGGTATCTGTGTCTTGACAATTCTTCGACAAGCTTTACGTACTTTTGCAAAGATGGCTCATTCGTAGCGTATTTTCTGTTATCCGGCGAATTGCTAATTGCGAATCACTTTGGTAATCCTCACATTTTCTAACTTCATTTCTATTGCGAATCGCAGAGCATGTATTATAGCTTCATACTCCGTTTCATTATTGGTGGATTCAAACTCCAATCTAAAAGAGAAAGCTAATTTATTGCCTTCTGGCGAAATCACAACAATTCCCACTCCATTACCTTCTCCATTTGATGATCCGTCTACCAATATTTCCCACCTATCTCGGGTTCAGATTAACAAATCATTTGGGTCTCCATGCTCTTCTTCTACATCCATCATTTCATCCATTGCTTCATCTTCTTCCAAAGGAAATTTCGCCAAAAAGTCTGCGACTACGTGACTTGGTCGAGGATAATATTTCATATTTGAGTTTATAATGGCTTATTTGGGCATTCCACCTTTCTACTCTTCCCGATCTTTTTGAATTTTTCATTACTGATTCGATTGGTACTTTTGTTACCACCCTGACAGTATGTGCTTGAAAATATATGCGAAGCTTAAATGTTGCATAGACTAACGCCAGGATTAGTTTTTCAATCTTTGAATAATTCTTTTCTGCGGCATTAAAAGTCTTACTGATATAGTAAATTGGTTTTTCTACTCCAGCGTCTATTCGCAGCAATACTGCGCTTAACGCGTGCGACGTTGTCGCAAGATATACCAACAATTCCTCTCCTGGCTCTGCTTTTTGCATAATGGATACTTCCATTAGATGTTCTTTAATTCCCTGTAAGGCCTTTTCACATTCGTCTGTCCATTTAAACTTCGATCCCTTTTTCAGGATGCTGAAAAAATGTTTACACTTATCAGATGACCGCGAAATGAATCTTCCTAGTGATGCTAATAATCCATTTAGCTTTTGAACATCCTTTATTGTCGCAGGTGTTGGCATATCGCGAACTGCTTTCACTTTCTCTGGGTCGACTTGTATTCCTTCCTTTGATACTATATAACCCAAAAATTTTCCCGATGCCACTCCGAAGGTACATTTTTCCGGATTTACTTTGATGTTGAATCGCCTCATCTGTTCAAAGATTTCTCTCAGATCTTGTACATGGTTTTCTGCTTTCTTACTTTTTACGAGCATATCATCTACGTATACCTCCAGTGTTTTATGTATCCATTCTGCGAACACTTCTTCTACCATTATTTGGTATGTTGCTCCAGCATTTCGTAAACCAAACGGCATTTTTGTATAACAATATAACCCTCTTGGAGCGAAAAAAAGCAGTATGCTCTTGGTCTTCCTCGGCGAGAGGAATCTGGTTGTAACCTTTATACCCGTCCAGAGATGATATTCTTTCATTTCCTGTCTGCTGATTCGACTAGTTGTGGGATATCTGGCAATGGAAAACTATCTTTAGGACAAGCTTTGTTTAAATCAGTGAAATCTATGCAAATTCTTATCCCCTTTTTCTTCTTTGGGACTATAACCATATTTGCTATCCATTCAGGATACTTTTTTGGCTTTGATGATTCCCGCATCTAGCATTTTTACGCAATTCTTCTTCTATTTGGGGGTGATAAGTCATTGCGATTTTTCTAATTCTCTGCTTGAACGGCTTCACCCTTTTATCTATTTCCAGTTTGTGACAAGCTATCGATGGATCTATACCAGGCATATCATCCATGTTCCACGCGAAGATATCCTTATAGTCTCGCAGCAACTCTACAGTCCTTTTTTCCTCATCCGCTTCCATCTGGTCCCAATCTTCAACATTTTGGGCTCTTCATTAGTTCCGACATTCACTTCTTTCGTTTGCTCTGCCGCGACGTAACTAGCTTGCGATTCTCCCATAGGGGTTGGTCCTTTCAACTCTTTCGTGAGTCCATTTTCTTCTCCCGAAATCTCGCTAGGTATCCCTTTTCCTTCCTTTGCTCTTATCATGTAAACTCTAAATTCTTCTTCTTTTTAGCTGCTTTCGCCAGTTTTCTGCGATACTTTCGCTTCTTTGCTTGCTCTTCATGATATTTTATTTCAATTTGATAACATATTCTTCCTTTATCCACATCTCCTCTAATCTCGCCGATTCCAGTTGGTGTGGGAAATTTGATACATTGATGAAATGTTGATGCTATTGCTTTTATTGCATGTACCCATGGTCTCCCTAGCAATACGTTGTATGGCGATTCCATATCTACTACACACAAGGTTACTCGTGTCTCGATGTCTCCCAACAGAATTCGTATTTTTACTTCTCCTTTAACCTTTGTTATGGATTTACCAAAACCATGGATGTTGTAGGCTGTGGAAATCATTTCTTTATCTTTATATCCCATTTTCTTGTAAGCATGATAAAACATGATATTCACCAAGCTTCCCGTATCGATTAAAGTTCTATTTACTGTCCAGGTTGGCGTTGCCTTTACTAATTCTTCTCCTTTGCACGCGTTTATTGTGATTACCAGTGGAGATGTGTGATTCAAATTTTCTTTAGATATTTCGGAAAATTTGTGAATGTTATCCTTTGCTTTTCCCATTCTTCTAAAGGCAATGTCACCTCTCTATCTGTGATTTTCTTTCCTTCAAAATCCCGCTTGTGTATTCTTCCCTTGATATTTTCATGAAACTCATCAATCATTGTCTTTGTGTCCGAACTGTACTCCATATCTTTCTCCTTTGTCTCATCTAATTTAACATTTTCTTTTTCTTTCATTTTCTTGATTTGAATGATTCTGATTGCCTTCTTTCTTTCTTCAGCCCCTCCTTCTAGCGCCAATATGTAGTTGCAGGAAATCCCACAATACACCCCTCACTATATTTTGTTTAACTAATCCATTCAGAAGATAATAGATGAACAATTATGAATGTTTATTAATAATTTTCTTGAAATGTTTACACCGGAAGATGAAATTACACTTAAGATCTTACAAACATTCTCTCTGTTTCTCTCTCCTAATCACTTGCTTTTCAATCCAAAAAGAACTCTCCCTCCCGACAGATTCATTCATCCCTTTATATAGGGTAATACATAGTGAATGACAGCTAAGCTGTCCTTTATTTTCGGGAATGTCTCGCGAAGCGTCGCAGACGTACAAATATTCGTATTCGCGATACTTCTTAACTTTCGCCAGATTTCATATCTTCCTATCGTCATCCAGTGCGTCATTCATATTAATCTTCTGCGACTCACTCGCAATGTTGTTATCCGTTGTCTTCGCGAATTGTTGTTGTGGCGATATTATGATCCTACACAAAATATTGATCAATTGAGCATACATGCTCATTCCAACAAAAATCAAGAATTTCAGTCAAGATGAAACTCTTCTGAAAATTCACAACATTGCTCGAACGCACATCAGAAAATACTGAAACTCTCAGTACGGAGACACGGGCACCACGGAAACACGTGCATGCCTTCATGACCGACCAGAGTCATCCTTAGGGATTGCACAAAGCCAGTCCCACACGTTTTCATAATTCCTCGTATTGGGCCCAAACTATCTCCAACCAACCTGGGGATTGCTCGAACGACCAACAACTGGTCACGTGACCACCAAGAGCCGGTCCCATGCTCTCTTGGTCGGTCCCGATATTTCATACCTAAGTTTTATCACCTAATGTTGAACCCAGCAATATTTCAGTAAATGATGAAACCAACATTTAATCATCATTATTTCACCAATCCTCAAACTGAGAACCCTGGTGCATGCTCACTCGAGCACCGGGCACCACATGGACGCCCATCATCCCATGTGGTCGGTCCCTCTATCACTCATGACCTATTTTCAGCGGTTCATCAACTATGATCTGAAATTAGGGTTTTGAAAAAATGCTCCATGAATCATCACTCTGAGCACGATTCAAACAATAATGAATTTATGATGGATTCATCAACCAACATCTGAATTAATCATATAATATTTGGTAGCTTACTAATATTTTAATATTTTATTGGGTCACGTCACCAATAAATGTTTCGTCGAATCGAGCATTACTTGCTCAGTTGCTCAAATATTGATCCAGTTATCAATATTTGGTAATTTATCAGTAATTTGTCGAATTGAGCAATAATTGCTCAATTGCACGACAAATTATCAACATTCAGTAATTTGCCGAATTGAGCGATACTTGCTCAATTGTACGTCAAATCATTAACATTCATTATTTTTTCGAATTGAGCAATACTTGCTTAGTTGCTCGTCAAATTCTCGATATTCAGTAATTCGTCGGATTGAGCAATACTTCTCAGTTGCTCGAATATTGATCCAACTATCAATAATATTCAGTAATTTCTCAGTATTTCGTCGAATCGAGCAATACTTGCTCAGTTGCTCGAATAATCCACATATATTCAGTAACTCATCAATTTTCAACAGCTTGTTGAATTTACAATATTTTCTCAGACGAGCAACATTAACATCCATGAATCACTGAGCATTTGTCAAACATGCTCGATTCAACAAAACCTAGACTCATTGTCTAATCAGTCAACAACTGACAAACTAAATACACGTCTGTCATGCAGACTCCACGATTCGTGAGACATCAATCACGTCAAATTGGGGGATAACAACTAGGGTTTTGGTCTGGCGGCGTACAACAGGTGGATTTCATCCACGACGAGAAATGTGCGTAGGTTATGTAAACGGTTGAAGGAGTTATCAAAGTAGTGGGTGCACGATCCGTCAAGTCTCCACACGACATGGAACTGACTTTACCAAGATCTTCCACTTGCACACTCTTCCACTCATGAAACCGTCACACTTACATGGATCAAGGTGTTCACAACTCTGACAATATAAATAAGTCTCTGAATCCAGGATTGAGGACAACGAATGATCACTAGCTATCAGCAATCGTCCACACAGAATTTCTCGAGTAACTACTCTCAAAAATTCATCAATCCATCAGAACTTATTCGAACTCAATAGTTCACCAATTATTGCAGAAACCTTCAACACATCCACAATCCTTGATCATCATTGATCCCACACAATTCTCAGCTTCCCTCCTACAGATCAACCCATCTCCCTCTTTGCGACCGAATTGACTCTGGAACGGCTATTGACTTGGTTTAGGCCGGAGTCCTACAGATTGATCTATAGAATCTAAGCACTCCCTTTGCAGTGCATCTGTGTGAGGTTGAGCAGTTTGCTTGGTCGAGGAGTCTCGATGACACGCTCGACTCTTCACTTTCCTAAAAAACCAGTGAACCGTTTTTCCCCATCCACAGATAGCAACACATGCGAGTTTGACCGAGCAGTGATCTAACACTAAGCGTAAAGAATCTTTCGGGTAGGGTTTACAGTCTTTTCTAAAATCTGTTTGATCTGCCTATCAGACACTTCTACTTGACCACAAGTTTATGGGTAGTAAGGTGTAGAAACCTTATGGGTAATGGAGGATTTCTTCATGAGTGCCTCGAAAGACTGGTTACAAAAATGGGAACCTCCATCACTAATGTATACTCTAAGAATACCAAATGGAGAGAAAATATTATCTCTAACAAACGTAATCACAACGTGGCGATTGTTTGTTTTGGTAGCAATTGCTTCAACCCACTTAGACACATAATCAATAGATAATATGATGTAAATTTTCCAAAGTAATTGACAAAGGGACCTATAAAATCTGTACCCCACACATTAAATATTTCTATTATCAGTATATGATTAAGCGATATCATATTACGTTGGGCCAACTTCCCTAATTTTTGACATCTCTCACAACTTTGACAAAACAGGTGGGAGTCCTTAAACAGAGTTGGCAAATAAAGACCAGATTGCAAAACCTTAGCAGCTGTTTTCTTAGAACTAAAGTGACCCCCACAAGCTCCAGAGTGACAGAAGGTCAGAACACTGGAGATTTCGTTATCAAGAATACAATGATAGATGATCTGATCAGGGCAGTATTTAAATAAGTATGGATCATCCCAGAAAAAGTATTTAACCTCATAAAAGCATTTAACTCTATCCTTTTTAGACCAATGGTCAAGCATTTGACCAGTTACCAAATAATTGACAATGTCAGGTGTAATGACCTGTCCCTCCACTGATATTGTCCCCACTTAGCCACTGCGGTTGTACGGCTGTGTGGGGTTTTCAACGGGCATCGTTGCGATTAAGCGTGCTCTGGGCGGAAGCAATCCAGGGATGGGTGACCTTCCGGGAAGTTTTTGCTGGATTACCACAGCGAAGCCCATTGAAAACTCCACACTGCCGTATAACCGCAGTGGCTAAGTGGGGACAATATCGGTGGAGGGACGGGTCATTACAAATGGTATCAGAGCCGACGAAGGGTCATCTTCCGAGGGTGGGAAGGTACGCTAGACGGGGTTGGTCCAGGTGCTTCTCATGAGGGGCAGGGAACATCGGAGATCTTGGATTGCGAATATATTTTGTAGCCGATGACAGCTCCAATTTAAGGTGGTGGTATTGTAATACCCCGATATTCAACAGTGGTTGGCCGAATGGAATATAAGTAATGGTTTGTCCTTTCCTAACACCGAGGCCTTTTCAGCACAATTGGCTCTAGAGTTGGCAAAAAAACTCTGCAGTTAAGCGTGCTCGGGCGGGAGCAATCCAGGGATGGATGACCTTCCGGGAAGTTTCTGCTGGATTACCGCAGTGAAGCCCATTGAAAACCCCACACTGCCGTATAACCGTAGTGGCTAAGTGGGGACAATATCGGTAGAGGGACGAGTCATTACATCAGGAAACCATGATAACATAGAGATGGAAAATAATTGTTCATCGGCGAACGTGTCAAGGATTGATCTCTCACATCTCTAGTCCCATCAAGGATACGAGATAAATGGTCATCTACTACATTTTCAGACCCCTTTTTATCACTAATATCTAGAGTAAATTCTTGGAACAACAATACCCCTTTTCATCTCGATTTTCTATATTGTTAGTACCCATTTTTATACTTATTTTGGTATTTTATGTCTTTGTAGGTATTTTTGAAGAAATAAACATGTGCAGAGAAATTGGCTCGAAAAGTGGCATTTGGACCTCCGGAGAAAATTGCTAAAGACACCACTCAAATGGATAAGGGGCATCCACATGATAAGGGGCAATCCACCGTTATTTGCACCCCACATCTACTATTTGCACCCCAGTTCTAAAGGGACCCTATAGCTGGATTAGGGGGACTTCTTCAACATTCAAACCATTTCTTTTGGCGGGAAAATACGTCCGCACCTGTATGACTTTCTGGTTTGATTTCAACGAGTTTTGCTCGGGGATTTCTTCACATTTGTGGATAGAGATTAACAGGGAGTGTATGGGTAGATGTTTCGATCAACTTGGGCTGGATTTTTAACATGAAGCAAAACAAGGATAGATGTTCTTCGGGTTTGCATTCACGAGAATTTCTGAGAGGAGTTTTAGCCGGATTAAAGTGTTGGATTGGACTGGAATGAACCTGTCTCGATTGAACAAGCTTAGTAATGGGCTTTCGTTCGATGGAGAAAGGTTTTTCATGTAAACAGGGAGGTGGATGAGAGCTTCTCGGCAAAACAGGGGAAGAGTAATAGTCACGGGAGTTTCTATCCTATATTTGGAAGTTACGTACAGAGTGGGAGAAGATAAATATTCTGTTAAGATTGGTTACCAGATTTGGAGAGTTTCAAAGAAGCCAGGAGACGCGTAAACAAGAGGAGAAAAAGGAAAGAAAAGCCGAGACTTTGGGATAAAGAAAACCAGAGATTTACTCGGTATTTTTGGTTGGTGTGTGTATATATATGAGCTGTGGGAGTCACAGAAAGGGTATCGAGTAGTTGGGGGTCGATACGGAGGCTGCAGAGGCGGAGAAATCAGGGTTACAGGAAGGTACCTGCTGCTGCTGAAGAAGAAAGAGACGAAGAACATTAGACGAACAGAAACGGTCGCAGTTCTGCTACAGCAGGAAACTATCGTTCTTTTACAGTCTTAGAACCTTGTAACAGTGACTTCTGTAACACCCTTACAGCGTTGCAAATCTCTGTGTTATACAATTTCTTCAATAAAACACCTATTTGAGCTATGGATTATTATTTTGTGCGTGTTTTTGATATGAGGAGCTAAACCCCAACACTGGGACGACGGAGGAAGACATTTTCACAATTGATTGGTAACTATAATAGATTCTTTATGACTTTTGCACTTGTTTTAATTGATTTATGATTTTCATTGATTATTTGTGATTTTGTCTGATAGCGTATGCTTAGTCTAAGAACTCTTGATGCGCTATGCTTATGATTTACATCTAATTCTTTATAAAATCTACTTTTGGAAAAGAAATAGAGTCTACAAAAGAGCTAGAATTGTTATGAATCGTTATATAAACCAATTTGAATGTGATTAGTGGTGAAATCCGAAATCCCAATCTCTCGTAAAATTGTTATTACTTCTATTTAAATCTAAAATCAATCTTCACACGTCCGAGTTGAACGAATCTTTACTACCACTTTACAACAACTTTAAAAATCACATCAATTTTTGGCGCCGCTGCCGAGGACTTGTATTTAGATTTGTTTTAGGTTTATTTTTATTATTTTTTGTTCTCTTTTACGCCTTTGGTATTTTTTTTTATTCTTTTCAGATTTGGAGCGAAGCTACAAGGAAATAAAAAGTGTTATAAAAGGAAAGCATCGCCAAAGAATGAAAGAAAAGAGGAGTCCAAGGAGTGAAGAAGATTTTATATATATTTATTTTATTTGGACTTTATTTCTTTTTATTTTTAGAAACTGTAAATAGGGTTTCATTGTTGTAATTTTTCTTTTTATTTTTGGACACTTTTTGGACTTTTTTTTTTTTTTGGACTGGATATTATTTTTAAAACCCTAAGGAAGGGTTAAAAATTAAATAAAACTATTTGCAGGGAAGGACGACAGTTACAATACTGTCTCGGCCTCTCGGGTTCGTACACTGACATAGGAGTCGGTGACCTAAGTCGACTTCAACGGTTCATTGCCCGTCTGGTACGGGAGGTAAGACTCTATCCACCCACGAATCCCCTATCAGTGGGTTTTATTTTGTGTGACAACTCACACCCCTGCAATAGAATGTCAAACTGGTATTACAATAGCCAATACAACGAATATCCGACTAATTTTCAAAATGGACATTACTTTGACCATAGTGTGAATAGTGGTTGGGAACATCAAACTTTTGAAGGTTATGGTCCATACCATGGTGAGCCCAATTACTATCCACACGCTAACTGGTCGTACGAGCAAAATTCCTCTCTACTAGAGTCCGCACGTAAGTTAGCTGAGTCTTCACATAAGTTACTTGAGTCGACACGTAGTTCAGCTGAGATGAATAACTTAGTTATGGACGAAAGAACCGCAACAACGTGTGAACCTTCTTTCCTAGATAAAATCAGGAAGTCATGTGAGTCGACTCATAAAATTTTGTTAGAGGCCCAGGAAAGAACAGCTCGAAATAATCTTAATTTCCAATATAGTGTTTCCAATAGTACCCGTGAAAATGAGGATAATTATTTGCATAATCAAGATGACGAGGTTAGAATTGGTAACACTACATGTTTAGATGAGGTTCAACCATTTTCATGCTATTATGATGATTATTATGAGGATATCGCTGATGAAGAATCTGAAATATGTAGGCATAGTGGTCAGGAATTTGTTACTCCTATTGAGCTTTATAATGATAATAATATTTCTAGTTCAAATCCAAATAATTTTAATAATTATTCACCTATTCAAAAGGACGAGGATTTGACTAGAGATACCACCGTTTTAGACGATGTAGTATCCCTTATGATTACAAAGCCGATGATGGTTTAGAGGAGCGAGTTTATTCTGAGAATACTGTTTTAAAGTCTTGCGATTTAGAAATATTAGCCTTAGACAAAGAAGATAGACTCGTAGAGAGATCAAATATAAGTGAGGATGCATCACCTGAGTATAACCTAGAAGAAGCAATTGACCATTTTTAGGAATCTGATGATCTATAAATTAGGGAAATTGTAGCTAGTCTATCTAGAGACACCCAAAATTCTATGTTTGGGGGTGATCATCATCCTCCATGTGCCTTACATTTAGCTCTTATAGAGATCCCTCACTTGGGACTTGACATATGTGCCTCAACCATTTTAAAAGATTATCTTCATACACGTTTTCCTGAACCTAGTGATGTCCATAAGGAAGTTCAATTGTTAGAAACCCATCCTCTGGTTGATGTGGTTTACCCAGGCTATGATACCAAGATTGACTTTGTTTTCCCACCAAATATTTTTCTTCCAAATGTGGGAACGTTTGAATTTGAAATGTGTCAATTATTAAGTTCTGAGACTAAACCTAATTATTTTGGGAAAATAGAATTGACACATTTGCTTAAGAATGACCACCACTCTCATTATGGTCAACTGTGTAAGTCAAATCTGATTGACTTAGAGGATCCTCAATTATTCAGGTTATTATTGTGTGCTTTCAAATTTTTCCAGACCTTAGAATATATTTCGGATCTTACTTATGAAGAGGTGCAGCCCATGAACATATTTTATTTAGACCCCTTTATAGAACCTGAACCTGAACCACAACTAGATGTAGTTGTCTTAAACAGGAAACTAGACAAGGGTGTGCTATGTTTATTCTTGGTTTGTTGCAGTTTCCTTTTATCTGTGTTAACACTTTTTGATGCAGATGATCCACAGTTGTTTCGGTTATTACTTTATGATTTTATGAGGTGACTAATCCTTTCTTAGTCTGGATGAAGACATTAAACTTAGCACTTCTTGAGAGGTAACCCAATACTCATGCAACATGGTAATATCTTTCCTTAACTCTTTGATGTGATTTTCAATTGAGTTTTAGTAATAGGTTCGTTGAGACTTGTGAAAGCAATAGATTTTAGACTTAATAAAACTTAAAAATAAAGAAAACTTAACTCAAAATTTGATTTCAAGATATTAGGAATAACCAAGACACTGATTCCACTATTACACATGAATAAATTATGGTAAATAAGCCAAAACTCTAATTATCTTTTAAGTCCCTTATTTCTTAATTCACATATAATCAGACAAATTCTCAAAAATTAATTGTATCCCCTAAGCATAGATTATCTAAACAAAGCATAACCTATCTAATTGAATCACAACTAATGAAGAAATTTTGCAAACAATTAAAAACTCTGCAAAAGCAGTGATTGAGTGAATTATAAATTGTAAATTAGAGAAAATAAATAATTACCAATTATTCATGCATAAATAGCTTCCTCATTGTCTTGGTTGTGAGAGAATTAGCCGCTCATCATGTTAGAAACACGCTCAAAAATCATTATTATTGGTCAAAGGGTTTACAAATGATGAAAATGGGAGAAATATAATAAAAACCGGGTTTGTAACAGTTATAAGTGTTACAAACCGAGCTGTTACAAAGAACGATAAAAGCTTCTTGTCACTGTTACTGTTTCTTTAAGACTGTCTCCTGAACTACGACCCTCGACTGTGAGTCGTTATCACTGTAGCATGAACGACTGTTCTTAGGAGTCCAATGTTCTTCGTGTTCTTCAATGGTAGCAGCAGCAGCAGGTCTCTCTGGTGATCAATCTTTCGCCTCTGTGATGCTCTGTAATCTCCCAAACTCTCCGTCCCCATATGCAACTCCCAAGACTCGTTTATATACTCACAACTCCTCCAAATATTCTCGAATCTTCACCATAACTCGCAGTAAAGAAAATATATTCTCGGGTTATTTTCTTTCCCTTCTTCCTTTCGTCTGTGCCTGAAGCTTTCAGTAATCATTCAATCACGCATTACCAGGTTGTGCATACGTCTCCGATTGCGTTGAACATGCTGTAAACACACGCCAATCCTCCACAGAATATCCCGAGAATATATTGCTCTGTTTTACGTGTGTGCATGAAATCTCCCACTGTTTTACGTCTCTTAACCACATACCAATCATGTTTTGGTGTAACAGACTTACTCCAAGTCAAATATGAGAGAAACTCGGCAAAAAACACGTCCAATCTTTGTCGCTGAAATCTTCGCAGCTGCAAACTCTATTTTCAAGCAAATTCTTGAATTCAAAAGATGAAGAAGGGTGGCCCCCTAACCAGAATGGGGGTGCCGATAGCAGCTACCTAGAGGATTCATGGGGTGCCCCTTATCCAAAATGTGGGTGCCTTTAGTACTTTTCTCCTGGGGTCCAAATAACACTTTTCGAGCAACTTTTTCCACACAAGTGTATTTCTCCAAAAACACCTAAACAAACATAAAAACACCATAATAAGTACAAAATCAAGCATTAACAATAGAGACACTGAGGACAATTCAGACACAAAAATGTGTCTATCAAATACCCCCAAACTTATTTTTTTGCTAGTCCTCGAGCAAATCTACTAGAAAATAAAATCCTAACTCACTAGGTGGCCCCAGTGACCGAGTTATAGTCTCGGGAGGGTTTACCAGAGGTGTACCCACAAAACCTTTACTCTAGACCCTAACTATCTACGCAGAACCTTGGAAGGCACTAAAGAATCTCCTTGGTTGGCATACAATCATTGACTATAGGAGGAAGTACCCTGATGCGAAATTCCAATTGTTGTACACGAGTTTGAACTCAAGCATACTAAAATTCATATATAAGTGACAGAGCTCTACTCAGATAGTTTCTGGACATCATAAACCGGAGTCAACCAATCACATGGATAGATTAAGAAGATTGATGTAGAGAAAAACGTAGATGATGTTGACTAAGGTGAACCTATCCTAATGGACTGAGATCTTTGGTTCGGACTAATATCAACACACTTTGGCATATACAAGGGAACCAGTGGTCGATAATCCTAACTCTAGGTCAACTCAGCTGGCATATACAAGGGTACCAGTGGTTGACTTTATTGTATTTATTCCGGTTGGTCTGGTGGTATGGTCTCAATTTATTTATTTTTTTTTTTTTATTTTTTTTTAATCTCAGCCATTCTATTTCACCCTAGCAATGGTAAAAAAAGAAGAAGAAGTGATCAGGATTCTTTCGACGTTTCCATCACGAGGATATGGCGATACTACCATGTTTTCTTTTCTAACACCTGAGCTCTGTGCTTTTATGAATAGACTCTTCTAGATGTTTCCATCTAATCAGATTGGTTCCTCAACTCCTACAACCAAGATGTTCCCATCCACTTAGATTAGTTAGTGCCAACCTTAATAAGCATAAATTTCTAGTCTTTGGAGTTTATTTATTGCAACTAAAAAGTTTCTCCCATACCCCCAAACTTAAATCTAACATTGTCCTCAATGTCCTAAAGATGAAATTAAAAACATGAACAAGGAGAAACTGTTACCATTTGAAGCAAAAGAGATAAGGAAAGATATTACCGTGTCGCATAAATATTGGGTTACCTCCCAAGAAGTGCTAAGTTTAAAGTCTTCAGCCAGACAATGGAAGAGATTAGTCAGCTCGAAGAATCATATAGCAAAGAGTAGGAATAACTGCGGGTCATCTGGATCAAAAAGTGCTAACCACAAGAAGAGGAAACTGCAACAGACCAGGAAGATATCCAACACACCCTTATCTATTTTTTTGTTTAAGATAACTACATCTAGTTGTGGTTCGGTTTCAGGCTCTACAAAAGGGTCTGGATAAAAAGTTTTCATCGCCTGGATTTCCTCAAAGGCAGTATCCTGAAGATCAGGTTCTAGAGTCTGGAAATACTCAATTAAGAACTTAGAAGCACATAAAAATAACCTGAATAACTGGGGATCCTCTAAGTCAATCAGACTTGACTCACACAGTTGACCACATTAGTGGTCATTCCTAAGCAAATGTGTCGACCCTAATCTCCTAAAGTAATTAGGTTTAGTCTCAAAACTTAATAATTGACACATCTGAAACTTATATGTTCCCATAATTGGAAGGAAGGTTTTTGGTGGGAAAACAAAGTCAATCGTGGTATCATAGCCTGGGTTAACCACATCAACCAGAGGATGGGTTTCTAAAAACTGAACTTCTTTATGGACACAACTAGGTTCAGGAAAAAGTGTATGAAGATAATCTTTTAGAATGGTTGAGGCACATATGTCAAGTCCCAAGTTAGGGACGTTTCTAAGAGTTAAAGCACATGGAGAATGATAATCACACCCAAACTTAGAGTTTTCAGTGTCTCTAGAAAGACTAGTCACAACTTCCCTAATTTCAAGGTCATATGATTCCTGAAAATGGTCAATTGATTCTTCTAAGTCAGGTTCATCCTCACTCATCTTTACAAGTTCATTTTCTTTGTCTAAGACTATTGTTTCTAAATCTCTAGACTCAAGATAAACTCGTTCCTCTAAACCTTCGTTGGCTTTGTGAAAAGGAAATACTACTGTAGTTGCAGGAAATCCTACACTACACCCCTCACAAGAATCTATACAATCAAATCATTTTGGGATGAACAATTATAATTTTTATTGATTAAACTATTTAAAAATGCTTACAAGATGAAATGGAAATTAGTTAAAGAATTACAATCACTCTAAATTTTCTCTCTCTTAATGACTTGCCCAACACTCGAAAAAAGATCTCCTTATCAACAGACATGTTCAACTTTATATAGGGTATTACATAGTGGATGACAGCTAAGCTGCCCTTTATTTTCGGGAATGACTTGCGAAATATCGCAAGTGTACAAATATATAATCTTGCAACTCTCCTAGATCTCGCTAGGTATTCACATCTTCCTCGTGTTTTGGCTGTCGTCATTCATTGCGTCATTTATATTACTTATCTGCGATACCTTCGCAATGCTGTCGTTTATTGATTTCTCGAGGTATTAATGTCGCGATATTCTGATCCTACATCTTGCCTCTTCTCATGTCTTCTCTACGAAGAAGAGAATGTCATGAGAACTAGTATTTTTGAAATGCCGCAACTGTTCATCTTTATCTGTTTTTGATATGACCCCGTACTTTTATACAGAATTTATTACACGTGTTTCTTCTTCCACTCTTTTCTTGACACGTCTCTTTCAACCGTTTATTCTTGACCATTCACGTCTCCTCTCGCGTTAAATGCATTTATCTTCTCGAGAACTCTTCTCTATATATAGTTTTCTCACCCTCCTCTTCTTCTTTTTTACTTTCTCTCTGCAATTTTTTTTCAATTCTCCTCCTCCGCAATTTACGTTTCCGCTACTATAAATCTTCCTTTTCTTCTTTCTCTTGATCTTCAATTCTTTATTCATTCCCATATTCTGAGAATGGCTCCATCTGGTCGTAGATACGAAATCCTTTTGGGTGAGACTCAAAAGAATTTACAAGAGAAGGGTTTCACCTTATCCACTATTCCCAATCAAGAATCTTCATCTATTCTTTCTGCAAAATTGTTTACTGATCATCATTGTGATGATCATAAAATCATAATTTCGCTAGGTCAGCTCCTCGCAAGTCTTCCCATTCCTCTCTACAATCCCGAATTGCCCTTGTTCTATGAAATTCTTTCTCATGAGAAGTTCTCGCGAGCTATCTATCAATTAAGTGGGGATTGCATCCGTTTAATGCTTGAATTCGCCAATCGTGGCGCTGGTAAGGGATCTCTATATCCTGATGAAGTCAGAGACCCTAAATTCACAAACTTAGAGATAGTTGCTTAAAAGTATTCAGTAGAAAATGTTTTTGAAAATTATGAAGTGATAAATATGAAGAACGATAGGTCTCGCTGGGGTGCACGGTTGAAAAAAAAAAAGAGAACATTCCTAGCGACAAGATACTCATGCAAGATATCGATTGGCATTCTGGCAAGAACAATGTTCCTCGCCATTCCAAAGACGATAAGTGGTGCGTCTTTCCTCTATTTTTGAATGGACCTTACATTTCAGGTTCCGATATACTCCCTGCGAATCTCGCAAATTATCATCCTTGGGTATTTAATTGGCCCGGGAAAGCAAAAGAGGTATATTTCCTAACTTTCACTTACTTTGCAATCTTCACTTCCTCTTATATCTAATCTTGCGAACTTTTTAGATCACCAAATTGAGAAGAAGTTACGAAAGGAATCCAAAGGCGAGTACCTTGGCGATACTCCGTTCAATCACGGATGAAGTAAGAAATATTTTCTTTTGCTATTTTTAACAATATTGTTGCCTCTGTTTCTTATCTTTATTCGTGTGTAAAGATTGGTGTTGAAGTTGCCGGAGAAGAAACTTCTGAAGCTGCGAAGGCCAAAGGAAAGGGTAAAGGTCCTCTTCGCAAGGGGAAATCCACTGCTCCACCTTCTAAAAAACGGAAGATTCACTCTTCTTCTCGCTCAAGTCCTCTATCCAGCGAGAGTTCTGATGAGGATGATGACAAAGTTGATATTTCTTTTGTGAAGGAGGATCATCTAACTGAATCCCCCATGGCGCTACTGTCTAATATCTTCTCAGATTCCATGCAAGGAATTGGAGATGATCGCCTCTCTAGTACATGCGAATCTCTCGCTAATATATGTGATGCTTCCTTGCTAGAGGGTAACGATTCTCTCCAAGGGGTTTCCAGATCAGTGACTCCCAGCTTCTTAAATGCACTTGGTGCCTTGGTACGTCTGTATTTCTTTATTTCTTCATAATTTTGATTTTAAATCATATCTTGATAATTTCTTTTTCTTTCTTTGTAGTCCGGGAGAGCTTCCTTTGTTGTTGCCTCAGATCTTGAAAAAAGGCGCAACACTCTTCACAAGAAAAATCTTCAACTTAGCAAGAAGAATGAAGAGTTAGAAAGTGCAACTGCGGTTCTTCGCGAAAGGATTCAACAACTGGAAGCTGAATCTTCCACAAAGAAGAATAAAATATCTAGCCTTCAAAGTGCTAATCAGCAACTCTATGGTATAAGATTCTTCCTTTTTCCTTGTTTTTATTCTGTCATTTATTTTTCTTTATCTGACATATCATTTTCGCAAACATTTATAATCTTTCTGATGAAGCCATCCTTCTTCACTCATTTCCCGAGCCTATGGATAGTGATGCTCTTCTTGCTCATCTCAACGAATCTTTAAACAGTTCTTTGAATAACAAAATTAGATCTCTTCCATTAAACGAACTTCGAACCAGATTTCACCTCTTAGAAATTGATCATAGATCTAGTTTAGGTTTAGCCAACCGATTTAAACGTCTATACCTTAGTTCCCACGAGAAAATTAATATTTTAAGGAAGAAAATTAGTAACCTTATGGATGACAAAGATCGCATTGCTAATCAAGGTGCCCAAGCATTAGCGAGATTTCAAAAAACTCTTCTTGAAGTCCAAGTTGAACGGGATGAATCTCTTCGCCAAAATGCCATACTTAACTAGAGAGAGAATCAAATTCGTTCTCTTCTTCTCATAAATAGTGGCGATGAATTCGCTTGGGCTGCGAAAGTTCTAGATAATGCCAGAAATAACTTAGGTGTTAACGTTAGCCTTCACGCTGAACATACTGCCTTGGTTAAAGATATGATTTCTGACAGAGAAGGTTGTTAACTGTTCTTCTTTACTTAACCGCTTCTTTTTTGTGAAATTGCTATTAAGTTACTAATTTATTGTCATATGCTCGCAGTAGCTGAGAAGAGGTTTCAGACAAGAATTAAAGAACTTGAATCTGAGAAAGCACAACTTGCAAAGGACTTCTCTCTTCGCAATGAAAAGTATTCCAAGTTGAAGAAGCAACTACAAACTACTGTAGCGAATTTCAAGAATGATGCTGTCCGCTTTCGCAATCAAACTATTAGGACAGTCTGCGATGACCACAGTATTCCTCTTTCTTCATATCCTTGTCTTCTTGATGAGATTCCTGAAAATATGCCTTCCTTGGATGTCTCTGATAGCGATGCTAGCGAAGAAGAGGTGTCCGATGAGGAGTATGATGAAAAAGAAGAATGAACTAAAATATGCCTTTCTTGTAATATCTGTACATTTATCCTTTTAGTCTCCCATTTTTGTAATTTCTTACTGTAAATCTCTTGGACCTTCAAATACGAGTTCTGCTTTGTTGTCCCTTTTCGCACATGTTAAAAGAACAATTCTTTCTTGCAATACAGTTAATCAATATTATGAGTGCGTAAGTCTATCATATGAAAATAAATAACAAGTTTATATCCTATTCATTCCCATATTTGCCTCTGTTATTTGTTTTCAAATGAGAGATTTAATCTAGAACCTTTAAGTAATAATATGCCTCAATTTCGCAACTGTTGTTGCTAAGTCTTCGCAAGCAAATTTTTCCTAGTTGTTTCCATGTATATACTCGCAAACTTATTTGTTTGCATATAATCATTTTCGCAAGCTTATTTGCTTACTCATTTTCTTGTGTGGTCTTATTTTGCCTTCCTAGTTAAAGGTCTTATTGCGCCACCCCTCGTCATTGCGACAAAATCGCAGGACGTCTTTACATTTTCATGTAATGACCCATTGATCTTGCCTTATCATTTCTTTAGTATTGTTGCCTCTGCAGGATAATTTTATTACGACAATATGACAGGCCTAAACTTTCTTGCGAAGATAAAGCCCCATGAAATTGCCGTCTTGCGACGAAATCGCAGGACGTCTTTACATTTTCATGTAAAGACCCATTGATCTCGTCTTATCCTCGCGTTAGTATTATTGCCTCTTCAGGATCATCGCACAAATATGACAAGCCTAAATTTTCTTGCAAAAATAAAGCCCCATGAAATTTCGTCTTAAGACACTTATCAGCTCCCTAATGGAGGGTGCCGCCCTTATCATCTCCCTGGTTGCCCCTTCAAGGAGGCGTACATCGTCCATACAAGACTAGCTCCTCCCATCCGGTCTTAACAACAACCAGTTGTTTTCGCATCCTCTTATCCCTTATACCTATAGGGCTTATGGTTACGAGACTGCACCCTAAGTGGAGTTTTCTTTGGGCCGAGTGCAGCATGTGCCAAGACTTGCCAAGAATGGCCGAGATACTTCAAATGCCCCAGGCACTCTTGGCTCAACCGTGTACCTCGGCGCCTTGGTCATACACTGACTCCTTGGAAGACACCCTCGGTCGTCCAACTAGGGTATAACCTTATATATATAGTTGGAAATCCAAGGTAATTCCCCCGGATGGGCTTTATTGACCCCAAATTTCCATGACTCAGGTTCCAGGGGCGGTGTAACCTTTTCCCTGAGCCATGTCAAGATATACCCCCTTATATGACGCACTTTAGGTCTTACATTTGCCTCTTGCGAAATATCATTCGCGAACTAGGGTGTACGCCATAAAGGTTCGTCCCATTCGTATATATCATTTATTTTTGATTATTTCTTCTCATTATCTTTGCGAAATTATCGCATAGTCTTACTTTGTTTGCTGTGATCTCGCTGTAATTTTTTAACCAGATTTTCATATATTCTGTCTCGCGAAACTTTCGCGAACCCCTTCTTCGATCATCATATTCTTTGTACTTTTAACATGTCTTTGTCACTCAAAAATGTTTTGTACATTTTCAAGTTAATTTTTTTTTTTTTTTTTTTACACCTTTCACAAATCTAAGATAAATTATTCATTTGTTACACCTCTTACTTCTGTTACTCTATGCTTCTTCATTTAAATTTCCTGATATTGCCTTCCCTTTTGCGAAACCATCGCAATTTCCAACTGTCTTCAGGCATTGGTTTCGCAATGAATCTTCATCTCTCACTTATATTGCGTCCACCATCAGTCTTTCCCTTCTTTGTTCTTCTTTGATATTCTGCTTCTAGTTCTTCTTTTGAGCAGCCCTTTCCTCGCAAGATTCCACATCAACTTCATAGCACTTTTGTCCCTCAGCCCAATCTCCTTTTATAACTCCAACACCACTGGGATGAGGAAATTTGATGCACTGGTGGTAAGTCGATGCTACACCCAAGATCTCATGTAACCAAGGTCGCCCAATTAATGTATTATAGGGGGACTCCACATCGACTAAGCAAAACAAAATTTCAGTTGATAATCCTTTCAGTGGTATTCGCATATGAGCTTCTCCTTTAGGTTTATTGGCAGTACCATTAAAACCATAAATCTTATAAGTTGAAGGTATCAGATCTTCGTCTTTCCCTCCCATAGTCTTATAAGTATGGTAAAAATGGATGTTTACAGAACTTCTAGTATCAATTAAGATTCTATTGATTGCCCATGAATTTTCCGCCTCATCATCTTCATCATCAACGGGTTTTGGGTTAATCTCCAATCTTACCACTAATGGACTGTCATGCATCTCTCCGCCCTCAGGTACCTCTTCTGCGGTAAAAGAAATAATCTGCGTTTGCCATTCCTTTAGTGGCGATGTCTTCGCGATGTTCATTACTTCTCTATTTTCAGCATCTCTTGCGAAAACCCTACTGAGAACACTATCATGAAAATCTTCAATTGTCCTGTACGAATGTACGATAGAGTTGCAGAACAAGTTTTTTTGCTTTCGCTCCAACTTCTACTACAAATGTTTCTTTCCCTTTTGTTGTGTTTACTCTGTGAATTTCTGGTGGTGGTGGTAATGGTTGAGTCTTCTCTTCACATTTTAAGAAATGATTTAGCTTCCCTTGGTCTATCATTCTGAGGATGATTCTTTTTATGTTTCTGCAATCATTTGTTAGGTGTCCATGAAAATGGTGATAGGAACAGAATTCATGACTTCTATCACCCGGAGGCGGTTCATTCCCCATGTTCCATGGTGCAGGTATATTTTCCATCAGGATTATAGCTTCCCATATCTTCTCCATACTAGCATTCAGCGGGGGCATCTTGATTTCCTCCCATACTACCCTATGACCTCGCTGCCCTCTATGATAATTCTGCCTCTGACCTCCGTAAGTTTCTTGCGGCTGATCAAGTCTTTGAATTTTGCTATTTCCGCCACGGTTATAGAAGTTTCTCTCTCTTTCAAATTCTTCCTGATCACGACTTCCCATGGCTACTAACTTTCGCTGACCATCATCCGTTACCATTTCTTGTTGACCTGCGAGGTGCTCGCCACTGTGTTTATCAATTTAGGTAACAAACTTGCATTCGCAGCTCTTGAACTTGCATTCGCAACAGGGTATGATTCCATTTCATTTTGCTTTTCCTCTAGAGCAATGTACTCCTCCTGAAGTTCTCGCAACTCAGTCATTGTGATTGTATTCTTGACTCTAAAAACTTGAATGTATAACAGATTGGTTGCGAACATTGCATTAATGAATGATAAAATGAGATATCTCTCATCCACACGACCAGCCATATCGCTACACATTGTCTTTCACCTCACGGTCAGATGTTTCAAACTTTCGCCAACCCTTTGTTTTAACCCAAATACATCTTCAATACCCGGTCGCGAGGAATTATTACTTATGTACGCCCCTAAAAATATAGCTTGTAAATGGTTGAATGATGTGATTGTGTTTCTTGGTAAACCTTCAAACCATTTCAACGCTTCTCCTGTCAGACTTGATGCAAAATACTTGCACAATATAGCATCATGATTTTCCCATTGTAACATACACCTCACATAAGCTTTGATGTGTTGTATTGCACAAGTTGTTCCATCAAAAATCTTTGGTTAACGCAGGTAAATTACACTTTGGGGTATTCCTCCTAGTTGTACTTCTTGTGTAAATGGAGTTTTCGCAGCTTCCTCGATGGCCTCATCCAATTGTCTCTTTCCTCCTCCCTTTTTTCTGTTCAGCATTCCTCTCATTTCTGCTAATTCTCTCAGGATTTGTTCATTTACATCAGAATTTGAATCTACTGGTCTTTTTAGTTCCGCCTCTCTTCTCCTGCGTTCATGTCTGCTTTGACTTTCTTGTTCATCATTTTCTTCTCGTCTTTCTCTGCGATCTTCTCCTTCATCTCTTTCACGAATTCGCACACCGTTATATCTATCATTTTCTCTTCTTTGCTGCCTATCGATTCTCCTTTGTACTCTTTCATATTCTTCATTGATATTACCATTGTTGCGATTTTGTTCTCGCCTTCTTTCTCGATTATCATGATTATTCTGGCGAATTGCTTCTTCCAATTCCTGTTCTTCCATTTCTGTTCTTAATCTTTCCCTCTCGCAAGCTAGACGTGCTTGTTCAGCATAGTGTCTTTCAATTTCATCTTCAATCTCTTTTTGCTTCCTCTGTGCTTCTCTCCCATGCAATATTCTTCTTCCTTCTTCCTGATTTTCTTCATCAGCTGGATTATTCCGCCCCTGACGCTGCCTATTTCCTTGATTTCCATCATTTCGCCCATTTTGAAGAGTCTCGGGATGTGGGATATAACGATCTTCCATCATTTCTCTTCTCTCGCAATGTTCTACGCTTGGATTTTGCGCTTCCTCTCGATTTTCTTCATCAGCATTTTCTATAGGTAAAGTTCTCCTTATTTCCTCTCCAACTGATCTTGAGCTTGACCTTGTAGTACTTCTCGACCTTCTGTTTTGTAATCTCATGTTTTCCATCCTCAACTCATGATTTTGTCTTGTCAAATTTGCACGTTCCTCTGCCTCTAATCGCCTTTCTTCATGTATTGTTTGTCTCAATGCCTCTAATGCTGCGATCTCTTCATTTCCATGGATTATTTCTCCAATCCCTTCTCGGTCTCTCTCCTCTTGTCCATTGTTCATCAATTGTTGTTCTTCTCCCCTTTCGTCCACAGAGTCTGATCTCCAAGTATGCACGCTTACTCTATCATAATCCACAGTTCTATTCGGTACTGGTTGAATTGGTGATTGAATTTGATTTTCTTCATTATTTCTTGTGTTCATTCTTGAGGATTCCCCCATTTCATTTCTCCTTTCACCAGCAAGTCTCATACTCCTGCTAACAGTTGTTGGTTGTTCTGATGCATATCTTCTTCTAGCCATTTCTCAATTTCAGTAAGTTGTTGAAAATTATATGAAATTCCTTCCCTATTACTCCAAATTCTTTCAAATCACGGTGGCAATCTTCACTCTCTCCCTGTTTCTAGCGCCAATATGTAGTTGCAGGAAATCCTACACTACACCCCTCACAAGAATCTATACAATCAAATCATTTTGGGATGAACAATTGTAATTTTTATTGATTAAACTCTTTAAAAATGCTTACAAGATGAAATGGAAATTAGTTAAAGAATTACAATCACTCTAAATTTTCTCTCTCTTAATGACTTTCCCAACACTCGAAAAAAGATCTCCTTATCAACAAACCTGTTCAACTCTTTATATAGGGTATTACATAGTGGATGACAGCTAAGCTCTCCTTTATTTTCGGGAATGACTTGCGAAATATCGCAAGTGTACAAATATATAATCTCGCAACTCTCCTAGATCTCGCTAGGTCTTCACATCTTTCTCGTGTTTTGGCTGTCGTCATTCATTGCGTCATTTATATTACTTATCTGCGATACCTTCGCAATGCTGTCGTTTATTGATCTCGCGAGGTATTGATGTCGCGATATTCTGATCTCACAACTACATCGTCTAAAACAGGGATATTTCTAGTCAAAACCTCGTCCTTTTGAATAGGTGAATAATTATTAAAATTATTTGGATTTTTACTAGAATTAACATTATCATTATAAAGTTCATTGGGAGTAACAAATTCCTCATCACTATGCCTACATATTTCAGATTCTTCATCAATATTATCCTCATCACAATCATCATTATAATAGCATGAAAATAATCGAACCTCATCTAAACAAGTAGTGTTACCAATTCTAACCTCGTCATCCTGATTATAAAAATTGTCCTCATTTTCACGGGTGATATTGGAAAGAATGTATTGGCAATCAAGAGTAATTCGAGCAATTCTTTCTTCCGTCTCTAACTCTAACCTGCGTGTTGTCTCAGCAAACTCACGTGTTGACTCGGCTAACTTACACCTTGACTCAAGTATCTTACGTGCTTCATCTAGAGAAGAGGAATTATAGGAATTTTGCTCGTATGACCGGTATTCGTGTGAATAGTAATTGGGCTCACCATGGTATGAGCCATAATCTTCAAAAGGTTGGCATCCCCAACCACTATTCACACTCTGGTCATAAAAAGAGTGATGTCCATATTGTTCAGTTGGATATTCATATTCATTGTGATGGCTATTATAATACCAGTTTGACATCCTAACTGCAAGGGAATTCTACATAAGCATAAACAAGACTGACTCGACCACAACAAACCTACTGATTTCTAGCAAACAAAAAGCATGATGGCTCCACTTAGATTGTTTCTAGACCAGCTTCTAATCCTTCGAAAGGGAATTAGTTACAATTTAAGTAGACCCCCCTGGAATCAATCTGAGTTAAAGTAAGCTAAATAGAGACGAGGGAAGCTCGATGGAGCTTTGATACCCAAGGCCTCATCGCATTACAAGGCGGCACAATCACGCATTCAACTCACAGAAACCGTCATGAACTTCGAAGTATGCTTAAAAGAGTAACCAATATTTTTCGAATGACTTTCCTATTAAGCTCGTTACCCTATCGGTCTTGTTCTAGTCAGTATTTTAGGCTTGAGTTCGCGTTTGGTATCGTTTTCCTAAGGCGGGCAAGAAGAGAACGGTGATGAAATCCGAACCCTTATCTTGTATGGCCAGGCCTTGCCCTTTAATAGGAAATTAAAGCAGCCGTTTTCAATACCTCAACATATATGCATACAAAATCATCTAGTAAACCCGCTGACAGGGGATTCGCGGGTGTTTATAATTCTTACCTCCCGTTCCAGAAGGGGGATGAACCGTTGAAGTCGACTCGGGCCACTGACTCCTATGTCAGTGTACGAACCCGAGGGGCCGAGACAGTATCATAACTGTCGTCCTTCCATGTGCAGTTTATATTTAAATAAACCCTTCCTTAGGGTTTTAAAAAAAACTAAAGCCCAATGTCCAATGTCCAAAAATAAAAAAATAAAATCCAAAAATAAAAGATTACAAAAAATAAAACCTATTTACAGTTTCTAAATTTTTTTAAAAAAATAAATAATAACTATATACAAAAAAAAGTTTCTTCTTCACTCCTTTTGGATTCCTTTTTTTTTTTCTTTCCTTCGTTGGCTTCGCTTTTCTTTTCAACACTCTCTCTTTTTCTTTAGCTCAGCTCCAAATCTGAAAGCAAACAAGAAATACCAAAACGCGTAAAAAAGAACAAAAATAATAAAAAAAAAACCTAAAAAAAAAAAAAATCTATAAACAAGTCCCCGGCAGCGGCGCCAAAAATTGATGTGATTTTCAATTGAGTTGTAGTAATAGGTTCGTTGAGACTTGTGAAAGCAATAGATTTTAGACTTAATAAAACTTAAAAATAAAGAAAACTTAACTCAAAATTTGATTTCAAGATATTAGGAATAACCAAGACACTGATTCACTATTACACATGAATAAATTATGGTAAATAAGCCAAAACTCTAATTATCTTTTAAGTCCTTATTTCTTAATTCACATATAATCAGACAAATTCTCAAAAATTAATTGTATCCCCTAAGCATAGATTATCTAAACAAAGCATAACCTATCTAATTGAATCACAACTAATGAAGAAAATTTTGCAAACAATTAAAAACTATGAAAAAGCGGTGATTGAGTGAATTATAAATTGTAAATTAGAGAAAATAAATAATTACCAATTATTCATGCGTAAATAGCTTCCTCATTGCCTTGGTTGTGAGAGAATTAGCCGCTCATCATGTTGGAAACACGCTCAAAAATCATTATTATTGCTCAAAGGGTTTGCAAATGATGAAAATGGGAGAAATATAATAAAAACCGGGTTTGTAACAACTATAAGTGTTACAAACCGAGCTGTTACAAAGAACGATAAAAGCTTCCTGTCACTGTTACTGTTGCTTTAGGACTGTCTCCTGAACTACGACCCTCGACTGTGAGTCGTTATCACTATAGCATGAACGACTGTTCTTAGGCGTCCAATGTTCTTCGTGTTCTTCAATGGCAGCAGCAGCAGAAGGTCTCTCTGGTGATCAATCTTTCGCCTCTGTGATGCTCTGTAATCTCCCAAACTCTCCGTCCCCATATGCAACTCCCAAGACTCGTTTATATACTCACAGCTCCTCCAAATATTCTCGAATCTTCACCATAACTCGCAGTAAGGAAAATATATTCTCGGGTTACTTTCTTTCCCTTCTTGCCTTCGTCTGTGCCTGAAGCTTTCAGTAATCATTCAATCACGCATTACCAGGTTGTGCATACGTCTCGGATTGCGTTGAACATGCTGTAAACACACGCCAATCCTCCACAGAATATCCCGAGAATATATTCCTTTGTTTTACGTGTGTGCATGAAATCTCCCACTGTTTTACGTCTCTGAACCACATACCAATCATGTTTTGGTGTAACAGACTTACTCTAAGTCAAATATGAGAGAAACTCGGCAAAAAACACGTCCAATCTTTGTCGCTGAAATCTTCGCAGCTGCAAACTCTATTTTCCCGCCAATTCTTGAATTCAAAAGATGAAGAAGGATGGCCCCCTAACCAGAGTGGAGGTGCCGATAGAAGCTACCTATGGGGATTCCAGGGGTTCCCCTTATCCAAAATGTGGGTGCCTTTAGTACTTTTCTCCTGGGGTCCAAATAACACTTTTCGAGCAACTTTTTCCACACAAGTGTATTTCTCCAAAAACATCTAAACAAACATAAAAACACCATAATAAGTACAAAATCAAGCATTAACAATAGAGACACTGAGGATAATTCCGACACAAAAATGTGTCTATCACTCTTTTGCTTCAAATGGTAACAGTTTCTCCTTGTTCATGTTTTAAATTTTATCCTTAGAAAATTTAGGACAATGTTAGATTTAAGTTTGGGGTATGGGAGAAACTTTTTGTTAGTTGCAATAAATAAACTCCGGAGCCTAGAAATTTATGCTTATTAAGGATGACACCAACCAATCTAAGTGGATGGAAGCATCTTGGTTGTAGGAGTTGAGGAACCAATCTGATCATATGGAAACATCTAAAGAGTCTATTCATAAAAGCACAGAGCTCAGGTGTTAGAAATAACATGGTAGTTTCGCCATATCTCGTTGAGTCCTTTTCACTTCTGTTTTTATTTTGTTTTCTTTTTAAAATATGTTTCTCTAAGTGATTAGGTGCGGCACACAAATCAAGTTGTTACCACTGCTAGAGTGAAATAGAGTGATTGAGATACCAAAAAAAAAAAAAATTTGAGACCAGACCACCAGACCAACCGGAATAAATTCAATAAAGTCGACCACTGGTACCCTTGTATATGCCAACTGAGTTGACCTAGAGTTAGGATTATCGACCACTTTGGTTCCCTTGTATATGCCGGTGTGTTGATATTAGTCCCGAACAGTATCTCAGTCCATTAGGATAGGTTCATTTTGGCGGTGGCCTTGAGACGAGATATGGGAAACACAGTTCACCTTAGTCAACATCAAAACCATCTACGTTTTTCTCTACATCCATCTTCTTAATCTATCCATGTGATTGGTTGACTCCAGTTATGATGTCCAGAAACTATCTGAGTAGAGCTCTGTCACTTATGTATGAATTTTAGTATGCTTGAGTGCAAACTCGTGTACAACAATTGGAATTTCGCATCAGGGTACTTCCTCCTGTAGTCAATAAGTATGCCAACCAAGGAGATTCTTTAGTGCCTTCCAAGGTTTTGCGTAGATAGCTAGGGTCTGTAGTGTAAAGGTTTTGTGTGTATATCTCTTGTAAGCCCTCCCGAGACTATAACTCGGCCACTAGGGACACCTAGGGGTTTAAAGGCTTGTTGCATACGCTAAATACAATCGACGATGCCTGCGACAGTGAGTTAGGATTTGATTTTGTAGATTTGATTTGCTCGGGACTAGAAAATAATAAGTTTGGGGGTATTTGATAGATGCATTTATGTGTCTATTTTCATCTCGATTTTCTATATTGTTAGTACCCATTTTTATTCTTATTTTGGTATTTTATGTCTTTGTAGGTATTTTTGAAGAAATAAACATGTGCAGAGAAATTAGCTCGAAAAGTGGCATTTGGACCTCCGGAGAAAATTTCCAAAGACACCCCTCAAATGGATAAGGGTTAACCACCGTTATTTACACCCCACATCTACTATTTGCACCCCAGTGCTAAAGGGACCCTATAGCTGGATTAGGGGGACTTCTTCAACATTCAAACCATTTCTTTTGGCGGGAAAATAAGTCTGCACCTGTATGACTTTCTGGTTTGATTTCAACGAGTTTTTCTCTGGGATTTCTTCACATTTGTGGATAGAGATTAACAGGGAGTGTATGGGTAGATGTTTCGATCAACTTGGGATGGATTTTTATCATGAAGCAAAATAGGGATACATGTTCTTCGGGTTTGTATTCACGGGAATTTCTGAGAGGAGTTTTAGCCGGATAAAGTGTTGGATTGGACTGGAATGAACCTGTCTCGATTGAACAGGCTTAGTAATGGGCTTTAGTTCGATGGAGAAAGGTTTTTCATGTAAACAGGGAGGTGGATGAGAGCTTCTCGGCAAAACAGGGGAAGAGTAATAGTCACGGGAGTTTCTATCCTATATTTGGAAGTTACGTACAGAGTGGGAGAAGATAAATATTCTGTTAAGATTGGTTACCGGATTTGGAGAGTTTCAAAGAAGCCAGGAGACGCGTAAACAAGAGGAGAAAATGGAAAGAAAAGCCGAGACTTTGGTATAAAGAAAACCAGAGATTTACTTGGTATTTTTGGTTGGTGTGTGTATATATATGAGCTGTGGGAGTCACAGAAAGAGTATCGAGTAGTTAGGGGTCGGTACGGAGGCTGCAGAAGCGGAGAAATCAGGGTTACAGGAAGGTACCTGCTGCTGCTGAAGAAGAAGGAGACGAAGAACATTAGATGAACAGAAACGGTTGCAGTTCTGCTACAGCAGGAAACTATCGTTCTTCTACAGTCTTAGAACCTTGTAACAGTGACTTCTGTAACACCCTTACAGCGTTGCAAATCTCTGTGTTATACAATTTCTTCAATAAAACACCTTTTTGAGCTATGGATTATTATTTTGTGCGTGTTTTTGATATGAGGAGATAAACCCCAACACTGGGACGACGGAGGAAGCCATTTTCACAATTGATTGGTAACTATAATTGATTCTTTATGACTTTTGCACTTGTTTTAATTGATTTATGATTTTCATTAATTATTTGTGATTTTGTCTGTTAGCGTATGCTTAGTCTAAGAACTCTTGATGCGCTATGCTTATGATTTACATCTAAGTCTTTATAAAATCTACTTTTGGAAAAGAAATAGATTCTACAAAAGAGCTAGAATTGTTATGATTCGTTATATAAACCAATTGAATGTGATTAGTGGTGAAATCCGAAATCCCAGTCTCCCGTAAAATTGTTATTACTTCTATTTAAATCTAAAATCAATCTTCACACGTCCGAGTTGAACGAATCTTTACTACCACTTTACAACAACTTTAAAAATCACATCACCATCTAATCACCCGAGGTTTTGAGTCATTCCTCGACAGAAGATACTTCAGTGTAGCATGATCAGAGTAGACTATGACCTTAGACCCAAGGAGATATGTGTAGTTGCAGGAAATCCTACACTACACCCCTCACAAGAATGCACACAACTAAGCCATTTAAGATGAACAATTATAATTTTTATTGATTAATTTCTTGAATGTTTACAAGACAAAATGGAAAAGATCTAAGAAATTACAATTACTAAAAACTTTCTCTCTCTTAATGACTTGCTCAACACTCGAAAAAGGATCCCCCTTACAATAGGCCTGTTCGGCTCTTTATATAGGGTGTTACATAATGGATGACAGCTAAGCTGTCCTTTATTTTCGGGAATGATTTGCGAAGTGTCGCAAGTGTACAAATGCATAATCTCGCGGCACTCCTAGATCTCGCTAGGTATTCACACCTTTCTCGTGGTCTGGCTGTAGTCATCCATTGCGTCACTTATTTTACTTGTCTGCGACTCCTTCGTTATTTAACATTTATGGATTTCGCAGTGGTGTTGGTGTTGCGATATTCTGATCCTACATCTTGCCTCTTCTCATGTATTCTCTGCGAAGGAGAGAATGTCATGAGAATTATTATTTTCAAACTGCCGCAACTGTTCATCCTTATCTGTTGGGCGATTTGACTTCATACTTTTACATAAAATCTATAATACGTGTCTCTTCTTCCACCCATTTTTTGACACGTCCCTTTCAACCGTTACTTCTCAACCATTCACGTCTCTTCTCGCATTAAATGCGTTTATCTTCTCAATAATTCTTCTCTATATATAGTTTTCTCATCCTCCTCTTCTTCTTTTTTACTTTCTCTCTGCAATTTTTCTTCAATTCTCCTCCGTAACTTCCGCTTTTGCTACTGTAAATTTTCTTTTTTCCTTTGATCTTCAACTCCTTAATCATTCCCATACTCTGAAAATGGCTCACACCGGTCGTAGATATGAAGTTCTCTTGGGAGAGGCTCAAAAGGATTTACAAGAGGAAGGTTTCACATTATTCACTATTCCCCATCAAGAATCTTCATCTATTCTTTCCGCCAAATTTTTTACTGATCATTGTTGAGATAATCAAAAGATCATAATCTCGCTAGGTCAGATTCTCGCCGGCCTTCCCATTCCTCTCTACAATCCTGAACTTCCTTTGTTTTATGAAATTCTTGCTCATGAGAAATTCTCGCGAGCTGTTTACCAACTAAGTGGAGATTGTATCCTCTTAATGCTTGAGTTCGCCAACCGTGGCGCTGGTAAGGGGTCTCTCTATTCTAATGCAGTCAAAGATCCTAAATTTGTAGATTTAGAGATATTCGCTGAGAAGTATTCAGTAGAGAATTTCTTTGAGAATTATGAAGTAATAAACATGAAGAACGATAGAACTCGCTGGGGTGTACGTTTGAAAAGAAGAGAAAATATCCCCAGCGATAAAGTACTTATGCAGGATATCGATTGGCATTCTGGCAAGAACAATGTTCCTCGCCATTCTAAAGACGAAAAATGGTGTGTCTTTCCACTATTCTTAAATGGACCTTATATTTCAGGTTCGAATGTACTCCCTGCGAACCTCGCCAACTATCAACCTTGGGTATTTAACTGGCCCAAGAAAGCTAAAGAGGTGTGCTTCCCGAATTTCGCTCAGTTTGTAATTATTACTTCTTTTTACATCTACTAATCTTGCGAAATTTTCAGATTGTTAAATTGAGAAAAAGTTATGAGAGAAATCCTAAGGCGAGTACTCTGGAAATTCTCCAGTCGATCACGGATGAAGTAAGAAATACTTTTCTTCATTATTTTTAACAATATTGTTGCCTCTGTTTCTTATCTTCATTCGTGTGTGAAGGTTGGCGTTGAAGTTGTTGAAGAAGAGGATATTTCTGAAGCTGCGAAAGCTAAAGGCAAGAGTAAAATTCCTCTTCGCCAGAAGAAATCTGTTGCTCCACCTTCTAAAAAGCGGAAAATCCATTCTTCTTCTCGTTCCAGTCCTCAATCCAGCGAGAGCTCTGATGAAGATAATGATGATGTTGACACCTCTCTTGCGAAGGAGAATCATCCAGTTGAATCTGCTATGGCGCAACTATCTAGTGTTTTCTCTGATTCTATGCAAGGAATTGGAGATGATCATTTTTCTGCCACATGCGAAGCTCTCGCAAATATCTGCGATGCTCCCTTACTAGAGGATGATGATTCTTTTCGTGGAGTTTCTAGAGCAGTGACTCCCAGTTTCCTAAACACACTTAGTGCCTTGTTATGTCTATATTTCCTTATTTCTGCATGATTTCAATTATAAACCTCATCTTGACAATTTCTTTATTTTCCTTTATAGTCTAGGAGAGCTTCCTTTGTTGTTGCCTCAGATCTCGAGAAAAGGCGCAACAGTCTCGAAAAGAAAAACTTTCAACTTAAGAAGAAGAATGAAGAACTGGAAGCTGAAGCTGTTTCTCTTCGCAAGAGAGATAAAGAACTTGAAAATGAAACTGCTACTCTTCGTGAAAAGACCAAACAATTGGAAGTTGAGTCCTCTTCTCAGAAGGACAAGATATCTAGCCTTCAAAATTCTAATCAACAACTTTATGGTATAAAATTCTTCTCTTTTCCTTGCTTTTGCTCTATCATTTGTTTTTCTTTATCTGACTTATCATTTTCGCAGATGTTTATAACCTTTCTGAGGAAGCCATTCTTCTTCACTCATTTCCTGAGTCTATGGATAACGATGCTCTTCTCGCCCATCTCAATGATTCTTTAAATAGCTTTTCAAATAACAAAATCAAACTTCTTTCTTTAAATGAGCTTCAATCCAGATTCCACCTTTTAGAAGCTGATCATAGATCTAGTTTGAGTTTAGCCAACCAATTTAAACACCTATATCTTAATTCCCAAGAGAAAATTAATACTTTAAGGAAGAAGGTTAGTGATCTTATAGATGACAAAGACCGCATTGCTAATCAAGGTGCCCAAGCGTTAGCAAGATTTCAAAAAACTCTTCTTGAAGTTCAAGTTGAGCGGGATGAATCCATTTGCCAAAATACTATTCTTAGCGAAAGAGAGAATCAAATTCGTTCCCTTCTTCTCATAAACAATGACGATGAGTTCGCTTGGGCTGCGAAAGTTCTAGATGACGCCAGAAATAATTTAAGTGTTAATGTTAGTCTTCAAGTTGAGCACGAAGCCTTGATTAGGGATATGATTTCTGATAGAGAAGGTTGTTGATCATTCTTCTTTACTTAATTGTTTATTATATATGAAGTTGTCATCAAGTTGTTGATTCATTGCTCTACATTCGCAGAGGCTGAGAAAAGATTTCAGAAAAGAATTGAAGAACTTGAATCCGAAAAAGAACAACTTGCAAAGGACTTCTCTCTTCGCAATGACAAGTATTCCAAGTTGAAGAAGCAACTACAAATTACTGTGGCGAATTTCAAAAATGATGTTGTTCTCTTTCGCAATCAGACTATTAAGACAGTATGTGATGACAACAATATTCCTCATTCTTCATACCCTTGTCTTCTTGATGAAATCCCTAAGAACATGCCTTCTTTGGATATCTCTGATAGCGATGCTAGCGAAGAAGAATCTGATGAAGATAATGAAGTAGAAGGATCTGGTGAAGAAGAAGAATCAAGCAAGAAATAGCACCATTTTCTTCTTTCTCTTTTTGTAACATCTGTATATTTATCCTTTTAATCTTCCATCTTTATAATCTCTTATTGTAAGTTTCTTGGATCTTCAAATACAAATTCTACTTTTGTTGTCCCTTTTTGCACATGTTAAAAAAGCAATTCTTTTTTGCAATATGGTTAATCAATATTATGAATGCGTAAATCTATCATATGAAAATAAATAACATGTTCTCAATCTATGCATTCCCATACTTGCCTCTGTTATTTGTTTTCAAATGAATGATTAAGCAAATAACCTTTAGATGATAACATGCCTCAGTCTCGCAACTGCTGCTGCTGAATTCTCGCGAGAGAATGTTTCTTGGTTGTTTTCAAGATCTCATTTTTTCTTTTTCTTTTGTGTGGTCTTATTTTGCCTTCCTAGTTAAAGGTCTTATTGCGCCACCTCTTGTCATTGCGACAAAATCGCAGGACGTCTTTACGCTTTTATGTAAAGACCCATTGATTTTGCCTTATCATTTCTTAGTATTGTTGCCTCTGCAGGATAATTTTATTGCGACAATATGACAGGCCTAGATTTTCTTGCGAAAATAAAGCCCCATGACATTGCCGTCTTGCGACGAAATCGCAGGACGTCCTTACACTTTCATGTACTGACCCCTTGATCTCGTCTTATCTTTGTCTTTTGTATTATTGCCTCTTCAGGATCATCGCACAAATATGACAAGCCTAAATTTTCTTGCGAAAATAAAGCCTCATGACATTTGCGTCTTAAGACACTTATCAGCTCCCTAATGGAGGGTGCCGCCTTTATCATCTCCCTGGTTGCCCCTTCAAGGAGGCGTACATCGGCCATACAAGACTAGCTCCTCCCATCCGGTCTTAACAACAACCAGTTGTTTTCGCAGCCTCTTATCCCTTTTACCTATATGGCTTATGGTTACGAGACTGCACCCTAAGTGGAGTTTTCTTCGGGCCGAGTGCAACATATGCCAAGACTTGCCAAGAATGGCCGAGACACTTCAAATGCCCAGGCACTCTTGGATCAACCGTGTACCTCGGCGCCTTGATCATACACTGACTCCTTAGAAGAGACCCTCGGTCGTCCAACCAGGTATAACCTTATATATATAGTTGGAAATCCAAGGTATCTCTCCTGGATGGGCTTTATTGAACCCAAATCTCCATGACTCAGGTTCCAGGGGCGGTGTAACCTTTTCCCTGAGCCATGTAAAGAGATACCCCCTCATATGACGCACTTTAGGTCTTACATTTGCCTCTTACGAAATTTTATTCGCGAACTAGGGTGTATACCATAAAGGTTCGTCCCATTCTGATATTTCATTGATTTTAGATTGTTTCTTGTCATCACTTTTGCGAGAATTTCGCGTATTCATTTCTCAATTATCATAGTCTTTGTATCTTCAGCTTGTCTTTATCATTCAAATTCCTGCAAAAGCATCGCGTATTCTTTTTTCGATTATCATAGTCTTTGCATCTTCAACCTGTCTTTATCACTCACTCGTTAATTTTTTTTTTTACAACCTTCGCAAGTCTAGAATCGACTATTCACTCCTTTCGCCTCTTACTTATGTTGCTCTCTGCTTCTTCATTATTCAAATTTCCTAATACCGCCTTCCCTTTTGCGAAATCATCGCAATTTCCAACTTTCTTCAGGCATTGGTTTCGCAACGTATTTTCTTCTCTCACCTGTATTGCGTCCACCATTAGTCTTTCTCTTCTTTGTTCATTTTTGATGTTTTGCTTCCAGTTCTTTTTCTGAGCAGCTCTTTCCTCGCAAGATTCCACATCAACTTCATAGCACTTCTGTCCCTCAACCCAATCTCCTTTTATGACTCCGACACCAGTGGGATGAGGAAATTTGATGCACTGGTGATAAGTCGATGCTATACCCAAAATCTCATGTAACCAAGGTCGCCCAATCAATACGTTATAGGTAGATTCCACATCGACTATGCAGAACAAAAATTTCAGTTGATAATCCTTTCAGTGGTATTCGCATATGAGCTTCTCCTTTAGGTTTGTTGGCAGTACCGTTGAAACCATAGATCTTATAAGTTGAAGGTATTATATCTTCGTCCTTCCCTCCCATAGTCTTGTAAGTATGATAAAAAAGGATATTTACTGAGCTTCCAATATCGATTAAGATTCTATTGATTGCCCATGAATTTTCTGCCTCATCATCTTCATCATCAACAGGTTTTGGGTTAATCTCCAATCTTACCACTAATGGGTTATCATGCATCTCTCCACCCTCAAGTACTTCTTTTGCGCTAAAAGAAAGGGGAAAAATATTTGTAGCCCAAAAAAAATAATTTCTATATCCAAAACCCACCTTTTAGATTGTTTATATGGGTAACCCAAAATTTTGATAAATGAAAATAGAATTACAAAGATAACCTTTAGTTTATATGGTCTCCTGTTTCCAGACTTTTTCTCGGCAGATCTTCTATGTTTAAACAAGGTTAGAGTGCAAATGGGTAAGAGAATAAGCTGCAACCAGGCTGACAAGTTACCTGGTTGAACGATGACCCTATCCAGACAAGTCTTCAACGCCCTCGAGAATGCGAGCCTACACTGATGGGGTATGCATGAGACCGTTGTGAACTGTTTTTGGAGAACAGTGTTGAGTAAATCAGTATATAATGAAACTACCACATTAGCACTATCTTCTATTACAACTTCACAAACATCAGCAGCACTCGATAAGCTCGAACAACCAACCCCTACCTCAGCTGGTTTGTCCAAACCGTAAAGAAGAAAATCAACCTCAGCTCCCTTGAGAGGCCCTGCGATTACATCTCCATGCACTACACCCTCCCTGCCTTTGCACGACTTCTTCCATCCATGAAGATGCATGCATTTGCAACACAGCCACATCCGTAAGCAGCGTAAAGCTTTCTCCCACGCCAAGTAGATGCTCAAATGATTAGCTGTCAAGTCTCTGCAAATAGCTTTGTTATCGTCATAGAAGAGATGCTTATCGTATAGATGTTTCAATAGAGATCCTTTAGCGTATCCTCTGCCGTTAACACCATCAGAGCAGCTATGGAATCCTTTGAAAGGGCAATGGCAGGCATCGTTACTTGGCACAACAACATCTGAGAGTGGAGTCGATGGCGTCTGGGAAGAAGGATTTGCAGGCAGAAGGTTGCAGGAGGAGGCCCTAGTGATTCTGGGCATGATGAAAGCTTGAAAACCCTAATCGGAAATACCCAAAGAACAACAGCAAGACTGAAAACACGAAAGGAATATTTGAAGAAACATGGGGCAGCTAACTTGATGGCATGTCGGAAGAAGATAAGCTGCGGCCACTTTGCAGCTGCTATTCGCGTGCTTTCCTCTTCAGGTTTGGCACCGTGTAGTGAGGCCACATACCGTGACCTACAAGACAAGAACCCACCGGCGCCTCCTCCAGAGGTTCACGAGGTTGGAGATATGTTTGACCCTATTACAGTGGACTCTCGGTCAGTTTTGGGAGCTATCAAGAGCTTTCCAAAAGGTACTTCATGTGGCCGAGACGGTTTACGCGCGCAGCATCTGGTTGACGTGATGAGTGGTACAGCAGCAGCGGTAGCGGATGATTTACTCGCTTCGATTACGGGAGTCGTCAATCTTTGGTTGGCTGGTAAATGCCCTGTGGAGTTTGGTGAGTTCATCGCTAATGCGCCTCTAACTCCGCTGCTTAAACCGGGAGGCGGTATTAGGCCTATCGCAATAGGTACGGTTTGGCGTAGGTTGGTGTCGAAGGTGGCTGCTTTTTCTGTCAGCAAAGATATGTCGTCTTATCTAGGCGACTACCAATTCGGTGTTGGTGTGCCTACTGGTGGAGAAGCTATTTTACATGCTGTAAATCGCCTTCTTGAATTAAAAGGTCACTCGGAAAAAATGTCAATGTTACTCATTGACTTCTCCAATGCTTTCAACATGGTGAGCAGATCTCATCTCATCAAGGAGGTTCGTCTCCATTGTCCAGGTATTTCTCGCTGGGTAGAATTTTGTTACTTGAGGTCTGCTAAACTTTATTACGATTATTATATTCTTTCTTCTGCACTTGGAGTTCAACAGGGTGACCCGCTCGGTCCCCTGTTATTTGCATTGACTCTTCACCCCCTGGCGAAGACTATTGCTTCTCAATGCAAACTCGACTTGCATGATTGGTACCTTGATGATGGTACAATTGTTGGCGATACATTGGAGGTAGCTAAGGCCTTGAAAATAATCGAAACCGAAGGACCATGCAGGGGCTTACATCTAAATATAAAGAAGACAGAAATCTTTTGTCCTTCTTTGGATCCGAGAAGTTGGTAGACCTTCTAATGGTGTTAAACTTTTGGGTGGACCAGTGAGTTTGGATATGAACTTTATTAGCGACATGGTGTTGAGCAGGGTGAATAAGACTGTTCAACTAATGACTGCAATCAAGAAACTCAAAGACCCCCAAAGTGAGATGCTATTACTTCGCAATTGCACTGGAGTTTCTAGACTATATTTTGCAATGCGTACTACCAATCCTGCAGCCCTGCAAGCAGCCACTGAGCTTTTCGATGATCATTTACTTAAGTATTTGAGACTACTTATTACTGGTGATGGTGCGGGGTTTGGTCCTTTACAACAGCGTTTAGCTACCTTACCTATCAAAGATGGTGGACTTGGCATTTACACCATGGCTGATACCAACACCTATTGTTTTCCCGCTTCTCAGAGTCAGACTACTTCGGTGCAAAAGGTGATCCTTGGTGATTCATTCTCAACAGACAAGGGTTCTGCCTATCATTTTTCTCTTCAAAATTTATCCAGGTATGTGGATTACCTTCTACTTATTGTGTCGATGTTGCTGCCCCTCCTTCCATGCACTCCCTGGCAGTTACTTACTTTGATGCAGTTAAGAAGCAAATCCCCCACCGGTTTACTATGTCTGCAAGAGATTCTATTTTGTGGCAGTGCAATCGTGTCAAGCATGCACAAGATTTTTTATTGGTTGTACCCATTAGTGGGCTTAATCAGTGTCTTGGTCCTAGACAATTCAGAGCTGTGTTGTGCTTTGCTATCGCCTGGGTATTCCACTGTTTGTTGAGAATGGCTTATGCCCAAGCTGCAACAAATCCATGGACATCTTTGGGGATCACGCACTTCATTGTGCAAAAGATATTGGTCCTAAGTTTCGACACGATATTGTTCGTGATGTTGTTGCTGACATTTGTTACAAGGCGGGTGTGCCGGCGCGCAAGGAGGTTCCTCTGGGTTTCCTGACAGATGACGACAAAGGTTTGAAGCCTGCTGACATTCTCGTGCTCAATTGGGAGAATGGACAAGATGTTTGTATGGATGTCACAGGAGTATCACCCTTTACTGGTGAAGGGGTTAGATCTTTTGTCCCATGAAAAGCTAAATCTAGTGCTGTTTCACGAAAACACACTAAATATTTGGATAAGTGTGTTTCACACGGCCATGGTTTGGGTGTCCTAGCTTTTACCACTTTAGGGGAACTTGGCGAAGATACTTTGTGTTTTTTCAAGCGTCTGAAAAATTGTTTAGTTAGCAATGACGCTAGTAGTGGTTTTGGCAATTTTATTTTTCATAGACTAGGAGTTGCTATTCAAAGAGGTGTTGGAGCCCAGCTTGTTGCTAGGTTACCAAACCAGTAGAATTATTATCTTGTATTATTATTTTTATTCTTTATAATTAAAGTAAATAACCTTTAACCTAAATAATAAAAAATTAAATCCTTTTTAAAAAAACAAAGTAGTTTCGAGTAATCAGATATTTCCTTAAAAGTCTTACTAAAATAACTCTTTTTTGACTTTTTTTCTCAACCAACACCTAAAATAACTCTACTTCTTAAATATTAGTAATCGGTTACCAAAATTATTGTAATTCCTAAAAATCCTCACTGAATAACTCCTTAAAAACTTTACTTCTAAAATAACTCTACTTCTTAAATATTAGTAATCGGTTACCAAAATTATTGTAACTCCTAAAAATTCTCTTTGTAATTCTTAAAAACTTCCTAAAATAACTCGTTTGACTATTTAACTGTTCATTGATCTCGTATTAGGGGATAAATGACTTCTTCACTAATCAAATTTTTAATCGTACCCATACTAGGTGATAAATGGATTTTCGACCGACCATGATAATTTGATTTGTCATCACCTAAGACATATGTGATAAATGGATACAGATAAAAGAATATGTTGGCTTGGCCTTTCACCTTGAGATGAAAATTCCATTTTTCACAAAAATAATTTTATGGCGATAAGATTTTTAAGTTCGCGAAATTTGCAATTTTCATGGTTCGCGCGACTAGTGAAAATTGTAAATATCACATGCAATATTTACTTGTGAAAATTATAGTTTTCAAAAGTTCGTGACTAGGGAAATTTGGAATTTTCATGATTCCATGACTAGTGAAAATTGTAATTATCGCATGCAGTATTTAGTTGTGCGAGATGCAACTTTCATTTTGAGTGATGTGCAATTGCTGAAAGATGTAGTTATCATTTTTGACAAAAGATGTAGTTATCATTTTTGACAATCGTGAAAATAACACATCACTTTTTACATAAAATAGCTTCACAATTCACATCCAGTGAAAAGAATGCTTCAAGAAAAAATCCAGTGAAAAGAAGCCATAATTTTTAACTTCACAATTCACCTGGTATGAAAAAAATAATAAAATATGAAATATATATGTGTGAATATTGAACTTTTCACAAGCCAGCGACCGTGATAGTTGTAGTTTTACATTTAATACAACATTTTTAGGAAATTGTGTTTCCTGCGTTGGTTTCTCACTTTCCTAATCAAGTTAAGGAGATAAAATATGATCAGAAAACCTGCCTTATTGAAGAGCCCTTAAATCTTACGGATTCAAACGGCCTCTTAGGAGAAGAAGAAATATCGACTGGCCATTTATAATTTAGAACTTTCTAATACCTCGAACAACACATATACAAAATTGAGATCCTGTAGTACCAGGTACAGCGTCGGCCATGGAATAAATCTCAGGTTCAGAGTATTTCTTGACAAAGTTCTCATCATCAAAGTTTAATTCAGCCCCCGTAATCAATTCTTCGGTAGTGAAATCATCTCCTTGATTCACCACTCTACCGACTCCTCTCTCCCCGTTTTTTTGGCATCTTACAAGAACAAGCAATTCACGATTTCTCCCTAAATAACAACAAACCTACTTCCAGGATGAGCATGAAATAAATCAAGCATGAAGCCATTGCTAAAAAAAAGTCACGACTTTGACATCTTTTCATCTCTATAATTAAATGAAAATAAAACCAGACAACAATTGCTAGCAAGATAGTTTTGAGAGAGAAGAAATCCTAATAAGATTTTTGATCAAGATATGGAGTGAAAAGTGGAAAGATTTTTTGAGAGAGAGGAAAAGGGGAAATTTAAATCTACAAAACACTCCATTACCGAAAATAATGCAAATGAATTAATGCACAAGATATTTGGTAAATATTTTCAATAAATTTGTTAGTCAAATTAATGCACCGTAAAATTTGGTAAATATCTTCTCCCATTACCTCCACAAATGACGCCCACACCTAATTGACTATAAATCAACGACTTTTTTTTTTTTTAATTTTTTTTTGCTAATAATATATAATGGATAAAGGTTAGTTTAGTCATACTAAAATTGTGAAAATATAAATTTATCTAAAACTAATAATCCTAACCGTACATCTTATGTTTTGGGCTATAGATATATATACTATCTTAATGACGGGTTTTTAAAAGAGAGATGAACCAAACATGGGTTCCTCAAAAATTTCCACGTAAAAGAAATAATCTGCTTTTGCCATTGCTTTAGTGGCGATGTTTTCGCGATGTTCATTATTTTCTCTATTATCAGCATCTCTTGTGAAAACCCTACTGATAACACTATCATGAAAATCTTCTACTGTCCTGTACGAATGTACAATAGAGTTGCAAGACAAATTCTTGGCTTTCGCTCCAACTTCTATCACAAATGTTTCTCCTCCTTTTGTTGTGTTTGCTCTATGAATTTTACGGCGGTGGTGGTAATGGTTGAGATTGAGGTTGATTTTTAGAAATTGATTTAGTTTCCCTTGATCTATCATTCTGAGGATGATTCTTTTTACATTTCTACAATCGTTTGTGGAGTGTCCATGAAAATGGTGATAAGAACAAAATTCATGACTTCTGTCACTCGGAGGTGGCTCACTTCCCATGTTCCATGGCGCAGGTATATTTTCCATCAAGATTATAGCTTCCCATATTTTCTCCACACTAGCATTTAGTGGTGGCATCTTGATTTCTTCCCAGACTACCCTATGACTTCGCTGTCCTCTATGATAACTCTGCCTCTGACTTCCATTAGTTTCTTATGGCTGATCAAGTCTTTGAATTTTGTTATTTCCTCCATGGTTATAGAAGTTTCTCTCTCTCTCAAATTCCTCCTGATCACGACTCCCCATGGCTACTAACTTTCGCTGACCATCATCCGTTATCATTTCTTGTTGACCTTGCGAGGTGCTCGCCACTGTGTTTATTAGTTTAGGTAACAAACTTGCATTGGCAGCTTTTGAACTTGTGTTCGCAACGGGGTATGATTCCATCTCGTTTTTCTTTTCCTCTAGAGCAATGTACTCCTCTTGAAGTTCTCGCAACTCAGTTATTGTGATTGTATTCTTGATTCTAAAAATTTGAATATATAGCAGATTGGTTGCGAACATAGCATTAATGAATGATAGAATGAGATATCTCTCATCCACACGACCAGCCATATCACTGTACATTGTCTTCCATCTCACGGTTAGATGCTTCAAACTTTCACCAACCCTTTGTTTTAACCCAAATACATCTTCAATACCAGGTCGCGAGGAGTTATTACTAATGTATGCCTCTAAAAATATAGCCTGCAAATGATTGAAAGACGTTATTGTATTCCTCGGTAATCCTTCAAACCATTTCAAAGCTTCTCCTGTCAAACTTGATGCAAAATATTTGCACAATATAGCGTCATGGTTCTCCCACTGTAACATACATCTCACATAAGCTTTGATATGTTGTATCGCACAAGTTGTTCCATCAAAAATGCTGGTTAACGTAGGTAAGTTGCACTTTGGGAGTATTCCTCCTAATTGCACTTCTTGTGTGAATGGAGTCTTCGCAGCTTCTTCTATGGCTTCATCCAATTGTCTCTTACCTCCTCCCCTTTTATTATTTAACATTCCTCTCATTTCTGCCAATTCTCTCAGAATTTGTTCATTTACACCAGAGTTTGGCTCCATTGGTATTTTTAACTCCGCCTCTCTTCTTCTGCGTTCATGCCTGTTTTGACTTTCTTGTTCATCATTCTCTTCTCGTCTTTCTCTGCGATCTTCTATTTCATTCCTCTCATTAATTCGCACACCGTTATATCTATCATTTTTTCTTCTTTGCTTCCTTTCGATTCTCCTTTGTACTCTTTCATACTCTTCATTGATATTACCATTGTTGCGATTTTGCTCTCTACTTCTTTCTCTATTATCATGATTATTCTGGCGAATTGCCTCTTGTAACTCCTGTTCTTCCATTTCTGTTCTCAACCTTTCTCTTTCGCAAGCTAGACGTGATTGCTCAACATAGTGTCTTTCAATTTCATCTTCAATTTCTTTTTGCTTCCTCTGTGCTTCTCTCCCATGCAATATTCTTCTTCCTTCTTCCCAATTTTCCTCATCACCTGGATTATTCAGCCCTTGACGCTGCCTATTTCCTTGATTTCCATCATTTTTCCCATTTTGAAGAGTCTCAGGACGTGGGATATAACGATCTTCCATTATTTCTCTTCTTTCGCAACGTTCTTCACCTGGATTTTGTACTTCCTCTCGATTTTCTTCATTAGCATTTTCTATAGGTAAAGTTCTCCTTCTTTCCTCTCTAAATGATCTTGAGCTTGACCTTGTAGTGCTTCTCGACCTTCTGTTTTGTAATCTCATATTTTCCATCCTCAACTCATGATTTTTCCTTGTCAAATTTGCACGTTCCTCTGCTTCTAATCGCCTTTCTTCATGTATTGTTTGTCTCAATGTCTCTAATGCTGCGACCTCTTCATTTCCATGAATTATTTCTCTAATCACTTCTCGGTCTCTCTCCTCTTGTCCATTGTTTATCAATTGATGTTCTTCTCCCCTTTTGTCCACAAAGTCTGATCTCCAAGTATGCACGCTTACTCTATCATAATCCACAGTTCTATTCGGTACTGGTTGAATTGGTGATTGAATTTGATTTTCTTCATTATTTCTTGTGTTCATTATTGAGGATTCCCCCATTTCATTTCTCCCTTCTCCAGCAAGTCTCCTACTTCTTCTAACAGTTGTTGGTTGTTCTGATGCATATCTTCTTCTAGACATTTCTCAATTTCAGTAAATTGTTGAAAATTATATGAAATTCCTTCCCTGTTACTCCAAATTTTTTCAAATCACAATGTCAATCTTTTCTCTCTCCCTGTTTCTAGCGCCAATATGTAGTTGCAGGAAATCCTACACTACACCCCTCACAAGAATCCACACAACTAAGCCATTGAAGATGAACAATTATAATTTTTATTGATTAATTTCTTGAATGTTTACAAGACAAAATGGAAAAGAGATAAGAAATTACAATTACTAAAAACTTTATCTCTCTTAATGACTTGCTCAACACTCGAAAAAAGATCCCCCTTACAATAGGCATGTTCGGCTCTTTATATAGGGTGTTACATAATGGATGACAGCTAAGCTGTCCTTTATTTTCGGGAATGATTTGCGAAGTGTCGCAAGTGTACAAATGCATAATCTCGCGGCACTCCTAGATCTCGCTAGGTCTTCACACCTTTCTCGTGGTCTGGCTGTCGTCATCCATTGCATCACTTATTTTACTTGTCTGCGACGCCTTCGCTATTTAACATTTATGGATTTCGCAGTGGTGTTGGTGTTGCGATATTCTGATCCTACAATATGATCTAAATTTCTCCAGAGCAAGAACGATGGCTAACATTTCTTTCTTACTGGTTGTATAGTTCAATTGGGTATCGTTTAGTGATGAGTGCCAAATATTGCATATTTCTACACCCTTTTATTGGCAATTATCTCATATTTTGTGCTTTAAAGTCGTATATTATCCCAAATTCTGTATTTTTACTGTTTTCAAGGATAATTATTTTTACTAATTAATTTTGTGTTTTTAGGTATAAATAAAGCTTGGATGAATTGAGAAGCCAGAAGAGCGGGAAATTGGTGGCCAGAGGCGTAAAGGTTGTGAGGAGTGTAGAAGAAATAGCGTGCAAAAATCTGCTTGCACTCATTCCGCAAAACGCTTGCAAGAACCACACTAGCATTGGGTTTGGAAGAAGTGAAAGAACCCTAACCCAAATCCTAACCCATTTTCAAACCCGATTCATCAAATCTAATACGCCCGTTCAGCACCCAATAATTGTTCAAGATCCAACGACATCTCCACACGGTGAATCAACATCTGAAGAATCCGCCCAACACCGTAACACCCCCCTTTTTTCCTCTCCTATTCGAACAGAAACCAAAACCAACCATTTCCATTTCTTTTCTTCATCTCCCCGACCATCTTTGTTCACAGCCCTCTTCTATAAAATCCATCTCCCCGACCATCTCTTCTCACAGCCACCTCCATTAACATAATCAAACTCTTACTCTCTATTTCTCTCTATCTTACCTTCTCCCTTATCAAAAATAGTAACCCTAGAAGCTAAGATTGAGAGAGATAAGATTAGGGTTAGCTATAAAGTAAGCTTGCAGAGACAAATTGAAGATAGAAATTGTCAGAAAACGCGTTTTGGGTAAGTGGGTCACTGTTAGTTGTCGAATTGAAGGTGAATTTAAAGAAATTTTGTATAAATAGGGCTTGTTGTGATGTGTTGTAAGCATCCAACTTTATCTGGATCAACTGCTTAATAATATAATTGTGTTTTAATCATCTTCATCATGTTCTAAATTCATTTGCTAGGGTTTAGATGAAGCCCTTGATTGTATGCTAGGATAGTCAGTTTTCATGTTGTTGTTCTTGTTGTGCTTAAATTGATTTAGTATTGATAGTTAGTTATTTGATCAAATGATCCTATGATCAGTTGTACTGTAAGAAGATAGTTGATACTAGGGGTCAATTAGTGAGACTAGTTGATAAATCATCCATTGGAGTCTTCCCTGGAAAGGAACAAGAATACAACTTGAATGAGTGTTGCCTTAGCATAGGATTTGGAGGTGGATTCAAATGCCCTAGTATCCTTTAAACCTTTGTTTACAATCCATTCTTACAATCTGCTTTACAATCTTTTTTTTATTATTTGTTCACTGATAAAATCTTGTCGTATCGACACAACAAACACCTCTTTTGTTACTGCTTGTTTGGAATCAGTTTTAGTAAGACTTTAGAATCAACTCTACACCCACCTTGTCCCTGTGGATCGTCTTGTATTTGCACTATACACAATAAGGCACTGTGCACTTGCAATCATTGTAGGTATTGTTTAGATACCTACCATTTGGGGTCCTACTAGCATAACAAATCACACTAGATGCTTTATCATGTCGTTGGTCAAGGACAGCACCAATTGATGAGTGCCAAATATTGCATATTTATACACCTTTTTATTGGCATTTAACTCATCTTTTGTACTCAGAAATCAGATATTATCCCAGATTCTGTATTTTCTTTGTTTTCAAGAATAAATATTTGTACTAATTAATTTTGTGTTTTTAGGTAGTAAATAAAGCTCGGAGAAATTGAGGAGCCAAAAGAGCAGAAAAGTGGAGACAAGCGTCTATGGAGCAGAAAGCCAAAGCCCGCGCGCGCATCAGTTGCAACCCAACAAGGAGCAACCCATTTACAAGATATGGGCTTGAGCAGTCCAAGACCCACGACCCGGATCCGAGCCCGTTCCTTCCGATCCGTGAGATTTCGCCCATCTGCATCCAACGCTCGCTCCATCATGCACATCAATTCTCGCTGCTCCGGCTCAACACCAAAACCGCACATCACCCTGAGTCGTTGAGATCTCCATCCTCTTCATCCTACGCTCGCTCCACCCTTCGCATCGTCTTCCCGCTGCTCCTGCCTCACAACGAAGTTGCCTATACCTATACCCCATCGACTACACCTCACTTCTTCTTTCCTCTTCTCTTTCTTCTCCCCAACAACTCTGCTCAGAAACCCTCACCTTCTCCTTCTCTTCCCATGCCTGATGCAGAGCCATCACCACCGCCATCACCACCTCCCCGGCAACGGCGCCAAAAACTTGGTAGGTCTGTAAAATAGATTTCCTACGTATTACTGCAAGTGCACAGGCCTATTGGAGGCAAGGGCAAGCACAGGTCGATCCCACAGAGAAATGGTGTATGCTTAAGTGATCTAAGAGCTTCTAAACTGATTCAAGGAAATGTAACACAAGTCAGGGTTGTTTTGTGGTTGTCGATACGACTGAATTGTATTTGTGACTCTAAACTAAGGAAATGAGGAGAAAAGATGTTGTAACAGTGGTTTGAGAGCACTAGGGTGATTGAATTCACCCCCTAATCCTATACTAAGGTAACACACATCATATTATGATCTTATACTTCCCCTTGGAAGTTTCAGATGGAAATTATACCAATTGACTTCACAAATTATCCCATAGTATAGAGTGTCTTCTTACAGCACACTCTATCACAGGCTAATTTGCTCACCAATTGACTAATAATCCTAATGCAATACAAAACAATAAGAATCAAACTCAAATGTGAATCAACTTCATATAATCAATAGGGGTTTCATCTACACCCTAGCTAAGTGTTTAGAACATTATGCTGAATGAAAATAACTTCAAATTAAAATTGCAAATCTAAACCCTAAAACATGCTGTCTTTCTCTTACATCAAAAACATCAATTTATAACTCACAAAACATCTCAAATTAACAACTACACACTGACCCAAACCTCTATCTTCTGCTGAATCGGCTCTGAGCTCCATGCTGGGGTTGTTGGCAATACTGGTGCAAACACAATGATACTCAGTCTTCTTTCAGTCATGCACAGGTGATGGCTTCTCAGCTAGCATGTGGCAGGCTTACAGGGTTGCAGCTACAGCCAACTTGGCTTTCCAAGTTGTGACTCAAAACTTGCAGCTTCAGGGGGCTAGCAAGGTGGTAGGTGGATCACAAGGTCTGTGAGGTCAAGTCACTCAGCTGACTTTACTTGGTTTTCACAGGGTATGCTCAAGTTACATACAACACAGATTATACCATTCATTCATTCATCAAGCATGCTATAGCATTCATTCATTCAGGTAAGCAAGGTTAAGATACAATACCGCCAGTTTAACACTGGGTTTAGGAAAATCCACAGTGTTCTCCTCTTCCTTGGTTGCACAGCAGCACCACAAGTACCCTGTTGCACCCATTGCAAGTGTGCATCTGTGATCACAAAACCCTGCTGAATTTTTCACAATTGTGTACAACCTCTGAAAATTGAGAGCACTTATCTGTGTTGACTGATGAGTGCCAAATATTGCATATTTCTACATCTATTTATTGGCATTTAACTCATCTTTTGTGCTCAGAAATCAGATATTATCCCAGATTCTGTATTTTCTTTGTTTTCAAGAATAAATATTTGTATGAATTAATTTTGTGTTTTTAGGTAGAAAATAAAGCTCGGAGAAATTGAGGAGCCAAAGAGCAGAAAATTGGAGACAAGCGTCTATGGAGCAGAAAGCCAAAGTCCGCGCGCGCATCAGTTGCAACCCAACAAGGAGCAACCCATCTACAAGACATGGGCTTGAGCTATTCAAGACCCGGATCCAAAACCGCCTTTATCCTGAGCCGTTAGATTTGCTCCATCCGCATCCAACGCTCGCTCCAACCTTCACATCAAACCCTGATGCTCCCGCTCAACACCACAGCCCCTATATAATCTCCCATCACCAAAACCTAATTTCATTTCTCTTCTCCTTCACCCGACAAAACCAGACACCACCCCTCACCTCTAATCTTCCCCGACCAAACCCAGTTGCAGATCCACCTCCGCCACCATCTTCTTCCACTGACAACAACCTCACCAAACGCGCCTGCAGCCACCTTCACCTCCTCTCTAGGTCTAGTTACCTCTCTCTTAGCTTCTCCCATAACCCTAAAAGCTAATTTAGAGATAACTAGAGCTAGGGTTTTCACCAACAGTCGACGCATGGAGCTCTGAGATGAATTGACAGATGAGAGTATGATTCAGAGGGTATGGGCGAATGGGTTTGCATTTAATTTCTGTTTTGAGAAAATTAGGGTTTTGTTTTCTCTTTGCATGTATAAATAGGTGAACTGTGTATGTTTGAAGATATGCCTGGGCTAGCCAGAGCACCAAGCTTAGTTTATTTGTATTGTTTAATTATGTTCTAAGTAAACTGCTAGGGTGTTTGATGAAACCCCTAATTTTCATGTTAAGCATGTCTGTCTTTGGTCTGATTCTTGATGTATATAATATGTTAGGATTAGTAAGCAATTGATGAAGCTAATAACCCTGTGATGAGTTGTACTGTAAGAAGACAACTCATACTAGGGGGAGTTAGTAGAATCAGTTAATGTAAATCTAGTTTAGACCTTCAAAGGAAGGCACAAGAAATAGCTTAAGTTGCATTGCTTTAGCATGAGGTTAGAAGGTGGATTCACCACCCTAGTATTCTCCAAATTGTCACTATCCATCTACAACCTGAGTTACAATTACAACAACAAGTCAGTCGTATCGACACCAAAAGCCCCATATTTGTGTTACATTTCATAGAAATCAGTTTAAGTAAAGCCTTAGATCAACATACAGCACCACAAGTCTCTGTGGTTCGACCCGTATTTGCCCAGTTCTGCATAGTAGACACCGTGCACTTGCGGTTTAATTTGTAGGCAAAAACAGACCACTTCCCAAGCCTACCAAGTTTTTGGCGCCGCTGCCGGGGACTTGGCGTGTGCTGTGTTGATTCTGTGCTTGCTTCACTGACTTGCAATTCTCCCATGTACATAGTTACTTTGAATTATTGTTTTTAAGCCTTGTATTAAGTGTAACTTAGTTGTTAATTTTCTTCTTCTGTTAATTTCCTTCTTCTACTACAATCATTGCATTTTAGTTGTTAATCTTAACCTGCATTTTAGTTTTGCTTTACAACCTGTAGCCTGGTAGCTTAGTTAGCCCATGTTTCTCTTTTTGCATTTGTAGCTTTCACAGTTTACATTGCCCTGTATTAGTATAACTTAGCTTAGTTTTTCTTTTTCTTGCATCCTTTACATTCTTGCATCTTGTATTGCATCCTTTAGTGCATTCTGTTATTGCATAATTGCATTGGTAAATCTGTTAACCTCCCTGTTTGTTCTTGTTTAAGTCATATGTAACACACACCCACAAGCTCTGCATCTTTGCCTAGTAGTATCATCTTAGAGTCTCTTACTTGTAGCTTAGTTGTAATTTCTAGCATGTTAGTATAACTTGGTATAACTTAGATTTTCTTTTACTCTTGCTCTGTACCAGCATAACTCATTTGTAGCTTGCACTCACTTTGCATCTGAGCTTTTTAAGCTGAGCTACAACTTTATAAGCATCACTGCCTTGTAACTCTTGATCCCTGTCAGTCCAAATTACTTTTCCCCTGTGTCAGTCCAAACACTTCCCAGTATTGATATTCTTCATCTTTGCCTTAACCTGCACATACCAGAGAACTAAAAATCTTTATTGAGCTAACAGGTGCCTGCTATGCTGCTGAGCTTGTAGTAGCAGGAAATCCCACACTACACCCCTCACTATATTTTGTAGATCTAAATCATATTAATCACCTAAATTTTAAATATAAGTGCTAGAAATTTAAATAGACACATAAGATTTTTTACGTGGTTCGATCAATGTGATCTACATCCACGATTCTTCACTATGATTATTGAGGTTACATTTGAATTACATTGAGAATCTCCATTAATGGATATTTTCTAGAGCTCTAGATCTAATTATTTGGGGAAGAAGATGATAAAGAAAATAAATCTCTCTCTAAAAATATCTCTCTCCTCCTAAAAGTGTCCTCCTTTTCTCTCTCCTGATCTCCTCTTTATATAGGTGTTTACATAATGGATGACAGCTCACATACAGCTCATATTCTCGCAAGCCTTTTAATGATTCCGTGGGCTCTTGCTACCTTCTCTCGAGACATTCTCGCGAGCCCTTTAATGATTTCGCAGGCTCTCGCTACCTTCTCTCGAGACATTCTCGCGAGTCTTTCTACCTTCTCGCGAGTTATGAAAAATAATGAATCTCGCAAGCTCTTCTCGCGAGTTAAGGAAATAATTGAATCTCGCACGCTAAGAAAATATGTTGTGCGATATTTGAATCCTACATCTTGCCTCTTTTTCCTTGAATATTGCTTGAAGAGCGATCTTTAAGGAAAAATCTGTTGTTGTAGTAATCTTTAGTCTTTGTTGATGAAGGAACGAGCGGAAGAATACTGGACTTGAAAAGTACGTACTTGCCTCTATTCTTTTGCGAAGTTCCGAAGTTTTGAGAAGTATATATGAAGTATCGTTTCTTGAATTATGCGAAGTATGAAGTATCCTTGAAGAAGTTTATGAAGTACTTAATCCTCGAAATATATAAGAAGGATGAAGTATCCTTTGAGAAGTATAAGAAGTACTTAATCCTATAAATATAAGAAGTATTGCGAATCCATTATGCGAAACTCTCGCTCCATGTTCTTTGCCTCATGCTATGTTTCTATTCTTTCGCGAAGTTCTGAAACTTTGCGAAGTGGATAAGAAATATTAATCCTTGAAGTATAAGAAGTATTGCCTCTGTTCATGCGAAGTCATTATTCCATTTTTGGTGAGGATTCTTGTTGTTCATTGGTAAACATCTTCTTTGGAAATGATTCTTGCCGAGAAAATAAAGAACATAAAATGTTTTTTCGGTAATCCATTGTTGCCTCTGTTCTTTATCTACGAAGGTAGAATCGTTGAAAAAGTGTTGAATGAGTGAGTTATTTCTTCATTCTTATTTTTCCTCTATCTCCTGCGTTGTGCTCATGCGATAGTATAATCTCTTTATTTCTTTACGTTGAATTTTATCATTGCGATAAGATCGCAGGATGTCTTTACATTTTCACGTAATGACCCATTGATCTTGCCTTATCATTTTTGTGTGGTCTTCCAAGTTAGACCTCCCTAATTAGAGGTCTTCCCCTGCCACCTTTTATCACGACAAAATCGTAGGACGTCTTTACACTTGCATGTAAAGACCCATTGATCTTGCCTTATCATTTTCCAAGTATTTTTGCCTCTGCAGGATGTTTTAGTTGCGACAATATGACAGGCCTAGATATCCTTGCGAACATAAAGCCCCATGACATTGCCGTCTTGCGACGAAATCGCAGGACGTCCGTACACTTTCGTGCAAAGACCCATTGATCTCGCCTTACCCTCGCGTTAGTATTATTGCCTCTGCAGGATCATTGCACAAATATGACAAGCCTAAATTCTCTTGCGAAAACATAGCCTTATGACATTTGCGTCTGTTTTGACACTCCCCCTAATGGATAGCGTCGCCCTTATCATCTCCCCGGTTGCCCCTTCAAGGAGGCGAAACATCGGCCATACAAGACTAGCTCCTTGGAAGAGACCCTCGGTCGCCCAACCAGGGTATAACCTTATATATATAGTTGGGAATCCAAGGTACCTCTTCCGGATAGGCTTTCATGGGCCCCAAATTTCCATGACTCAGGCTTCAGGAGCGGTGTAACCTTCCCCCTGAGCCATGTCGAGATACCCCCTTATATGACGCACTTTAGGTCTTACATTTGCCTCTTACGAAATGTTATTCGCGAACTAGGGTGTACGCCATAAAGGTTCGTCCCATTCTGGTTATTTTATTGATTCTTCTTCATATGCAATAGGTACCCCCTACTACGACGCACTTTAGGTACTTTTGCCTCTTGCGAAATTCGATTTCGTCATAGTAGGTTTGCCTCTATCTCGATTATTTTGTTGATTCTTCTGCATATAAGCTCTTTTGTAATTTCGCTGATCTTTGATAATCTCTTCTGATTTCTGTAAAGATAAAGTGTTCCAGGAAAGCGGTACTTAGTTTTTGTGGTTTGCTGTTGTTGTTATCTCTTGCGAAGTATATGATTTGCTTGAAATTTGAGAAGAAATAAGAAATGAAGTCTTGTGAAATTAACTCTTGATCTGTGTCTTGTATAATGTTGCGTCATACCAACTGTTCTAACCATTTCTTGCGAAATATGTCTGCGAAATAATCTCCCATTCTCTTCTTTGCGAAATAATTCAAAGATCTTTTGAAGTAATGAAATACCAAATTCATGCCTCTGACCAACTAATTCCACTAGAAGTTCGCAACCGCACAACTTCTGTGCAAACTTAAGCCTTGATATTTTGTAAACTGTTGGGTGAACTTTAATGGGCTTGGACGAATTGGGCTTGCTGGTTACTTCTCGCTGGTATTTTGGGAAGAAGACATCTGCGAGGTGAACATCTGCAAAGAAATGTTTTGGATGTAAACATTCGCAAGGAAAACCAAAAAATTTTGTGCGACCATGCAGAATCGAACCCGCGACCTTCTTCTTGGATTTTATTGTCCAGACCAAATGTACTGGCTTCAACTTTGTGAAAGAATGGTGAAATTCGCATGAGTTATTCCTTTCTTGTCGTCATTTCTATTTTAAACATCAGAAGTTTGTCTTCGTCTTCTCATCTTTTTCCTAGATATTTTATTCTGTCACTTGCATGCTGATGCTGTTATTGTGGTTTACTGAGTTTGTTCGCTCGATGTTATCTTTGTTCTTTAATTTCTTCTGTAGTTGACCTTGTATTTATCTCTGCAAAACTATTTGTCGTCTGCGAGATGAACCAGTTTCCTCACTGTCTAATCATTTGTTGACTGCTTCTCCGTCTCTTATCTCCCTTTCATTCTTTTTATGTTAGCCCTGCTCGTGATTTGCCGTTGATGATGTTGTTAAGAGCCTGTGTCCTATGTTAGATATGATTTTCTTTGATGTTATTTCATCAATTTTGTCTTTTTGATCATACTCTCTCGCTGATTTACTTTGCTGAAATGGTTATTTCGTTGTGTTGACTTGCTGGTTATAATAAATTTGCTGGAACTATCTTATCTGCGAGATTCGCTGGGACTGATTAGTTTTGTAGAGATGTTTGTGTTGCTTTGTCTTTGTCCTTCTTTCTCAATTGAACTTTGCTGAAACTTTCCTCTTCGCCATCTAATTTCCCCTTGAAATTTTGACGTGTTGTCTAGCTTCGCTATTCAATATGATTATTAGGTGATGTTGTGGCAGTGACTTATTCCCTTTTGTTTGTGTTTCTTGTAGCCCCTGAAGATACTCTAAGGAAGTAACTCGTGAAAATGTTGTTTCTATGAAGTGAACTTGTGATATATTATTCTTTGGCACTTTTTCTTCATTGGTGATGATTTCCAACTAGCTCTCGTTGTCTTCATAACTTCTCAAAAAGCTGATTTGTGTTGGCATAGTGATCTTATTACTTCGTTGTGTTGGCTTTTGGCTGATGGTAATCAATGTAATCATGGGAGAGTTAAGCTGGCTGATGATAGACGTAGAAATTCCCTTATTCATTATTTGCTACTCGTGTTTGCTGGTGATCTTGAGTTACACAAAGTCTCCTTGGTTTCCCTCTTCGCCTGTATATCTTTTCCCTGATGATTTCAAAAATCTGCATCTATACTTTGTACTTGCGTTTAACTCGCAACTAATTCCATTTGGATTTGCATGTCTCCTTCGCAACTTTTCTTTCATCTCCTATTGATGTATACATGCTCCTATGAATATCATTGGTGGTTAATAACTGTCATGCGAAGTTTAAAACCTGTGAAGTTTAAAACAAATCATAAAACCCTAATATTAATTTGCGACATTATTTAAGGTATTCTACGTAATTTTTAAAGTCAAAAATGGGGAAGAAATGAATACGTCCCTCTCAATCGTTTTGCTTGTTCCCTTTGGACTTGTGTTCTGTACATTGGTAGATGCTCTACCAATTTTCTTCTATAAATTGGTAGGTGTTCTGAATTGGGCGGGTTATGAAGTAATGCATTCTAGCGAAACACACTAATTAATATCTTTGTGTGATCGATCTCATCGAGTTGGTCCGGCGAAGTAAGTTTCGTCTATTTTTCTTCTTTCCCACCGATGCGGTTCGATATTCTCGATCGCCATGTGTTGGTTGTTTTGGTCTTCACAGGCTGGTATTCCTCCAAAGTCGAATGGACCATAAGTTGAAACTGGGTCTATGAGCTTTCCTCCTATCATCTTATCATTCTTCTCCTACGAGGTAACGGTTGCAGCAGGCTGCGAAGTAAACTTGGTTCTAAATTGATGAGAACTGAGTTTGCTCTCTTAATATTCTTTCGATCTTCTTCGTATCTTCAAGAATTAGCTGACTTTGTTGGTTTTGCTCGTTAGGCAATTGTATCACCGTACATTTCATTGTCTGGCATGGACGATTGCGAGCTCGTCACCTTTATTGATTGCGTTGCTCGCGGCTTCCTTACGTCTTCGCAAGGCTTACTCCTTGTTGAACCGAAGTTCCATGATTCTCTGTTTTTATCTCCTACGATGAAGTCTTTTTCATGCATCCCTCCTTGTTGAACTGAGTACAGCTGCTTTCATTCTCATAGAAGCTTGATGACGTAATAAACTTGCAAAGAAAGTTCCCGTGGAGGAAACCTCGCTTCTTTACTCTTTGATAATTTTGCCTATGTTGACCCGATGGAACTGATGAGTTTCCATCTCTAATGCCTCCATGTTCTTCTCCTCGCTGGTAATTGATGATTGCAATGTTCTAACTATCATATGATAACTCATTTGTCTTCATTAATGATATTTGATGCTCCTGAGTTGATACTGAGTTGATGCTGTTGGCGAAAATAAGAATCTTATCGTTACTTCATTAAATAAGTTGTTAATTTTTCTTCTCCTGAGTTGTTGTCATCGTCTTCCTGATGTTAATTCATTGCAACGCTATTTAAGGTTTCCACCTCATCTTGTACCCAAGTTGCTCCTTGCATCATGTGCGTCTGGACTTTGTTGTCTGCTAATGTAACTCTTTCGCTCAAACTTCTATATTTTCCCTTGTATTTCACAGATCCAGTTAAATTCATCACCAACAATTGCTAACTTTCTTAAACTTTTTTTTTTTTTTGAACCAACAAGATTAGGTCCCTGTTTCTAGCGCATATGTAGTAGCAGGAAATCCCACACTACACCCCTCACTATATTTTGTAGATCTAAATCATATTAATCACCTAAATTTTAAATATAAGTGCTAGAAATTTAAATAGACACATAAGATTTTTTACGTGGTTCGATCAATGTGATCTATATCCACGATTCTTCACTATGATTATTGAGGTTACATTTGAATTACATTGAGAATCTCCATTAATGGATATTTTCTAGAGCTCTAGATCTAATTATTTGGGGAAGAAGATGATAAAGAAAATAAATCTCTCTCTAAAAATATCTCTCTCCTCCTAAAAGTGTCCTCCTTTTCTCTCTCCTGATCTCCTCTTTATATAGGTGTTTACATAATGGATGACAGCTCACATACAGCTCATATTCTCGCGAGCCTTTTAATGATTCCGCAGGCTTTTGCTACCTTCTCTCGAGACATTCTCGCGAGCCCTTTAATGATTTCGCAGGCTCTCGCTACCTTCTCTCGAGACATTCTCGCGAGTCTTTCTACCTTCTCGCGAGTTATGAAAAATAATGAATCTCGCAAGCTCTTCTCGCGAGTTAAGGAAATAATTGAATCTCGCACGCTAAGAAAATATGTTGTGCGATATTTGAATCCTACAGAGCTACTGTACAAACCAAAGGAAAGAGAGAAAAGGAGCATAATCCAGTTGTTATTGTGGCCAAGTCCGGGTAGTGTCATTCTCGAACCTTATTATACTTTAGAATTGTATGAATGATGAGCCATGATAACCTGATAACCTAGCAGCTTGACTGAATATTGCTCAACCCCTACAACATATAGTATCTTTGTGCAAGCTCATATGCTAGTGGAATACATACTTGCTAGCTATATGGTTATATCACTGATTGTTCCTTTGATCTCAGCATAACCTGTGCATTCATCCCTGAAATTGATTGTCATAAGCATTATTCTGTGGCACATCATGACCACCTGATAAGCTAGTATACCACATGTATTGCCCTGCATGACAGAGTAACCACCTTGCTTGCCTGATAACCCAATTTTTTCTTTTTCTTGTGCACCTGCCATCCTGTGCTGTTAAGCCTGCAAATCTGTGGGATACCCTGTTGTGTGATATGTGCCTTAGCTGTTGCCCTGTACTAGTTAGCTGTTGCCCTGCACTTCAGCAAGCTCTAGTCAGACAACTAAAGCTGATGCCACATCTGTGCGACTACCAGCTGGTGCTAGCTCATCTGCCAATGGATGTCATCTTCATCTGCTGACCCAGTGAACCTTGCATAACCACCTGCATTGCATTTTTAGCAAAGTTCATTTGATATCAACCGAGATAGTTGACGTCAACCGAACCAGTTGACCCATATGACCCCTTGCATACTCTGTCACTTGCTAAAGTAGTTCAATTGCTGTTATTTGCCCTTATTGTATGATAGGCATGCAATTCTGCTGAAATACTCTGGAAACCCTGATCACTTGCTAAGCTATTGACCTGCAATCTCTGTGCATAAGATGAGATGCACTTAGTTCTGTGCTGTGCTGTGTTGTTCTTTGCACATAAGCCATCCTAAGCTGTGATGCGCACTATCCAAGCACCCCTAAATGCTAAGAAATTGTGTGTGATTTTTGTTGAGAACTGTGTCTCACTGAGCTCTGCATAAACTAGAAGCTCACATAACCTAGGCTGTGCATAATCAGTCATGTACTGCAGGAGCTGAACATAAACCTGTACACTTAACTCTGTGCTGTATAGCAGCAAAAAGCACACCTTTGTGCTAAGCTCTGTGAAATGGTGTGACAATTTCTGTGAGTTTGTGTTCTCTGTGCTGTATTGCTCTGTGCACATAGCCAGTGCATGAGCTGAGCTAGACTTAGACTTGTGCTGTGCAATTCTTAAAGCACTCATGTGTGCTGAAATTGGAGTGTCACTTTGTGAAATTTGTGCACAAGCTGAAGCTCACACAACTGAGCTGTAATCCTGCCAAGCCCAACCTAAAACCAACTGCTGGGCTCTGCTCCTGCCAAACTGGGCTGGAACCCAGCGCTACTGGACTTTGCATAGCCGCTGGACTTTGCATTTTCACCCAACCTGGGCTCTGCAACATAACCAAAGCCCACACAAACCAAAAACCCACTTAAACCAAATCTGAAGCCCATAGCCACTGGGCTTTGCATAACCTTTGGGTTGTGCATCTTTGCATCACTTGGGCTTAGCTTCCTGTTTTAAAACATCATTGGTTATACATGCGTGATGTGTGCTAAGCTATGTTTCTTTTGAGTTCAAATTGAGTTGCTAGATCATGTCAGGATTTTGGTCTGCAACTGGGGATACAGACAAATCCATTAGAGAGCTTGCTTACGGGCATGCTTCACAATATGAACCCCCCACAGACCATAGTGATTTTAGGGAATACTATGAACCTTCTCAGGGCCCTGACCTTGAATATTCTTACCCTAATCATTATGAGCACATGTATCATCAACCACAGTGGGGAGATGAACAATTCTATACTCCCCCAACTCCTTGTATGCAATCACTAATGGAAGAGCTCATAGAGCAAAACAATTATATACTTGGATGGAAAATGCATGATCATCCGTTCTCTAGTAAAACATGTGCACAACCATGTAATGATCCTTCATATGAAACATGCATACCCACTAGTGAAGACTCCCCTTCACTTGAACATCTCACTATGATTCTTCAAATGAACCTGATTGAGGTACAAAATAAAGATTGGAAAGAAGTCTATGATAGGATGTTTGTTATCTCTGATAATTCTGAAAATAGTGTTTCTATTCCCACTCATGCAACTAACACTGAATATGAACCTAATCTAGAGGTAAATGAGTACACTAGAAATGCTAATAGGGAAATGCATTTTTGTTATGATGATGATGATGATGATGATGATGATGATTATGATATGTTAGAAGAGCATGTGCATGGTGAAAATATGATGGAATCTTTGGGTTCATAGACGTTAAGCGTCTCTTCTGTGAACCCTATGAATGATACTTCTTCTAACATTCATACATGTGATGTTAACTCTGAGTTTGGGTTTGTGAAATTCTTCAGTGACAGTGAGCATGCTACACAACTTGTGTGTGACTTAAGAAAGGATGAATCTTCTGTTGACACTAATGTTCTTTTGGATCATGCTATTATTTTTGTATCTGATTCCCTGCCCATGTCACAATATGTTGCCTCCTCTGATGATTATGACATGGAGATTGATGAATTGTTCTATGCAAGTGAGCATGATTTACCTTTGTCTGACTTTAGGAAAGTATGTGATGGTGCAAATGATCTTATACATGAAAACAACTTAGATGTACCTAATCTCTCTCCTAAGGCACAGATTGAAATTCCTCCACCAAACCTAGGTGTAGTTTGTAACAAAATTGCAAAACCAACTTTTCTGAAAATGAGGCCTAGAGCTTTGTGCTTCCCAAGTCCTCTTGGACTATTTTGCATCAAAGTATAACACTTTTACGGAGCCACAGTTGGAATGTGTATATCTGCCTGTTCTTAGCAAAACTCATTTTGAGTTAGACCTTTTGCATGATGTACCTTTAAAATTGCAAGATTTTGTGCCCAAGAACACATCTGTTGACAAGTTTAGGTTTGGGGGTAACTTGTTCACGTATGCAAGCTTTCCTGCACTCTCATGTTATATCTGTGTAAGGCTGTTGTTGTTTGTACATATTGTCTTTTGGGTTGATCCTCAACTCTTTAGACTGTTAGTATATGGTGAATTTTCATTGTATATAATCCAGTAGGACTTGTTAAATTTTCTTTCTTGAATCGGTTGAGTTTTCTTGTACATATATTGTGCTAATCCGATATAATCTCCGCTGAGAGTGTTGGATTCTAGCCTTGACTAATGAAGCTCTAACCTTGCTCCTGGCGACATACCGGTAATCTCTTCCCTTTTCTCTTATCAGCATAGTCTCTCGGTATGTGACTTTTTAAATTCTTATCATCTGTTGACACATTGAGGACAATGTTTGATTTAGGTTTGGGGGTGCATTTGCATTTGCATATAGAGTTTTTAGTCTTTTATTTAAAAAAAAAAAAAAAAAAAAAAAAAAATCAAATCCAACTTTTAGAGATTTTAGAGTCACTAGCATGCTTCTAGCTATGTTTACATAGAGAGTCTGACCGAAATAACAGAAATTGGAAGTACTGGAGAACACAATCGGGTTTCTTAGTTGATTAGAGCGTTAAAGTTGGATTTAACCATCTGGGAGGGCGAATTAGGTCTTTGTTTAGATATTCGGTAGTAGAATTGTGATCACCCATAGTGGAGACTACCCATTTTACATCAAGTGAGGCACCAACCTTCAATTTTTTGCAACTTTCTAGAAAAGCTGTTAGAGTGTGTGTCACCGTACGTCAATTCCGGGTAGGAATGGTGAGCTACCCAACTTCGTACCACTTTCAGCACTACTTTTGATCTCTTGAGTGCTAATTTTTGTCAATCATGAGGGTGACGTTTAAAGATGAAAACTCCTTCTAAATATCGATTTGCAGTTAGCATCACTCTCTCTCTCAATCAACAGACCCATAGAAACACATCATCGTCAGCAAGCGGAGCAACATCAGAATATTTGAAGAAAAATTGATATAGTCCAAGGTTACATACAACAAAAGAAAATAGGATGAGAATTAATGAAGTTTGTGAAAAATTGAGTTTTATTGTTTTATTGTAATTTTCATAATTTAAAAAAAAAAAAAAAAAAAAAAAATTCAAGTTTTTGTGAAGTTCAGAAGTTCGTCATCAACATTTGAAGACCGAAGATTGAAGACGTTTCTATGATTCCTATGAGAGAATGGTGCTAATTACCAATCGGGTGAGAAGGTAAGTGAGTACTCCCATCCTTGCTAATGGTTGATTTCCTTTCTTAGAGATCATCAGAAAAAGATTCTTTTTGTCCACACTTCGTGGAGTCTCCGAAATTATTTCGGAAGGTTATCCTTCTTACCTTCAACGTGTGCAGGATTTCTCTCTTTATTCCTGCTGCACACATGAGAGACTAAAAAGCGATCTTTTTGAGTGCAATTATCATCAAACCCTATTAGTGAGGCAGAAGTCGAGGCTTACGATCACAATCGAATCCGAATTCTTTCATATGGTATGGTTACTTCTCGCTCAGCACTTAAGGATGAGAATGCGTTCTTTGGTAGTTCTAACTTCTTGTTACTAGCATGCAGAAACTCTATGTCCTCATAGCTCCTTGGATGCTTGAGAATCTTTTACACTCTGAAGTTGGAGAAGGTTTTGTGGGTACACCTCTGGTAAACCCTCACGAGACTACAACTCGTCCACTAGGGACACCTAGGGGTTTAAAGGCTTAGTGCATACGTTAAATGCATTCGAGAGACCTGCGACAGGGGTATAGTTAGGATTTCTTAATTTCGGTTTCACTTGAGGACAAGTAAAATTCAGGTTTGGGGGTATTTGATGAGTGCCAAATATTGCATATTTCTACATCTATTTATTGGCATTTAACTCATCTTTTGTGCTCAGAAATCAGATATTATCCCAGATTATGTATTTTCTTTGTTTTCAAGAATAAATATTTGTATGAATTAATTTTGTGTTTTTAGGTAGAAAATAAAGCTCGGAGAAATTGAGGAGCCAAAGAGCAGAAAATTGGAGACAACCGTCTATGGAGCAGAAAGCCAAAGTCCGCGCGCGCATCAGTTGCAACCCAACAAGGAGCAACCCGTCTACAAGACATGGGCTTGAGCTATTCAAGACCCGGATCCAAAACCGCCTTTATCCTGAGCCGTTAGATTTACTCCATCCGCATCCAACGCTCGCTCCAACCTTCACATCAAACCCTGATGCTCCCGCTCAACACCACAGCCCCTATATAATCTCCCATCACCAAAACCTAATTTCATTTCTCTTCTCCTTCACCCGACAAAACCAGACACCACCCCTCACCTCTAATCTTCCCCGACCAAACCCAGTTGCAGATCCACCTCCGCCACCATCTTCTTCCACTGACAACAACCTCACCAAACGCGCCTGCAGCCCACCTTCACCTCCTTTCTAGGTCTAGTTACCTCTCTCTTAGCTTCTCCCATAACCCTAGAAGCTAATTTAGAGATAACTAGAGCTAGGGTTTTCACCTGTGATCGACGCATGGAGCTCCGAGATGAATTGTGAGATGAGAGTATGATTCGGAGGGTATGGGCGAATGGGTTTGCATTTAATTTTGTTTTGAGAAAATTAGGGTTTTGTTTTCTCTTTGCATGTATAAATAGGTGAACTGTGTATGTTTGAAGATATGCCTGGGCTAGCCAGAGCACCAAGCTTAGTTTATTTGTATTGTTTAATTATGTTCTAAGTAAACTGCTAGGGTGTTTGATGAAACCCCTAATTTTCATGTTAAGCATGTCTGTCTTTGGTCTGATTCTTGATGTATATAATATGTTAGGATTAGTAAGCAATTGATGAAGCTAATAACCCTGTGATGAGTTGTCTTTGTAAGAAGACAACTCATACTAGGGGAGTTAGTAGAATCAGTTAATGAAAATCTAGTTTAGACCTTCAAAGGAAGGCACAAGAAATAGCTTAAGTTGCATTGCTTTAGCATGAGGTTAGAAGGTGGATTCACCACCCTAGTATTCTCCAAATTGTCACTATCCATCTACAACCTGAGTTACAATTACAACAACAAGTCAGTCGTATCGACACCAAAAGCCCCATATTTGTGTTACATTTCATAGAAATCAGTTTAAGTAAAGCCTTAGATCAACATACAGCACCACAAGTCTCTGTGGTTCGACCCGTATTTGCCCAGTTCTGCATAGTATACACCGTGCACTTGCGGTTTAATTTGTAGGCAAAAACAGACCACTTCCCAAGCCTACCATTGACACACTCTGATCATGCTGTAGAATGCTAGCATTGCTTATCTGCTCTTCATTTGCTCCATCTGTGAAATCTATATCTTCATTGTGCTAATTTGTGATGAATATATGAATGATATATCTTGATGTTGATACCTTGTACTGTAAAAGGTTCATTTGTTGCATCTAACCCCTGCAACCTCTATAATTTGTGTGTGAACTTTTGATGTTTAAGTGAGTGTTGAGTAGCAGAATTAGGGATAGCTATTAGTTGTTTTTCAAACACACTACCTAGCACATGCTTCACCATTGAGTGAGCACAACCTTTCCCCTGTGCACTTCACACAGTTTTTACTCACATCTTGTGTTGTGCTCATCTGCCAATCTCTGCATAAGCTGAGCAGTGCTGTGTGATCTCTACCAGCACTTCTGTGTTCTTCAGTCTTGTTTTGGTGTAGGTCTTTGTGGTGTTTGCTTGTCTGTGTTGCTCTGTGCACTCAAACCAGTGCATAAGTTTGATCTGCACTCAACATGTGCTGTAAAAGCTTAACAAACTGAAGCCACATACTGGGTTGTGCATACAACCTGCACAAAAGCAACTTGTGCATAAACCCTGAAGCCCATAACCTGGGCTGAACATAAACTGAAACCCACCTAAGCTTCCCTCAACCTGGGCTGTAATCCTGCCAAGCCCAACCAACCACTAGGCTTTGCAAACAACCTGGGCCGTGCAAACAAACGCAGCCCACAACATCTGGGCCGTTACCCACCTATTCAGTTAGGCTTCACAACTTCAAAAAGCCATCTTTTGGGCTTGAATCTTGTATTAGTGGGTCATTTTTGAGTTTTTGATTTTCTGTGTTGAACGTGATTGTATGTTAACATGCTAGATGCGCTAGCTAGGCTATGATTGTGTCTTTTAGAGACCAAACAAATCAACTAGTTAGAATCCGCCCGGACGAAATCGTAAGCATACCCAGTTCTTCAACCGAAAGCCCAAGCCCAGACCCATCAGAAACAGAAACCATGGGTGATGAACAAAACCAACCCCGTAGTCTCAAGGACTACATGTACCCAACTAGGGCAAGCCAGCCCTCTTGCATCATTCTGCCAGCTGATGCTTGTCAGTTTGAACTGAAAGCAAGCACCATTCACATGCTACCCGTGTTTAGAGGGGTCAATGCTGAGAACCCCTACCATCACGTGAGAGATTTTGAGGATATTTGTGGGACTCTGCGTTTTAACCAAATGACAGAGGAGTCCCTCAAATTGAGATTGTTTCCTTTTCTCTGAAAGACAAAGCCAAGTCTTGGCTTCATGCCCTACAACCACAATCCATTAGAACCTGGGATGACCTCACAAAAGAGTTTTTCAAAAAGTTTTTCCCAAACCATAAGACGACGACAATTCGCCAAAGTTTAAATGGTTTTGTGCAATTAGAAGATGAAACTCTAGCAAAATACTTGGAGAGATTCAATGAATTATTACTCCAATGTCCCCACCATAGTTTTGAAAAATGGAGACTCGTGCAAATCTTGTATGAGGGTCTAGATGTTAGAACCCGTACCACAGTCGAGTCAATGTGCAATGGTGCATTTATTGACAAGAGTGCCGATGAGGCTTGGACTTTCTTAATCGAAGTCGCTGAAAAGACTCAACAGTGGGAGTCCATCCGAGAACCGAAACGGACTACCCCTGCACAAAATGTTCATAGAATCGAGTCTGACTTTGAGGGAAATGCAAAAATGGCATCTTTGGCCCGGAGAATAGAAGTGCTTGAGTTGCAAAAGAATGTAAAATCTAATGCCCCTACTCTGTGACCAAATTGATATGGCCACTTGTGCCGCATGCCATAGTTCAGACCACTTAGTGGACAGCTGTCCAGATTTACATGCATTTCAAGAGTCTAAAGCCGAGCAAGCCAATGCATTATACCAGAGGCAAGAGAACAACCCTTATTCTCAAACCTACAACCCAGGGTGGAGGAATCACCCTAACTTCTCATGGTCCAAGGGACCGGTACAAGGGGGACCAACAAATAACAACCAAGGATACTCATATCCTAGAAACCCCCAAATACCACCACATCCTCAGTACCCCGTGGAGAAAAAGACTAGCTTGGAAGACTGTGTCGTCATGTTAACCCAAAATTTTGCAAAACTTGAGAAAACCACCGACCAACGTCTCACAAACCTAGATCTTAAGATAGGTCAAATATGTGATGCATTGAATGAGAGAGAGAAAGGCAAATTCCCTAGTCAACCCCAACAAAATCCAAAGAATGTGTTTCAAGCAGGCTCCTCTACCTGCAATGAAACTTCACATAGTCAAGCGAATGCTGTCACCACTCTCCGTAGTGGTAGAATTGTTGAGAACCATGTAGGTGTACAACCATCAAGCGAGTCTACATCAGACTCCCAAGTACACACAACACCACAGAAAACATCTACTGTAGAGAAAGAATTTGAGCCCATCGATAAAACCAAGAGTCCTACTAATGTAGATGTTCATGTGCCAAGTCATGTACCTGTTGCTCCATTTCCACAACGGTTGGTGCAATAGAAGGGGGGTACCCAATACAATGAGATTTTGGAAATGTTCAAAAGAGTTAACATAAACATTCCATTTCTCGAAGCAATCAGGCAAATACATGCCTATGCTAAGTTTTTGAAGGACCTGTGCACACAAAAGCGAAAGCTTCATGTGCATAAGCGTGCCTTTCTCACCGAGCAAGTAAGTTCAATTATTAAAAACAAAACCCCACCTAAGTTTAAAGACCCAGGTAGCCCAACTATCTCTTGTACTATAGGTGAGCATACAATCAGAAAAGCTTTATTGGACTTAGGAGCTAGTGTGAACCTACTGCCATATTCTGTGTATGTGCAGTTAGGTCTTGGGGAATTGCAACCCACCCCTGTCACGCTACAATTAGCGGACAGATCTGTGAAAGTCCCTCGGGGAATCGTTGAAAATGTGCTAATCAAGGTTGATAAATTTTATTTCCCTGTGGACTTCATTGTGTTAGATACTCAACCTGTGCAAAATCCTGAAAATCATATTCCCGTTATCTTAGGACGTCCCTTCTTGGCAACGTCAAACGCTATCATAAATTGTCGTTGTAGTAGCAGGATTTCCCACACTACACCCCTTACTCGATTTTGATTAATTAATCCATTGGAAGATGTGAGATCAAGAACATTTATTGATTGAATTCATGAAGTGTTTACACAGGAAAATAGAATTACACTTAGAAGTTAAAACACTCTTGAACTTTCTCTCTCCTAATGACTTGCCTAACAATTCCAAAAAGATCTCTCTTCTACAGACTCATTTAGCCCCTTTATATAGGGTAATACATAGTGGATGACAGCTAAACTACCCTTTATTTTCGGGAATGTCTCGCGAAGTGTCGCAGGTGCACAAACATTCACTCTCGCGACACTTCTTAACTCTCGCCAGGTTTTGTGTCTTCCAATTGTTTTGGGTGTCGTTATTTATCGCGTCGTTTATTGTAGCTCCCTGCGACTCCCTCGCGACACCGTCGTTTATTAATCTCGCGAGCCTTGTACATTGCGATATTATGATCCTACATCTTGCCTCTTTTTCCTTGAATATTGCTTAACAAGCGATTTTTAAGGAAAAATCCATTGTGGTAACGATCTTGTATTTTTTGTTGATGAAGGAACGAGCAAAAGAATACTTTCCTTGAAAAGTACGTACTTGCCTCTATTCTTTTGCAAAGTTCCGAAGCTTCTTTGAGATATATAAGAAGTATCATCTCCTATCTCTTCTCATATTTCTCCTGCGAGGGGAAGAATATCTTAATATTTTTACAATATTGTTGCCGCGACTGCTTATCTTTAGAATCTTCAGTTTTGTACTTTTACACGGATTTTGATTATTAATGTCTTCTCTTGACACGTCTCTTTCAACCGCTTTTTCTTGACCGTTCATGTCTCTTCGCATTAAATGACCTCGTTTTTCTCGAGGCTCTTTTTCCCTATATATAGTTTTCTTTTCCCCTCCTTTTCATCTTTTAGTTTGTCTCTGCAACTTTTCTTTGACTCTCTCCTTCCGCAATTTGCGCTCCTGCTACTGCAAATCTTTTCTTCATCCTTTCTAGCGCTGATCTTAATCTCCAATCTCCCATCCATTCCCATACTGATAAATGGCTGTCATCAGTCGTGCATACAAAGCTTCTTTTGAAGAAGTTCAACAAAAGTTGCTTGAGAAGGGTTTTACTCTATCAACCATTCCTGATCAAGAACCTTCATCTATTCTTTCGCAAAGCTGTTTTCTGATCATCAATGTGATGATCAAAAGATTATAGTCTCGCTAGGTCAGATTCTCGCGGGACTTCCCATTCCCTTATACAATCCTGAGATGCCTTTATTTTATGAAATCTTGTCCCATGAAAAATTCTCTCGGGCTGTTTATCAATTATGTGGCGATTGCATTCGCCTGATGCTTGAGTTCGCGAATCGTGGTGCTGGCAAAGGATCTTTATACCCCGATCTTTCGTTAAAAACCCCGAGTTCGCAGACTTGGAAATAGATCTTTGAGAAATACACTCGTAGAGAACTTTTTGAAAACTATTCAAGTGATACTGAGATGATTAATACGAAATCTCATTTGGGCGTTCGCTTGAAAAAAGAAGGATAATGTCCACGAGGATAAATTGCTCATGCGGGATATTGATTGGCACCCGGTAATAACACTACTCCTCGCCACTCCAAAGATGAGAAATGGTGGGTTGTACCCTTGATTTTAAATGGTCCTTATATCGCGGGTCCGCACGTTCTTCCCTGCGAATCTCGCAGGTATCATCCTTGGGAATTCAAATGGCCTCGATAGGGCAAAAGAGGTATGTTCTCTACTTCAAATCTTGCTTTCACTATTTTCTTTTTATATTTCTTTGAGTTTGTGGAATTTTTTCAGATCAACAAATTGAGAAAAAGTTTCAAGGATAATCCGTTGGAGAGTACTCTGACGAGACTTCGATCGCTTACGGGTGAAGTAAGAAACATTCCTTTTATTATTTTTACAATATTGTTGCCTCTGTTTCTTATCTTTAAGCGTATGCGAAGGTTGGAGTTGAAGAAGTCTGTAGCGCGAAGATTAAAAGTATGGGTAAAACTGCTCGTTCACAAGGGTAAATCTTCTGCTCCATTAACTAAGAAGCGAAGGGTCCAATCTTCTTCTCGCCTTAGCTCAAGCTCTGAATCTCCTGACGAGGATAACTATGATTCGAATCCTTCTCTCGCCAAGAAGATTCCATCGACCAGTTCTTCTATGGATCAGTTATCTAGCATCTTCTCCGATTGTTTCCAAGGAATGGGAGATGCTCCCCTAGCTTCTCTTTGCGGGACTCTCGCAAACGTGTGTAATGCTACTTTATTAGAGGGCAATAATTCTTTCAATGGAACCTCTAGAACTGTGTCTCCTGACTTCTTGAATGCACTTGGATCTTTGGTATGTATGCAGTCGTATTTCCCTGTTAATTTTAAATTTTTAAATATATATTAATGATTTTTCTATCTTCTTTTATAGGTTGGAAGAACTTCTTTTGTAGTTGCCTCAGATCTCGAAAGAAGACGCAACAACCTTGAAAAGAAGAATTTGCAATTGAGCAAGAAGATTCAAGAATTAGAGACCGAAGCTGCGTCATCTCGTGATAAAGATGAGAGAATTCAAAAGTTAAACACCGAACTTGACTCCCAAAAAGATAAGGTGTCCACTCTTCAAAACGCCAATCAGCAACTTTATGGTATAAAATTTTACCTCCTTTTACTATTTTTATTTTATCGGTCGCATATTGCTACCTAACTTATTACTTTCGCAGATGTATATAATCTCTCCGATGAGGCTATTCTTCTCCATACATTTCCTGATCCTATGGATAATAATCTTCTTCTCGCTCATCTCAACAACTCTTTAAGTAGTTCATCGAACAGAATTAACTCTCTTTCATTAAATGAACTTCAGACCAAATATCGTCTTTTAGAAATTGAGCATAGATCTGGTTTAAGTGCTGCCAACCAATTTAAACGAATGTTTCTCGAGTCCCATAAAGAAACCAAAATTTTGAGGAAGAAAATTAGTGACCATATAGATGATAAAGATCGCATTGCTAATAATGGTGCACAAGCGTTAGCAACATTTCAAAAATCTCTCCTTGAATTACAAATTGAGCGAGATGAATTGCTTCGCCAGAATTCCTTGCTTAGTGAGCGAGAAAATCAAATTCGTTCTCTCCTTGTTATAAACAGTGACGACGAATTCGCCTGGGCTGCGAAAGTTTTAGATAATGCCAGAAATAACCTAGGTGTTGATGTTAGTCTTCACGCCGAGCATACTTCCTTGGTTAAAGATATGATATCTGACAGAGAAGGTTGCTTATTATACCTTATTGCTTCTTATTTCTGTAGTATTGCTTGTAAATTGTTAACTTGTTATTTCTTATTTGCAGAATCTGAGAAGAGGCTTCAGGTTAGAATTAGAGAGCTTGAATCTGAAAAAGAACAACTCGCCGGGAATTTTCCAGCGAGAATTGAAGAACTCGAAATCGAAAAAGAACAGCTCGCAAAGAATCTCTCCCTTCGCGAGAATAGATATTCCAGGTTGAAGAAACAATTTCTAACGACAGTGGAGAATTTTAGCAATGATGCTGTTCGTTTTCGCAATGGAGGCATGGAGTATGTTTGTAAGGACCACAATATCCCTCTGCATTCATATCCCTGTCTCCTTGAAAAGGTTCCTGAGAATCTGCCTGTCTCAGACGTTTCTGATAGCGAGGCTGGCGAAGAAGAAAATTTAGCGATGAGAATAATCGATCAAGAATCGATGAAGAAGAAGAATCGCCAAAGAGATAACTCTTTTTGTTTTCTTTTTCTCGCTTGTAATATCTCGTACATTTCTGTATCCTTATTATAGTGTATTTCTTGGATTTTTCCCCTCTAAATTCAATCTTCACTTCCCCTTTTTTGGTAGTTCTTCATTGTAATATAATTGGCTAACATTATTGATGTATAACTCTTTCATCAGAAGATGAATAACAATATTTCATCTTTTCCATTCCCATACTTGCCTCTGTTATTTATCTTCAGATGGAAGATTTTAGTTGTCATCATGTATGTTGTTGAATATTTATTTTATTGTTATTGAAATATATCGTTGCGACAAGGTCGCAAGCCGCCTTTACACTTTCATGCAATGGCCCATTGACCTTGCCTTATCATTTTTGTGTGGTCTTCCAAGTCGGACCTCCCTAATTAGAGGTCTTCCCCTGCCACCTTTCATTGCGACAAAATCGCAGGACGTCTTTACACTTGCATGTAGAGACCCATTGATCTTGCCTTATCATCTTCCAAGTATTTTTGCCTCTGCAGGATATTTTAGTTGCGACAATATGACAGGCCTATATATCCTTGCGAACACATAGCCCCATGACATTGCCGTGTGCGACGAAATCGCAGGACGTCCGTACACTTTCATGTAAAGACCCATTGATCTCGCCTTACCCTCGCGTTAGTATTATTGCCTCTGCAGGATCATTGCACAAATATGACGAGCCTAAATTCTCTTGCGAGAACAGAGCCTCATGACATTTGCGTCTGTTTTGACACCCCCCCTAATGGAGAGCGTCGCCCTTATCATCTCCCCGGTTGCCCCTTCAAGGAGGCGAAACATCGGCCATACAAGACTAGCTCCTCCCATCCGGTCTTAACAACAACCAGTTGTTTTCGCAGCCTCTTGTCCCTTATACCTATAGGGTTTATGGTTACAAGGCTGCACCCTAAGTGGAGTTTTCTTCGGGCGAGTGCAACATATGCCAAGACTTGCCAAGAATGGCCAGGGTAGGTTCATCCATCCCGGGCACTCTGGCTCAACCGTGTACCCCGGCGCCTTGAGCATACACTGACTCCTAAGAAGAGACCCTCGGTCGCCCAACCAGGGTATAACCTACATATATAGTTGGGAATCCAAGGTACCTCTTCCGGATAGGCTTGCATGGGCCCCAAATTTCCATGACTCAGGCTTCAGGAGCGGTGTAACCTTCCCCCTGAGCCATGTCGAGAGATACCCCCTTATATGACGCACTTTAGGTCTTACATTTGCCTCTTACGAAATGTTATTCGCGAACTAGGGTGTACGCCATAAAGGTTCGTCCCATTCATTTACTCATTCATCTTTGTTAAATCATTCAATCATTCAATCATTCATGTTTCATTATTTGTTAATATTTGTTTGCGAAGTATTCGCAAAATTCCATTTCATTTGTTGTGTCTTTATCTCTTTCTTAATCGAATTCTCATTTACCCTTGGCTGCAAGATTCTCGCACATCATTACTTCAATTGCTACTTTTCCTCCTGCTTTTGTTGACTATTCACTTCTTATGCCTTTTGTTCCTCATATCCTTCGCTCCTTTATTATCATAACATTCGCCTGTTTCTAGGCATTCACCTCGCGAGGTATGTTCGGTCCTTACTTCTATAACATCTACCATCAGTTTTTCCTTTCTCTGCTCATCTCTCACATGTTGCTTCCAACCCTTTCTTTTGGCATTCCTTTCTTCGCAGCTTTCTACATCGACCTCATGACATTGTTGTGACTCCTTCCAATCTCCCTGTATAATACCAATGCCATTTGGATGTGGGAATTTTATGCATTGATGATATGTTGATGCGACTCCTAAGATTTCATGAAGCCATGGCCTCCCAATCAGCGCATTATATGGAGATTCCACGTCAACCACACAGAATAAAATATCAGTTGATAATCCTTGTAGAGGTATTCTCATGTGAACCTCTCCCTTTGGTTTGTTTGCAGTGCCATTAAAGCCATATATCTTGTATGTTGAGGGGATCAAATCCTCATCTTTTCCTCCCATCGTCTTGTAAGTATGGTAAAAGAGAATATTTACCGAACTTCCGGTGTCGATTAGGATTCGGTTGATCGCCCAACAAGCTTCTGCTTCATCATCTTCTCCATCAACTGGTTTCGGGTTAATCTCTAATTTTACAACCAACGGGCTATCATGTGTTTCTCTTCCTTTTGGCACTTCATCTGCAGAGAAAGAAATAGTCTTCAGCTGCCACTTTTCTAACTGCGTCGTTCTCGCCAGGCTCATTATTTCTTTATCGTCAGCATCTCTCGCAAAGACTCTACTGAGCACGTTGTCATGAAAATCTTCGATTGTGCGATAAGAGTGGACGATAGAGTTGCAATTCAAATTTTTGGCTTTCGTTCCGATTTCTATCACAAATGTTTCCTTTCCTTTCGCCGACACTGTTCTGTGCATTTCGGTGGTGGTGGTAATGTACGGCCTTTTTCTTCTCCTTTTAGAAAGTGATTGACTTTCCTTGATCAATCATCCCGAGAATAATTCTCTTCACGTTTCGCAGTCATTTGTTTGATGTCCATGGAAGCGATGGTAAGAACAAAACTCATGACTTCGTCGCTGGTGGTGGTTCCATCCCCGCGTTCCAAGGTCTTTGGTACATCTTCCATCACAAGTATAGCCTCCCCAGATCTTTTCCACACTAGCATTCAGTGGAGGCATCTTAATTGGTTCCCATACTATTCTGCGGCTTCTCTGCCCTCCATGGTTATATTGCCTTCGTCCACCATAAGTTTCTTGCACATGATCTAGCCTCTGAATCTTATTATTGCTGTTACGGTTATAGTAGTTCCTTTCTTGTTCAAATTCCTCCCGGTCATGGCTTCCCATAGCTACTATCTTCCGCTGTCTCTCATCATCCTTCCTCGCTTGCTTTGTCCTTGCGAAGTGCTCGCCTTTGTATTGATGAACCGAGGTAACAAGCTTGCGTTCGCAGCATTCGAGTTTGTGTTCGCGATGGATAAGAATTCATTTCATTCGTCTTTCTTCTAAAGCGATATATTCTTCCCTGTAATTCTCAGATTCGCCATCGTGATTGTATTTTTGACTCTAAAAATTTGAATGTATAACAAGTTAGTCGCGAAGAGAGCATTCACAAATGAGAGGATGAGATATCTTTCCTCGACCCGTCCTGCCATTTCGCTACACATGGTTCTCCATCTTATTGTCAACTGCCTTAGGCTCTCGCCAACCCTTTGTTTCAATCCGAATACATCTTCAATACCTGGTCGTGAAGAGTTGTTACTTATGTATGCTCCTAGGAATGTGGCTTGTAAATGATTAAATGATGTGATTGTGTTCCTTGGTAGACCCTCAAACCATTTTAGTGCTTCTCCAATTAGGCTTGACGCGAAATATTTACACAAAGATAGCGTCATGATTCTCCCATTGCAACATACACCTCATATAGGCCTTGATATGTTTGTACTGCACGCAGTTGTTCCATCAAAGATGTTTGTTAAATGGAGATTGCACTTAGGAGGTATTCCTCCCATCTGTACTTCTAGCGTGAAGGGGTTTTTCGCAGCTTCTCGCGATGGCTTCGTCCAATTGTTTCCTTCCTCCTTCCCTTCTATTGTTCAAGCAATCCTCTCATTTCAGCCAGTTCTCTTAAGATTTGTTCATTTGCCTCGTAATTTGACTCTCTACCGGGTCTTTTTAGCTCTGCTTCTCTCCTTCTTCGCTCGTGCCTGTTTTGACCTTCTTGCTCGTTACTTTCTTTCTCTCCTTTCCTCGCGATTGTTTGTTCTTCGTTTCTTTCTTCAATTCGCACGCCATTGTATCGGTTGTTCTCTCTTCTTGGTTGTCTCTCAGCTCTCACCTGCGCCCTCTCATATTCTTCATTAATATTTCTATTGGCACGATTTTGTTCCCTTCTTCTTTCGCGGTTATCATGGTTATTCTGCCGGATTGCCTCCTCCATCTCTTGATTTTCCATTTCTTCTCTTAGCCTTTCTCTCTCGCGAGCTAACCGCGCTTGTTCAATGTAGTGTCTCTCAATGTCATCCTCGATCTCTCGGTTTCTTCTCAGTTCTTTCTCTCCGTGCAAGATTATTCTCCCTTCAAAGCACTGGGTCATTCGGTTCTTGGAGTTGCATGTTTCCTTGATTTTCCCTATTCCGCTCATTTTGAAGATTTTCGGCCGAGGAATATAACGATCTTCTATTTCTCCTCTTCTCTCGCCATGCTCTATATTCGGATTTTGTGTTTCTTCATCGGTGCTCTGTTGGTAAAACTCTCCTTCTTTCTTCTCCATTCGATCTTGAACTTGATCTCACGCTACTTCTAGATCTCCTATTTTGCAACCTCATATTTTCCATCCTCAATTCATGATTCTGTCTTGTCAAGTTTGCTCGTTCTCCGCCTCTAGCCGTCTCTCTTCGTGTATTGTTTGTCTCAATCTTTCTAATGCTGCGATTTCTTCGTTTTCTCCGTTCATTCCTTGCTCTCCTTGTCCATTGTTCATCAGCTGCTGCTCCTCTTCTCTCTCGTCTTCAGAATCAGATCTCCAAGTATGTACACTTACTCTATCATAATCCTCACCGCGTTTGCTCTCGGGGAGTTCGGTGGCTGATTTTGATCTTCTCCATCATTTCTCCTATTCATCCTTGATGATTCTCCTGTTTCATTCCTCCTTTCTCCAGCAAGTCTCCCACTTCTTCTTACAACCGTTGATTGCCCTTGTACATTTCTTCTTCTAGCCATTTTTCTTTTTCAATGAATTCTTGAGGATCTTCTCCAAATCTTTTCTCTGTTAATCCAAATTCCTTCCAATTTCTACGTCAATCTCTGCACAGTCCCTGTTTCTAGCGCATATGTAGTAGCAGGATTTCCCACACTACACTCCTTACTCGATTTTGATTAATTAATCCATTGGAAGATGTGAGATCAAGAACATTTATTGATTGAATTCATGAAGTGTTTACACAGGAAAATAGAATTACACTTAGAAGTTAAAACACTCTTGAACTTTCTCTCTCCTAATGACTTGCCTAACAATTCCAAAAAGATCTCTCTTCTACAGACTCATTTAGCCCCTTTATATAGGGTAATACATAGTGGATGACAGCTAAACTACCCTTTATTTTTGGGAATGTCTCGCGAAGTGTCGCAGTGCACAAACATTCACTCTCGCGACACTTCTTAACTCTCGCCAGGTCTTGTGTCTTCCAATTGTTTTGGGTGTCGTTATTTATCGCGTCGTTTATTGTAGCTCCCTGCGACTCCCTCGCGACACCGTCGTTTATTAATCTCGCGAGCCTTGTACATTGCGATATTATGATCCTACAGTCGTAGCGGGATATTGAATTTGTCGTTTGGCAACATGACCGTAGAGCTGAATGTTTTTAACACTAGTCAACAACCCATTGATTGTGATGATACTGATTTGCATGAGATTAACATGATTGAGAGTCTGATCCAAGACTCTTTGCCCGACATTTTGTCAGTGGACCCTTTGCAAGCATGTTTAGATAACTTTGACTTAGATCTCTTCGAGTCTAAGTACATTGGGGAAATTCACTCGTTGCTTGAATCTGTCCCACACATGGATATTGCTAAGTGGCAGAATGCAGTGGAACCACTTCCACTCTCTGATTCCAAATCTGCCCCACCACTTGACACACCACCTAAGCTTGATTTGAAACCATTACCCGATACCTTGAAGTATGCTTTCTTAGGTCCTTCTGACACTTTACCTGTGATTATTGCATCATGTTTAGACACAGAACAGGAAAGTCGACTCTTAGAAGTACTTAAGGACATAAAGGAGCCTTAGGTTGGACCATCTCCGATCTTAAGGGTATAAGTCCCACAATTTGCATGCATCACATAAACCTTGAGGAAAACACTAAACCATCTAGGGAAATGCAAAGGATACTTAACCCCAACATGAGAGATGTTGTCAAGGGTGAGATTCTGAAACTGCTTGATGCGGGTATCATTTACCCGATCCCTGATAGCCAGTGGGTCAGTCCCATTCAGGTAGTACCCAAGAAGTCTGGCATTACTGTAGTTCAAAACGAGATGAATGAGCTCGTTCCCACCCGTGTGACCACAGGGTGGCGAGTCTGCATTGATTATAGAAAACTGAACACAGTAACCAAGAAAGACCATTTTCCCCTTCCCTTCATTGACCAAATGCTGGAAAGGTTAGCAAAACATAGTCACTACTGTTTCTTAGATGGCTATTCTGGCTACAACCAAATTCACATAGCACCCGAAGACCAACAAAAGACCACATTTACATGTCCTTATGGAACATTTGCTTATCGTCGTATGCCTTTTGGGCTGTGCAATGCACCTGCTACTTTTCAACGTTGCATGATGAGCATATTTTCCGACATGGTAGATAAGTTTCTTGAGATTTTTATGGATGATTTTTCGGTGTTTGGTTCTTTTTTTGATGAGTGTTTGCATCACCTCACTTGTGTGCTGATTAGGTGTAAGGAAAAGAGTTTGGTTTTGTATTGGGAAAAATGTCATTTCATGGTTAACTCAGGCATTGTTCTAGGGCATATCATCTCAGAAAAAGGCATAGAAGTATACAAAGCCAAGGTAGATCTCATTCAACACTTGCCTCAACCTCGTTCTGTGAGGGACATCAGATCATTTCTAGGCCATGCAGGTTTTTACCGCCGATTCATCAAAGACTTTAGTAAAATTTCACGACCTTTGTGCAATCTTCTTGCAAAAGATGTTGCATTTGTCTTTGATGATGCTTGTAAGGAAGCATGGGAGCAACTGAAGGCTCTCCTTACATCTGCCCCTATAGTCAGACCACCTGACTGGTCATTACCATTTGAGATTATGTGTGATGCATCTGACTATGCTGTAGGAGCTGTTTTGGGCCAGCGAGTAGACAAACTTCCTTATGTGATCTACTATGCTAGTAAAACACTTAATGATGCTTAACTGAATTATTCCACAATTGAGAAAGAGTTGCTAGCTGTTGTGTTTGCATTAGATAAGTTTAGATCTTATTTGATAGGATCTAAGGTCATCATTTATTCTGACCATGCTGCATTGAGATATCTTTTGTCTAAAAAATATGCTAAGGCTCGTCTAATTCGATGGATACTCTTGTTACAAGAGTTTGACCTCGAAATTCGAGATAAGAAAGGGTCAGAGAATGTTGTTGCTGATCACTTGTCTAGGTTGAATGTTGAATCCATTGATGAATCTGTGCTAATTAGGGAATCATTCCCCGATGAGCAATTGATGCTTGTGTCTGAAATGCCTTGGTTTGCTGATATTGTTAACTACCTTGCTACAGGTAGAATGCCCTTGCATTGGTCTAAACAAGACCGTTCTAAGTTCTTAGCTGAAGTTAAACATTTCCTTTGGGATGACCCATATTTGTTTAAGTACTGCCAAGACCAAATCATTAGGAGATGTGTCCCCAATTCTGAACAAAGGGACGTCATCTCTTTCTGTCATGACCATGCATGTGGAGGCCACTTTAGTGCCAAGAAAACTGCTGCAAAGATCTTGCAAAGCGGTTTCTATTGGCCAACACTTGTTTAAGGATAGCCATGCATTTTGTGTTGCTTGTGACCGATGTCGAAATTAGGAAGTATCACTAAGAGAAACATGATGCCCTTACAACCCATTTTGATTGTTGAGCTGTTTGATGTTTGGGGTATTGATTTCATGGGTCCATTTCCTAACTCGAAGGTAAGTTATACATTCTTGTTCTGTTGATTATGTCTCTAAGTGGGTAGAGGCCATTGCATCCAAAACCAACGACCATAAAGTTGTTCTTTCTTTTCTTAAGGAGAACATTTTCTCCCGTTTTGGAACCCCTAAGGCAATAATCAGTGATGGAGGTAGTCATTTTTGCAATAGACCCTTTGAATCACTAATGCGCAAGTATGGAATCACTCATAAGGTCGCAACACCTTACCATCCTCAAACCAGTGGCCAAGTAGAAGTTTCTAATAGGGAAATTAAGCATATCCTTGAGAAGACCGTCAATCCTTCTAGGAAAGATTGGTCTTTGCGCTTAAATGATGCTTTATGGGCCTATAGAACTGCATACAAGACTCCCATTGGGATGTCTCCTTACAGACTTTTGTACGGGAAAGCATGTCATCTACCTGTTGAGTTAGAACACCGTGCATACTGGGCTGTGAAGAAATTGAATTTTGATCTTGATAAGGCTGGATCCCATAGGAAACTTCAACTCAATGAGTTAGAAGAATTGAGAAATGATGCATATGATAGTGCCAAAACGTACAAACATAGAATGAAGGTGTTTCACGACAAGCGCATTCTGCGCAAGTCCTTCACACCAGGTCAGAAAGTTTTATTGTACAACACTCGTTTGCACTTGTTTCCAGGAAAGCTACGTTCTCGATGGTCAGGATAATTCTTGGTACGTACCGTCTTTCCCCATGGAGCTGTAGAAGTTGAAAACCCAGCAACCAAGAACATTTTCAAGGTCAATGGTCAGAGACTGAAACCATTTCTGGAGCATCTTCCACCAGAAGTTGAGACCGTCGACTTGGAAGACCCCATCTATGTGGACTGATCTAGTTCACTTGTGTACATACATATGGACTAACAATCCATTCTCTTTCCCTTTTCTTTTTCTTTTTGCATAGTTCTTATTTGTGCTAACCAACCTTTTTTGTCTTGCGCTCTGGTATTTGCTTTCAAAGCATTCATCCTCCTTTGGTTTAGCAACATCATTGTACATCGGTAATCTCTTCCCTTTTCTCTACTCAAAGCATAGTTCTCTTGGTATGTGACTGTTTAAAATTTTATCATCTGTTGACACATTGAGTACAATGTTTGATTTAGGTTTGGGGGTGTGATTTGCATATAGAGTTTTTAGTCTTTTTGTTTTACTTCATTAAAAAAAAAAAAAAAAAAAAAAAAAAAAAATTCAAAACTTTTTGCAAATAAAAACCTCCAACTTTTAGAGATTTTAGAGTCACTAGCATGCTTCTAGCTATGTTTACATAGAGAGTCTGACCGAAATAACAGAACTTGGAAGTACTGGAGAACACAATCGGGTTTCTTAGTTGATTAGAGCGTTAAAGTTGGATTTAACCATACCGGAGGGAGAATTAGGTGTTGTTTAGATATTCGGTAGTAGAATTGTGATCACCCATAGTGGAGACTACCCATTTTACATCAAGCGAGGTACCGACCTTCACTCTTTGTGACTTTCTAGAAAAGATGTTAGAGTGTGTGTCACCGTACGTCAATTCCGGGTAGGAATGGTGAGCTACCCAACTTCGCACCACTTTCAGCACTACTTTTGATCTCTTGAGTGCTAATTCCGTCAATCATGAGGGTGACGTTTAAAGATGAAAACTTCTTCTAAATACCGATTTGCAGTTAGCATCACTCTCTCCCTCTCAACAACATCAACAGATTCATAGAAACACATCATCGTCAGCAAGCGGAGCAACATCAGAATATTTGAATACAAGTTGATATAGTCCAAGGTTTACGTGCAACAAAGTAAAGAAAACAAAATAGGATGAGAATTAATGAAGTTTGTGAAAAATTGAGTTTTCTTGTTATTTTCATTTCATGTATCTTAAAAAAAAAAAAAAAAAAAAAAAAAAAAAAAAAAAATGTTTGTCAAAGTTCAGAAGTTCATCATCAACATTTGAAGACCGAAGATTGAAGACGTTTCTATGGATGCTGAGAGAGTGATATTAATTACCTATCGGGTGAGAAGGTAAGTGAGTACTCCCATCCTTGCTAATGGTTGATTTCCTTTCTTAGAGATCATCGAAAAAGATTCTTTTTGTCCACAACTCGTGGAGTCTCCGAAATTATTTCGGAAGGTTATCCTTCTTACCTACAACGTGTGCGGGATTTCTCTCTTTATTCCTTTTGCACACATGAGAGACTAAAAAGCGGTCTTTTTGAGTGCAATTATCATAAAACCCTATTGGTGAGGCAGAAGTCGAGGCTTATGATCACAATCGAATCCGAATTCTTTCATATGGTATGGTTACTTCTCGCTCAGCACTTAAGGATGAGAATGCGTTCTTTGTTAGTTCTAACTTCGTGTTACTAGCATGCAGAAACTCTATGTCCTCATAGCTCCTTGGATGCTTGAGACTCTTTTACACTCTGAAGTTGGAGAAGGTTTTGTAGGTACACCTCTGGTAAACCCTCACGAGACTACAACTCGTCCACTAGGGACACCTAGGGGTTTAAAGGCTTAGTGCATACGCTAAATGCATTCGAGAGAGCAGCGACGGTGGTATAGTTAGGATTTCTTAATTTCTGTTTCACTTGAGGACAAGTAAAATTCAGGTTTGGGGGTATTTGATGAGTGCCAAATATTGCATATATATACACCTTTTTATTGGCATTTAACTCATCTTTTGTACTCAGAAATCAGATATTATCCCAGATTCTGTATTTTCTTTGTTTTCAAGAATAAATATTTGTACTAATTAATTTTGTGTTTTTAGGTAGTAAATAAAGCTCGGAGAAATTGAGGAGCCAAAAGAGCAGAAAAGTGGAGACAAGCGTCTATGGAGCAGAAAGCCAAAGCCCGCGCGCGCATCAGTTGCAATTCAACAAGGAGCAACCCATTTACAAGATATGGGCTTGAGCAGTCCAAGACCCACGACCCGGATCCGAGCCCGTTCCTTCCGATCCGTGAGATTTCCCCCATCTGCATCCAACGCTCGCTCCATCATGCACATCAATTCTCGCTGCTCCGGCTCAACACCAAAACCGCACATCACCCTGAGTCGTTGAGATCTCCATCCTCTTCATCCTACGCTCGCTCCACCCTTCGCATCGTCTTCCCGCTGCTCCTGCCTCACAACGAAGTTGCCTATACCTATACCCCATCGACTACACCTCACTTCTTCTTTCCTCTTCTCTTTCTTCTCCCCAACAACTCTGCTCAGAAACCCTCACCTTCTCCTTCTCTTCCCATGCCTGATGCAGAGCCATCACCACCGCCATCACCACCTCCACTGACACCAGCGCCAACAATTCTATCAGCAACTCCTCCTCCATGCCCTAGTTCTGCCTTCCTCCATCATTAGCTTCTCCCACCTTAGAAGCTAGGGTTGAGGCAGTTAGAATTAGGGTTTTCACCAACAACCTTGACATGGAGCTCAGAGCCGATTCAGCAGAAGATAGAGGTTTGGGTCAGTGTGTAGTTGTTAATTTGAGATGTTTTGTGAGTTATAAATTGATGTTTTTGATGTAAGAGAAAGACAGCATGTTTTAGGGTTTAGATTTGCAATTTTAATTTGAATTTATTTTCATTCAGCATAATGTTCTAAACACTTAGCTAGGGTGTAGATGAAACCCCTATTGATTATATATATGAAGTTGATTCACATTTGAGTTTGATTCTTATTGTTTTGTATTGCATTAAGATTATTAGTCAATTGGTGAGCAAATTAGCCTGTGATAGAGTGTGCTGTAAGAAGACACTCTATACTAGGGGATAATTTGTGAAGTCAATTGGTATAATTTCCATCTGAAACTTCCAAGGGGAAGTATAAGATCATAATATGATGTGTGTTACCTTAGTATAGGATTAGGGGGTGAATTCAATCACCCTAGTGCTCTCAAACCACTGTTACAACATCTTTGCTCCTCATTGCCTTAGTTTAGAGTCACAAATACAATTCAGTCGTATCGACAACCACAAAACAACCCTGACTTGTGTTACATTTCCTTGAATCAGTTTATAAGCTCTTAGATCACTTAAGCATACACCATTTCTCTGTGGGATCGACCTGTGCTTGTCCTTGCCTCCAATAGGCATGTGCACTTGCAGTAATACGTAGGAAATCTCTTTTACAGACCTACCACCAATCGCATAATCGGACGCGTCACACATAAGTTCAAATGGGAGGTTCCAATCAGGTAGTTGGATGATAGGGGCAGAAGTTAGCAATGATTTAAGCTTCTCAAAAGCTTCAACATATGTTTCATCAAATACAAAGGCAATATCTTTAGCAAGTGGGTTCGACAAAGGTAAATCAATCTTGCTTAAGTCTTTGATGAAACGACAATAAAATCCAGTATGGCCAAGGAAAGATCTAACATCTGTTACATTCTTAGGTGGTCCTAATTTTGAAATTAGGTCAACCTTGGCTTTATCAACTTTTATTCCCTTTAGAGGACACCACATGTCCTAACACTATTGCATATTTAACCATAAAATAACACTTTTCCTAGTTAAGGACTAAATTCTTTTCTTTACAATGTTCTTGAACTAGTGTAAGGTGGTGCAAGCATTCATCGAAACAGGAGCCAAAAACAAAAAAATCACCCATAAAGACCTCGAGAAAATGCTCAACCATGTCCGAAAAGATACTTAGCATGCAACGTTGGAACATCGCAGGTGCATTACATAACCCAAAAGGCATGCGCATGTAAGAAAAAGTTCCAAATGGACAGCTGAAGGTTGTTTTCTCTTGGTCTTCCAGAGCTATAGGGATTTGGTTACATCCATAATATTTATCTAGGAAACAATAATGGTTGTGGCCAGCTAATCTTTTCAACATCTAGTTGATGAATGGTAAAGGAAAGTGGTCTTTCCTAGAGGCTGAGTTCAACTTACGATAGTCTATACAAACTCTCCACCCAGTAGTAACACGGGTACGGATCAATTCATTGTTCTCATTCACAACTACTGTAATCCCATAATTTTTGGGACAACCTGGACAAGGACGACCTATTTACTATCAGAGATATGGTATATGATACCCACATCTAATAACTTGAGCACCTCTGTACGAACAACTTACTTCATATTTGGGTTCAATCGTCTCTGCATCTCTCTTGAAGTTTTGGCACCTTCTTCTGGGTAGATTTGGTGCATACAATCAGCAGGACTAATACTTTTCAAATCTGTTATGGTCCATCCAAGTGCAGTCTTGTACTCTCGGAGAACACTAACTAGTCTACTTTCCTGATCGAGCTCTGAGTCAGAGGCAATTATGGCAGGAAGAGTATTCTCACTACCAAGAAACATGTATTTCAGTGTATTTGGTAGTGGACTTAACTCAAGGGCGGGGGTCTTAATTGATGATGGGAGGGGTTTATCTCTATGGTTGGTGGAATAGGTTCCGGTTTACATTGCCATTTTCCATAATTTATTACTGCGCAGAATCTAACAATGCATTCACCTCCTCAAAATGACTATCCTCATCATAGTAGGCTCCAAAGTGGGCCAAGCACTCCTCTAAAGGATCTCTAACATTATTAGTGGTAAAGATATTCTCAACTAGAGAATCAATCATGCATATGGACTTATAGTGTTCAAGGTCCGGTGGGGCTAGGAACTTTTTAAAAACGTTCGTCGTGATTACTGCATTCATAGTTGCTAAAAATGGATGACCTATAATGATTGGAATATTTATATCTTGATTAGAGACAGGCTGAGCGTCTAAAGTCATAAAGTCAACTGGATAGATAAATTTTTCTACCTGAACCAACACGTCTTCAACAATTTCACGTGGGATTTTGACTGACCTATCGGCTAACTGTAGTGTTATCCTAGTTGGTTTCATCTCACCTAGTCCAAGTTATTCATACACCGAAAATGATGGAAGATTCAAACTATCCCCAAGATCTAAAATGCATTCTCTGTTCGTTGGTTACCTATAACACATGTGACAGTAGGACAACCAGGATCTTTAAATTTGACTTGGTACTTTTATAAGATTATGGAACTTACTTGTTGGGTCAAAAATACCATTTTATGTACACTCACGTCTCTTTTAACGGTGCACATATCTTTTAGGAACTTGGCCATACCCGGTACATGCTTTATTGCATCTAACAAGGGCAGGTTGGTCTTAACTTGATTAAAGATGTATAAGATTTCAGCATATGTACTAGGCTTTTTCTTAGAGACTCTCTGAGGAAATGACGCAGATGGTGTGTACACTCTCTTAGGGATTTTATTCCTCACTTGGACTTTAAAAAAGTGGGGGTCTAACAACCGCACCCAATATTTCGTTTAATCAATCTGTATGGACTAACTCCAATATAATTCCAAGAGAATCAACTAGACAGTCAGACTTAATCAAGGAAAATATATCCAAGAGTTATATCTCTGTTTCTCAATGTAATCAGCAAATAAACAGATAGAAGAAATCCGCGAGCCTGATTATTATGAGAAACAACTTGAACGGTACCAAAGACCAATGTTCAAGTGTCAATCAATTTCAATCAACAACCAAAGATTGAATTTACCAATTGATTGAACTATGCACAACCTGTGATATTTCAATTATATAGAAAATATAATGCGGAAAAGAAATAACACAGACACCAGAATGTTGTTAACGAGGAAACCGCAAATGCAGAAAAATCCAGGGACCTAGTCCAGATTTGAACACCATATTGTATTAAGCCGCTACAGACTCTGCCTACTACAAGTTAACTTCGGACTGGAATGTAGTTGAGCCCTAACCAATCTCACACTGATTAAGGTATAATCGCGTTCCTTACGCCTCTGAATCCCAGCAGGACTCTACGCACTTGATTCCCTTAGTTGATCTCACCCACAACTAAGAGTTGCTACGACCCAAAGTCGAAGACTTGATAAACAAATCTGTCTCCCACAGAAAAGTCTATTTTAATAGATAAATCTGTCTCCCACAGAAATACCTACGAAGTTTTTGTTCCGTCTTTTGATAAATCAAGGTGAACAGGAACCAATTGATAATCTGGTCTTATATTCCTGAAGAACAACCTATAAATATCAATCACCTCGCACTAACTTAACTATATGGTAGTAGAACAAGTTATTGCGGAATCACAAAGAATAAGACGAAGAGCTTTGTGATTACTTTTTATATCTTACCTATCGGAGATAAATCTCGAAAAAATCTTAGAGAAGATAGTACTCAATATGATAGAACTAAGTAAGATCAGAACACGCAACTACAAAGAAAATAGTTGGGTCTGGCTTCAGAATCCCAATGAAGTCTTTAAGTCGTTAACCTATAATGGTTTTAGGAAAAACCTAGGTTAAAGGAGAATCGACTTTAGTCGCAACTAGTATCACACATGAGGTGTGGGGATTAGGTTTCCTAGTTGCTAGAGTTCTCCCTTATATAGTCTTCAAATCAGGGTTTGGTTACTTTGGGACAAAGCAAACAATATTCACCGTTAGATGAAATCTGATTTAAGATACAAGCTAATATATTTCCACCGTTAGATGAAACTTAGCTTGTTACACAAAAATGAAATATACCATCATTTAGATATGGGTAACCGTACCTAAACGTGTATATTGAGTTGGCTCAATAACAGTTAACCGAAGTTAGCCATATGAACACTTTTGAGTTAACCATGTTCATCTTAACACTTCTAGATCAAATGACTCAAATGAATCTAGTTGTGCTACTCATAGAGTTTTTCCTGTTATTATTGCATCATGTTTAGACACGGAACAGGAAAACAAACTATTAGAAGTGCTTAAAGAGCATAAAGATGCCTTAGGATGGCCATCTCAAACCTTAAAGTTATAAGTCCCACAATTTGCATGCATCATATAAATCTTGAAGAAAATACTAAACCATCTAGGGAAATGCAAAGAAGACTTAACCCCAACATGAGAGATATTGTTAAAGGTGAGATTCTGAAATTGCTTGATGCGGGTATCATATACCCAATTCCAGATAGCAAATGGGTCAGTCCCATCCAAGTTGTACCCAAAAAGTCTGACATTACTGTAGTTCAAAATGAAATGAATGAGCTAGTCCCTACTCGTGTAACCACAGGGTGGCGAGTTTGCATTGACTATAGGAAGTTGAACACAATAACCAAGAAAGACCACTTTCCTCTTCCCTTCATTGACCAAATGTTAGAAAGGTTGTCGAGGCATAGTCACTATTATTTCTTAGATGGCTTTTCGGGTTACAACCAAATTCATATAGCACCCGAAGACCAACTAAAGACCACATTTACATGTCCTTATGGTACATTTGCTTATCGTCGCATGCCTTTTGGGTTGTGTAATGCACCTGCTACTTTTCAACGATGCATGATGAGCATTTTTTCTGACATGGTAGATAAATTTCTTGAAATATTCATGGATGATTTTTCCGTCTTTGGGTCTTCTTTTGATGAATGTTTGCATCATCTTAATCTTATGCTGATTCGATGTAAAGAAAAGAATTTGGTTTTAAACTGGGGAAAATGTCATTTAATGGTTAACTCAGGCATAGTTCTAAGGCATATCATTTCTGAAAAAGGAATAACAGTAGATAAAGCCAAAGTTGATCTCATTCAACACTTGCCCCAACCTCGCTCTGTGAGGGAGATAAGGTCATTCTTGGGCCATGTCGGTTTTTATCGGCGATTCATCAAAGACTTTAGTAAAATTTCAAGACCCCCGTGTAGTCTTCTTGCAAAAGATGTTGCATTTGTCTTTGATGATGCTTGTAAGGAAGCATGGGAGAAATTGAAAGCTCTTCTCACATCTGCCCCTATAGTCAGACGACCTGATTGGGTATTACCATTTGAAATTATGTGTAATGCGTCTGACTATGTTGTAGGAGCTGTTTTAGGTCAGAGAGTAGACAAACTCCCTTATGTGATCTACTATGCTAGTAAAACACTTAATGATGCTCAACTAAATATAATTCCAAGAGAATCAACTAGACAGTCAGACTCAATCAAGGAAAATATATCCAAGAGTTATATCTATGTTTCTCAGTGTAATCAGCAAATCAAACAGATAGAAATTGTTAGAGCACTACTCGGTCAAACTCGCAAGCGTTGCTATCTCAAGCTTGTTTGTCAAGTTTAGTTGTCAAAACTATAAGTCTTGATTTCTAGTCTACATGTCTCGGATTAGGATAGAATGTGTAGTTCAGCTTTAGACTTCACGGCGTTCATCGATTGAAGACGAAGAACTACTGAGGGGAGCTTGTGGAACTTCATCAACAAAAGGTATGTGGAGACTTGAACTCATCTATCACTCAGAAGTCTATTTCTATTATATCTCCTATTGAGACAAATTTTTTATAGCTATATAGACTTTAATTTATACACATTTGATATTTCGAGCCGAGTTTAACTCGCTTACATATTTCTCGAAATATGTGTTGGTAAGCTTTCGCTTTAACCAAGTTCATATTTTATTCTTGAGGAAAGTCAAAAGATGATCATGTGAAAATGGCTTGGTAACATCTTATATGATTTGTGTGAGACAGTCATTTGATGTAGACTGTGAATGTTTTGTATTGATCGTTTGATCACTTGAAAATTGCTTTGAAGCTAATAGTTTGTGTGAGACAGCTATTCTCGTCTTCTAAGAATGTTTCAATGATTGAAATGGGAGTTTAGAACAATTAACCATGATTTGATATAACACAGTATGCGTACATGCATGGTAACTGTTGCAAATATATTCTAAGTCCGAGAACTTAGTATGCATACCCGTATGCGTATTGGTTAAACAGTTGAAGTCCGGGGACTTAGTATACATACACGTATGCATACTGATTTCAACTGAGTTCGGTCATGAACGATAGTATGCGTACAAGTTTGCATACTGGCTGACACATACCAAGTCCGGCTACTTAGGTATGCGTACACGTTTGCATACTTGAGTGAGTTAAGTTCTAAATTCGGTTGTTCATGAACAAATACATTTATTTAATAAGGAATACAATCTTTGCAAACCGTGGCTACAATGTTCATGAATTGATTCGAGTATATCAAATCCGATTTTGCTTCAATTGTGTCTTGTATACTTCTATGAGAATATAAATAATTGATCAACTCTATAACTAGTTTCATTTGAGTAATTTGAACTAGTTGTGATTAACATTAACAAGGATGATATGAAAGTGTTCATATGGCGAACTTCGGTTAACTATTGTTGAGCCAACTAAGTGTACATGTTGTAGAAGCAGAATATCGCAACAACTATGTGCTAGCTAAATTGTGACTAATAAGAATTCGCGAAGACTTCGCAGAGTACTTAAAGAATGACGTAGCAGATGACATCAGCATAATTCATGAGGAAAGTGTGAGTAACTTGCGAAATTATAGAGTGAACCTGCGAGAAGGTGACAAGAGCTTGCGAGAATATGAGTTGTATGTGAGCTGTCATCTACTATGTAAACACTATATAAAGAGGAGAGCAGGAGAGAGAAAGGGGGGGATAATTTTAGGAAGAGAGAGATATTTTTAGAGAGGGACTTTATTTTCTTTATCATCTTCTTTCCCTAAAACTAGACTGAGAGCTCTAAGTACTCATTAATGGAGTCCCAATGTAATACTTATGTAATTTCAATAATCATAGTGAAAAATCCTAACTCCGTGGATGTAGATCATATTGATCGAACCACGTAAATTCTTGTGTCTCCATTTATAATTTTAGGATTTTCATCTCTATTTTCATATCAAATAAGTTTAGATCTAGAAATTATTATCAAGATATGATGAGGGGTGTGTTGTGGGATTTCCTGCAACTACATTTTTGGCGCTAGAAACAGGGAGGAGTAAAGGATTTATCCTTCCTGTAATTTGTTGGTTCAAGAAGTTTCCATGAAGATTAATTATTGTTCATATTTTTCTAGATCTACAAAGTTTAAGTTCAAAAATGGAAATTTCATGGAAGAAATCACACTTTCAGGGAGTAAACATCATCAACAATTCAAAGATATGAAAAGAATAAGAGAAAAAAAATTAGTTTCTGTGGTGAAATTCACGGAAGAAAACCAAGGTTTCAATGGAAGATTTCCATGTCCAGGAGAAAAAGCAAGAGGCAAATTGCTGAAGGAAATAAAGGAAGAACGAAGATAAGGATAAGAACAAACGCTGTGATTTCTATCACAAACAGAAATTCGCATAGATGGTTTGAGTTGGAGCGAATAAGCAAGAGGTCACGGGATCGAATTCGCAGAGACACATATTTTTTTATTTTTCAGTGACGAATAAGAGAATAAAGAAAAAAGTTATGAGTTAATTTCGCAGAGGAGTTCTTGAACAGTTGGTCCAAAGAGCAATATATGCGTTCGTGGTCGCAAGTTCGAATTCACTTGCGAGCATAATTTTTTTCTTTTTACAGAGGGGAAAAAATGGATAATTTCGCAAGGTTTTTTCATTATTTCTCAAAAAAGAGGCAGCACAGTAGGTTATTTGCGAAGTTAATGAGTTCATGGTCGCGAGTTCAAATCCCAACGAACGTGTATTTTTCGCATGGATTTTTCGCAACAGTATTTCGCAAGAAGAAAGTAGGTGATTATTTCGCAGAAACACTTCGCAGAGGCAGGGCTAGCACAGTTGGTCAGGTGACATGAATGCAAGCAGTAGGTCGCAGGATCAATTCTTGCTTCTCGCACATTTATTTTTGTTATGCGAAATTTCGCACGAACTTTGATTATTTCGCAAAGAAGAAAGTTGATGTTAATTTCGCAAGTAAGGGTTAGAAAAGTTGGTATAGTGCGAGAAAATCCAAGAAGCAGGTCAAGGGTTCAAATCTCATTTCTCATACTTCTTTTTGCTGTGCGAAGTTCATACATTTCAAGGCATTTATTCACTTCTTTGGCATCAACAACGAATCACATAAAAGCTAAGTACCACTTTCCTTGAACATTTTACTTTTACAAAAAATAAAAGATTTTGATTTGATTTACAAAACGCGATACAATCGCAGAATTACAAAGATTTCACGATTACAATAATTCGAGAAAAATCTCGCAGATATTACAAAAGAGACCAAGAAAAATCTCGCACATATCAATTTATATATTTTCCTTAAATACTTGCTTTGTTTCAAATGAGAATGATATCCAACATGGAGAGTAGTAGCGGGCAAACCTTTGTGGCGTACACCCTAGTTCGCGAACAATATTCGCAAGAGGCAATGTACCTAAAGTGCGTCATATAAGGGAGTACCTATTAGGATCATTTCCATGAAAGATGTTTATCGGATGAGACGAAACAAGTTATACAAAGGAAATCAAAACAAAGAAAAACGATTTGAACTTGCAATTAAATGAATATTTTTGATAAAAGAAATGTTGAATACTAATCTAAATTCTTATTTGCATTACAGCATTGCATGAGGCAGAGAACGTGGAGTAATAATTTCGCAATGCTTCTTATTCGCGATCAAGGACGGATACTTCTTATACTTCTCAAAGGATACTTCATACTTCTTATATATTTCGAGGATTGAGTACTTCTTATACTTCTTCAAGGATACTTCATACTTCTTATACTTCAAGGGTTGATACTTCTTATTTATTTCACAAAGCTTCGGAACTCCACAAAAGAATAGAGGCAAGTACATACTTTTCAAGTCCAGTATTCTTTCGCTCGTTCCTTCATCAACAAAGATCAAAGACTACTACAACAACGGATTTTTTTCTTAAAGATCGCTCTTCAAGCAATATTCAAGAAAAAAGAGGCCAAATGTAGAAGCAGAATCTCGCAACAACTATGTGCTAGAGAAATTGTGACTAATAAGAATTCGTGAAGACTTCGCAGAATACTTAAAGAATGACGTAGCAGATGACATCAGCATAATTCATGAGGAAAGTGTGAGTAACTTGCGAAATTATAGAGTGAACCTGCGAGAAGGTAACAAGAGCTTGCGAGAATATGAGCTGTATGTGAGCTGTCATCCACTATGTAAACACTATATAAAGAGGAGAGCAGGAAAGAGAAAGGGGGATAATTTTAGGAAGAGAGAGATATTTTTAGAGAGGGACTTTATTTTCTTTATCATCTTATTTCCCTAAAACTAGACTGAGAGCTCTAAGCACTCATTAATGGAGTCCCAATGTAATACTTATGTAATTTCAATAATCATAGTGAAAAATCCTAACTCCATGGATGTAGATCATATTGATCGAACCACGTAAATTCTTGTGTATCCATTTATAATTTTAGGATTTTCATCTCTATTTTCATATCAAATAAGTTTAGATCTAGGAATTATTATCAAGATATGATGAGGGGTGTGTTGTGGGATTTCCTGCAACTACACACGTTTAGGTACGGTTACCCATATCTAAATGAAGGCACTTTTCATTTGTGTGTAACAAGCTAAGAAAATCTAACGGTTGAAAGATATTACCTTGAATCTAATCAGGTTTTCATCTAACGGTGAATAATGAATGATTTGTTACCAAGGTAACATTGATTGCAAAACCTGATTTGAAAACTATATAAGGGAGAACTCTAGCAACTGGGAAACCTAATCCCCGCACCTTCTGTGTGATACTAGTTGTATTAGCTAGATTCGATTCTCCTTTAACCGTAGGTTTCTTCTTGAAAACCAGGTTAACGACTTAAAAACTTCATTGGAATTGTGAATCCATACCGATACTACTTTCTTGTAGTTGTGTGATCTGATCTTGTTGATTCTATCATGTTGAGTACAATCGTAACGATTAGCTTGAGATTAATATCTCCGATAGGCAAGATAAAAAAGTAGTCACAAACATCTTCGTATCATTGTTTGTGATTCCATAATATCTTCTTTTGTCGCGTCGATTAAGATTATTGTGAGGTGATTAATAATACTAGGCTGTTCTTCCGGAATATAAGTCTGGGTTATCAATTGGTTCCTATTCACCTTGATTTATCAAAAGACGGAACAAAACTCGTAGGTATTTCTGTGGGAGACAGATTTATCTGTTCTCGTAGACTTTTCTGTGTGATACAGATTTGTTTATATTGCAAACCCTGATTTGAAAACTATATAAAGGAGAACTCTAGCAACTGGAAAACGTAATCCCCATACCTCCTGTGTGATACTAGTTGCGACTAGAGTCGATTCTCCTTTAACCCAGGTTTTTCTAAAACAATTATAGGTTAATGACTTAAAGACTTCATTGCGATTCTGAAGCCAGACCCAACTATTTTCTCTGTAGTTGCGTGTTCAGATCTTACTTTGTTCTATCGTATTGAGTACTATCTTCTCTAAGATTTGCTCGAGATTTAATCTCCGATAGGTAAGATAAAAAGTAGTCACACACATCTTCGTCTCATCGTTTTTGATTCCACAATATCTTGTTCCGCTTCCATATGGTTAAGATCATTGTGAGGTGATTGATATTACTAGGCTGTTCTTCGAGAATATAAGTCCGGTGTATCAATCGGTTCCTGTTCACCTTGATTTATCAAAATACGGAACAAAAACTCGTAGGTATTTCTGTGGGAGACAGATTTATCTATTCAATAGACTTTTCTGTGTGAGACAAATTTGTTTATCAAGTCTTCGACTTTGGTCGTAGCAACTCTTAGTTGTGGGTGAGATCAACTAAGGGAATCAAGTGCGTAGAGTCCTGCTGGGATTCAGAGGCGTAAGGAACGCGACTGTACCTTGATCAATGTGAGATTGGTTGGGGGTCAACTGCATTCCAGTCTGAAGTTAACTTGTAGTAGGCTAGAGTCTGTCGCGTCTTAATACAGTATGGTGTTCAAATCTGGAGTAGGTCCCGCGGTTTTTCTGCATTTGCGGTTTCCTCATTAACAAAACTTCTGGTGTCTGTGTTCTTTCTTTTCCGCATTATATTTTCTATATAATTGAAATATCACATGTTGTGCGTAATTAAATCAATTAGATAATCCAACCTTTGGTTGTAGATATAAATTGATTGACACTTGAACATTGGTCTTTTGTACCGTTCAAGTTGTTTCTCATAATAATCAGGCTCATGGATTCTATCTGTTTGATTTGCTGATTACATTGAGAAACAGAGATACAACTCTTGGATAGCAAACCGCCGATATTGCTAGGATTGTTTAGTAAAACAAGCCATGAATCCTACGAATATACTGTTTTTTGCTCCCTTTTTTTTGTTGCATGCAAAGCCTAGCCTTAGGTTATAATTGATAAAACCCCTGGCTTAGACTCCATATACATGATCCCGTGATTCGTCCGCTCCTTCGCTCATAGCAAACCATGCTGCGAAGATGTGGGCCCCACCGTGCATGTCCTACTGTGCTTGCTTCGGCCGAACGTCGACCATATGCCTGCTTCGGCTAAAAATCGGCCTTGTCGTGTGTGCCTGCTTCGATGGAATGTCGGCGTCGGACCTGTGCCTGCTTTGCTCGAACATGGGGCTACTGTGCCTGCTCCGACCAAACATTGGCGCTACTGTGCCTGCTTCGGTCGAGCTTGCTATGCCTGCTTCGTTCGATCATGAAGCTGTGCTTGATCAACGGGCTGCTATGCCTGCTTCGTTCGTGGGGCTACTGCGGCTGCTTCGATCAAACAAGGGGCCGTGCATGGTGTTCCATGGTCGGGGAAGCATGCTTCACTAGTCGTGGTCACGTGCTCTACGAAAGAGAGACATTTTCTTTTTCACATATATGCACCCATATTGCGTGATTTCTCCATACGAAGTACTGACTCTTTTTCCACGTCGCTTCATTCTAGTTGTTTGAAAAATGAATCAAGATGATGCTGCTAAGATGTCACCTAGAGATAATGCTGCTGCCAAATCAGGAGGTGTTGAAAACTCCAAAGACATGCCGAATATAGATGATGAGCTGTTCACTGTGCCTTTTCCAAAAATTAGGAAACACCCTGGACATAAAATAATCCTGCTTAAAGTCTCGGAAAATGAAGAGGCTGCTCCATTATCTTCTCCAGCTTACGTGATGAGATTCTATCTTCAGAAGAAAGAATACCCGCCTTCTCCCATCGACTTTAAGATTTGTCAGACTCCACCGAGCTCTTATGAAGGATGGATGAGGCTTATGTTGAGCAATGAGCGTATCAAAGGTAACTTGACCAGAGCGCAAATCCTTAATGCAGTTATGGCGTCTGCAACTCTTCATATTAAGAAAGATTCCCCAGGCTTAATCACTTTCATTTCTCGATGGCGTCCCTCTACACACACATTTATATGTAGGTGGGGAGAAATGAGTATTACCCTGGAGAGTGTGGCCGTGTTGATGAATCTCCCCATTGCTGGAAATCTTCAATGCGAGCTATCTGCTGAAGAAAACGTTGTCTACGATGCCATACTCGTGGGTGAGTACGAGCAATAGAAGAAGAATGCGAAATGCTTCTATACTTGGTGGGTATCCGTGTGGTACCCTGCAAAACCAAGGCCTGGTCAAGTATTGGATGACGAACTCAGTGTAGTTGCGTTCCTGTCTTTATGGTTGTCCAGAGACATCTTCGATGACGGTTTTGGAAAGAAGACCATAAGAAGCGATCTTGTTATATTTGCTATAAAGTTGGCAAAATGCGTGGTTCTCCCTTTGGGCTCTTTATTCCTCGGATCGTTGTATTATCACTTGGATGCTTTGGCAGTAGAAATGTATGCTTCCAACGGTTACAAGAAAGTGGAATCGTATATACATGTCGCTTTTCTTCATGCATGCTTATGGGAACATTTCAAAGGTTATGCCCCTGTCCCTGCAACTTCGTTTCCCAGTTTGTATGGTGGTTCGAGAATACTTCGTTGGCAGAATAGACGTCCAAAACTCGGGTCGAGGCTTGTTGATTTTCTTGATAATGTGCGCGCCATAGATTTCCGTCCGTGGGGACCGATCCATCCTTCCGTGGTTCAAGTGGAAACTTCTACTACCATTTCTGGAGTCGTGTTACCTTCCGAGGGGAAAGCCATGAGTCCTGGAGAAGCCATTTTCCTCCGAAGTTGTATACCAGGATACATCCCCTCTCTTTTTGATGGAGTCCTTACTGTCGTTCCCTACAACATTGACAGGGATGCACGCCAAATGGGAGTTGACTAGGGTGTTCCATTCCGCCATCCACCGGCGCCTCTGAAGAATCTCGTCCCGTCTCTTCTCAATGCTGACATTTTTACACCTGAGCAGAGTCTTCCCTTCTTGACTATCGAAAGAAGGCTAGTGGTAACTCACAAGTACAAGGATTTTTGGATGGAGCAACTGTTGGTTTTCCAATCGTTTTCTGAAGAAGTCGCGATAGTTTCCCGTGGTGAGCCGTCTCCCGACACTTTGAAGCAATTCAAACGATTGAAGCCGCTTCCAGGTAAACGAACCAGGGCTGATACTACTGACTGCAGTCCTCAGGCCAAGAAGCAAGCATACGGTCCCGTGGCTTTTAATTCCTCTAATATGAAGGTATTTTAAATCCATTTCCGTTGATCTTTTAATTTCGCTCCTCTGGAGTAATCTCTACTAAAGGTAATTCTTGTTTGAAATCAGGGAATCCCGAAAGAAAACGTTTTCACAAGATTGGCACGTACTCATAATGAGAAGTCTGGCGATACTGATCCTCTTCAAGATAATGACAAAGATGGCGCAAGCTCGACTAAAAGAAGTGCCTCCCAGAGCGGTAACCTCAGCGAGCCTGTAGATGAGGCCGTGGCAGAAATCAGCCTTCAGAGTGAAACCAACATCATGAGGAACGCAGGAGAGACAACATCCGCGATTGTTGAGGTAGCTCCTTCTAAGGAATCTCTCACAACTGAACAAGCTCCAAATGATAAAGCAACCACGGCGACTTCCTCTGACAAGGCTTCTGTGACTGACGAAGTGTTGGTGATACAACCCATTGTTCCTGGAGCTGCCTTCATCCTTCCTTTCGATACTCCTTATACAGGTGATGTGCTAGTTGGGGGATTCAGTGCGCCGGCCCAATACGAGGAGTTATATACCAAGATATGGAAGAAGAACGGTCAAATTGCTACTACCAGGATACTTAAGAGCCGCTTCCCATTATCCAAACGTGTTGAAGAAGCTTTATCCACCATCCATGGCATGTGTGTCGCAACTAGCCGCTCTGCAACTGAAGAGATGATTTCCAACTGGGAGTTCCATCGGGTCGTGTTCAAGCAATACGAGTTCAACGCTTCTTGGTTATTCAAAGGGTCTTCTGAAATCCAGGAGCTTCAGAAGCCGCAAGACGAAGTTCCTTCTGCAGACTGCATTGTTCGCCAGGAAGAAGCGATTGAAAGGTTGTCTAAAGAGTTGAAGCTGAAGCAGGCCGCACTCCAGAAAATGAAAGCTGCTCTTGCTCAGAAGGACGAGTTGTTGTTGAAGGACTTTCCTTGAATGATTTACGCCGCCTACTCATGCTTTTCCTCTTTTATGCCTTTTGAGTGATGTGAGGGTTTCCTTTCACAACTTGATTTTAGGCCTTGAACTAATAGATGATTGAATTTTGAATTGGTTTATTCTGAGATAGTTTTAGCGAATTATTTTTTCTGAAAGAGATTATTCTAAATAGAATTTGCATTCTGGTTATGAATAATGTTGGTTATGAATAATGTGGCTATTACAACGACATTGCACATGTCATATGAAATTGCAAATATCGTGTGAAAAGGAAAAAATGGAAGGGAAACAAACCTGGCACCTGATTGGCACCATTGCATTTCTCAATGTGAGATGCCAAGTCCACAGTAAATTCTAAAACTATCTTTCCCATAAAAATTGCTTGATAGAACTTACTTGCTTTTTGAAGTTTCGTTTGCATGAAACTGAATTTTCCCGAGTACCCTCTTCAAGAAAAACTATACGCTAATTTTCGGAGAGAGAAAGCAACTCTTCTGAATTAAGCTTCTCCTGAACAATGCACTTCAAGGCATTGCATTCACTGGTAGGGTGGTGAAGGAATCGGTGATAATGATAATATCTTTGATCTATCATCTGTTGATCGGTCGGTTGACGCCATATAGGAGGCAGCTGTACCTCTCCGTCTCGTACCCATGCTTCCAACAACTCCAAGACCTTCTTCATTGGGAACGGGAAATGCGGATATCTTGAGTCTAGATTTTCTTGCGTTAGCGGACGTCGTGACATCTCTCTTTGGCTTTGATGTGAAGCACGCTTCGGAGATGGAGTTGGAAAACCAGCGTGTTTTATCATATGCGCGGTCCGCTTAGCCGGGCGGCTTTGCCACGCAGAAGGTATTGTATGGGCGATAACATCATTGTTGGATGAATGAGTTGAACGCTCCCAGCCCCCGTATTCGCGTGCTCCTTGATTGATTTCTCCCTCCTCGAGTATTTCTTCACTTGGCTGAAAAGTCGTTGCGGATTGGACAACCTTCTGAACTTCGGCACGGGTTTTGAGATATAAATCTTCCAGCAAGGCTTTGTAGGCCGCGGGTTCCTTTTCTTTATCCGGTATACGTTGTGGCATCTCCGATAAGTCTCTTCCTTTGTGGAATTGTCTTGAGTCTCTATTTCCATGTGGATCATGTTGTTCGTCTCTCTTCAGTCCCCTGCGGCTACGCGCTTTTTCTGCATCTCCGCTGGAAAAGACATGGTTTCCAGATAAAGATTCAACATTTTTCACACCGACGTTTGCGGTGTTCTCTGAGTAAACGCCCGCCGAGCTTTCCTGTAATTGAACTATTATATCGTTTAAAAGACGGAACGTCTCGCTCTATCTTCTAGCAATACCCGCCTGATTTGCAAGAACATCCTCCAACATCCTAGCCACACTTCCTATGATGTCTGAATTATCTATGGCTCCCGAAGAATCTAGCGGAGGATACATCATGAGATGAAAGATGAGATTGAAAAGTGAATAGGTTAATGACGGAATTGGACCTAAGATCTATCCCAAAATTGAGAATCTAATTTTGCAACCGAGAGATTAATCTCCCACTGTGGTCGCCAATTGTTTGTGGGTGAAAACTATTTCTGCTGGTTTCGGTAACTTTGGGTGTGTGTGGATGAGAAATGAATCTAAACCCTAAACAAATGCACTACACGGGAGTGCTTTTTGATTCGAGAGATCAATCTATACAATTCTGGCCTAAACCAAGAAATGGCCGTTCCAGACTTGCTTCGGTCACAAAGTTAAGGAGATGGGGTTGATCTTAGGGAGGGAAGCGAAGAAGGTGTTGAGATTGTGAAGGTGTTGGCTGTTTATGACTTGTATCAGAAAGAGGAACTGGCTTGCAATGATGTAATCTATCAGTTTTGGTGTTTTCTGGATACGAATGACAACACTTGGTTTTCTGTGCTTGTCTGTATTGTTTGAAAATAGGTGAAGGACCTATTTATACAAGACATTGAGCGCAAAACCCTCATCTCGTAGGAAGTGGAGGAGGTGAAGTGATGGAGTAGTGGGGTCGTGTAGGAGTGGTGATTGTCACATGATCACACCTTTGCCCACTTCCCTCATCACCGCTAACCGTCTACCTTTTCCTGACACGTTCTCGTAATGGCGCGTTGCACGATGCACGCTGTAAACCGCTAGACCAATACCCCAGTAAGTATCCCCCAGTTTGTGACATGTTTGTTGTCTAGAATGAGTGGATCGTGGGACCCACTGTAGGAAGTAGCTTGTGATGCTAAAATAACTAAGGATTTTATATTTATGAAATATCGTGTATGCTCAATGCATGTAATGCATCGTAGGAAATCAGCATGTATGAAGCATCGATGTTTTAAAGCCTGACCGAATAAGTTGCAGACCAAGCGTCTTAAAATAGCATCACATCCAACTATCTTCAAGTGATCGTTTGGAGGCTGCGTGGGCGAGCTATCTCCTGGCCGATCACTCCCTGTGGAAGAGTGGCGGATGGTGATCATCGGGATGCCTCACTGGTCGTCTAGCTTTCAACCTAGCTATCCGACCAAGCTAGCGAAGTTGGACGGACGAGATGGTTTAAGACCCTCATCTGCGACCGATGGATTTTTAGGGTTTTAGGAGGTGTGCGAGCATCACTCCTATGCTTGACCGAATCCGAGCTTGGGCGCAAGTTTTGGTGGGGTCGACCAGGCATGCGTGTAAACGGCCTGCCGGTGTATATGCTCATACCTCTTTGTCTCATGAAGGTGCGATCTAGGCCACTCAATTTGATCAGCAAAGGTGAGTGGTCGTGATTGATTTGCGGCAGAAATCCATTGCCGCAAAGGATTTGGAAGCTGCTCGGCACGCAACTTTTGGGAGTGCGTTTCGAGGTCGTCGAGTCCTAAGCTGCCTAGGACGACCAGCTACACACAAAGGTGGGCCCACAGTGATCATGTTGACATGCTTGAGACCTTTTAATTCTATATCTACACCCTCCATCCAAGCTTGCGAAGATGGATGGTCGTGATCGAACTGTGATAGTTATGCAGTGCCGCAAACCCTAATTAGGGTTTTGAAAACAGCACGTACACACGATTTTGGCCAAACGGTTTGGAAAGTTATGCTCATCTTTTGGAGGAACCGATCGTGTGGGGCCCACGTTGGGCCGACGGTGAACGTGTGTGCACTTCTCTAATGGTCTTAGGCACAATCTAAGCCATCCAAACATGCTGGCGAAGTTGGATAGTTGTGATTGTTTTAAGACACTAGTGGAACTTTCGTGACCCTCGCGAAGCATCACACCAGCCATGTTTCGGGCATGCGATCGTGGCTACGTGACCACGCCGTGAGCAAACCGATCAGGTAGGGATAGAGTGGGCCCGCTAATGTGCGTACTAGTGCCTCCTCCATCTTTTATGGTGCGATCTAAACCGTCCAATCAGGCTAGTGAAGTTGGACGATCACGATCATTTTGAGGCTGTCTTAAGCAGTCTTGCTCATTCGAGCTTCCAAAGCAGCGCGGCCACCCTATTTTGGGGTTGGCATTTTGGCATGCTGGGAAGTAAAGTGTAACGTTCGACCGGCTAGGGAATAAATAGGCCCGCCAGTGGTTATCACGGTGATAGCCTGCTCTTGCTAGGGTTCGTCTAGGCTGGTTAAATCATGCAGTCAACCTGCGTGGCCGTGATTGTTTCTGAGACTGATATGAACAGTCTAGATTTCCCTTAGGAAATTAAATATGCTCAATCGGGCTAATATAACACACCGAGAGATGTAGCCTGTACGGGTATTTCGTGCATGCCTCACCATTGACACTTGGAGATTCGTGTTACTCGCTAAGAGCAACGCTCGATCGTCATGCCGCACCAATAATGAGAGTTCTCAGGGAACAAGACAGAAATACTAGGCAAATCATGCATTATAAATAATGCTAAAAATTCACAGAATATTTGGGATTGTTGCTACATGCTCCATTCTAGGTGAATTTTCTGTATTTAATTCACAAAATATTTGGGATTGTTGCCACATGCTCCATTCTAGGTGAACTAATAAAGCGAAGAAGTATTCATCACTTATCAAACAGCTTTATCCTCTGTAGGATGTGAGCGCATTAAATTTGGCTTTACAATTTTAGCCTTTGAACCAAAATCCACCATCAACATTAAGTCCCCTGCCTAGCACATAATGGTTGCACTATTGTGGGGTAGGCATTAGATGGTGACATATACAACGTAAGAAGACAGGATAAAGGAAGCTTACCCGGAAGAGTTTTGACCGACCGCATTGGAAATCATCCATGTACGCCCGTACATGACCACGAGCTTTGGTGGGACCGGTTTCCTCCCTTGGGTATTCGAGCTAGGAAAGGAATCCTTCTTCTACCAGGATTCTTCAAGTATTCATGTATAAAAGGGGACCGACCCCTTTTTCTTTTCTCATATATTAATATTTTTTTTGTTTCGGTCAGCTCCCGTCTGCAGCTCTTAGCGCCGCCGATCACGCCGCCACGACGCAGCCGGAAATTGACGCCGCCGTCCGTCCGTCAGCAAGGTAAGCGCTCCATTGTTTTTTTTTTTTTTCCCGGTACAAACCCTAATTCTTAGGTAAACCTCTTTGTTTTGAGAAAACCATCCCATTGTAGATAAAAATTCTTTGCAAGACATATCATGACTGACTCCACCAATAAAATTGATAGCAAACCGCCGATATTGCTAGGATTGTTTAGTAAAACAAGCCATGAATCCTACGAATATACTGTTTTTTGCTCCCTTTTTTTTTTCATGCAAAGCCTAGCCTTAGGTTATACTTGATAAAACCCCTGGCTTAGACTCCGTATACATGATCCCGTGATTCGTCCGCTCCTTCGCTCATAGCAAACCGTGCTGCGAAGATGTGGGCCCACCGTGCATGTCCTGATGTGCTTGCTTCGGCCGAACGTCGACCCTATGCCTTCTTCGGCTGAAAATCGGCCTTGCCGTGTGTGCCTGCTTCTATCGAATGTCGGCGTCGGACATGTGCCTGCTTTGCTCGAACATGGGGCTGCTGTGCCTGCTCCGACCAAACGTTGGCGCTGTTGTGCCTACTTCAGAAAAGAGGCGGAGTTGAAAAGACCAATGGATCCAAATTCTGGTATAAATGAACAAATTTTGAGAGAGTTAGCGGAAATGAGAGGAATGATAAATAATAAGAGAGGAGGAGGTAAGAGACAATTAGATGAAGCCATAGAGGAAGATGCGAAAACTCCATTTACACAAGAAGTACAATTAGGAGGAATACCCCCAAAATGCAATTTTCCTGCGTTAACCAGCATTTTTGATGGAACAACTTGTGCAGTCCAACACATCAAAGCTTATGTGAGATGTATGCTACAATGGGAGAACCATGATGCAATATTATGCAAGTATTTCTCATCAAGTTTAACAGGAGAGGCATTAAAATGGTTTGAAGGTTTGCCAAAGAATACTATAACCTCTTTCAACCACTTGCAAGTTATATTTTTAGGGGCATATATAAGTAACAATTCCTCGCGACCTGGCATTGAAGATGTATTTGGGTTGAAGCAAAGGGTTGGCGAAAGTTTGAAGCATCTAAGGGTGAGGTGGAAGACAATGTGTAGTGATATGGTCTGGTCGTGTGGACGAAAGATATCTCATTCTATCATTCATCAATGCTATGTTCGCAACCAAACTGTTATACATTTGATTTTCAGAATCAAAAATACAATCACAATGATTGAGTTGCGAGAACTACAGGAGGAGTATATTGCTCTTGAGGAAAAGCAAAATGAGATGGAATCATACCCCATTGCGAACACAAGTTCAAGAGCAGCGAATGCAAGCTTATTACCCAAGTTAATAAATACACTGGCGAGCACCTCGCAAGGGCAACAAGAGAGGGTAATGGGAGATGGACAGCAAAAGCTAGTAGCTATGGGGAGCCGTGATCAAGAAGAATTTGAGAGAGAGAGAGAAACTTTTATAGCCGTGGTGGAAATAACAAAATCCAAAGACTTGATAAGCCACAAGAAACGTATGGAGGTCATCAGCCGCAAGGAACTTATGGAGGTCAGAGGCAAAACTTTCATAGAGGACAGCGAAATCCAAAGATAATATGGGAAGAAATAAAAATGCCACCTTTGAATGCTAGCGTGGAGAAGATATGGGAAGCTATAATCCTAATGGAAAACATACCTGCACCGTGGAACATGGGGAGTGAACCACCTCCAAGCTACAGAAGTAATGAATTTTGCTCTTATCATCATTTCCATGGACATACAACAAATGACTGCAGAAATATAAAGAGAATCATTCTCAAGATGATAGATCAGGGAAAATTAAATCACTTTCTGGTAGGACAAACGAAAACTCAAGAATTACCACCTCCTCCAGATTTTCACAAGCCAAATACAGCAAAAGAAAGAGAAACATTTGTGATTGAAGTTGGCGCAAAGGCAAAGAATCTGTTTTGTAACTCTATCGTACACTCATACAAGATGATTGAAGATTTTCACGATAACACTCTCAGCAGGGTTTTCGCAAAAGATACCGATGATAGAGAAATAATGAACATTGCGAAGACATCGCCACTAGAAGAATGGCAAAAGCAGACTATCTCTTTTACCGCAGAAGAAGTATCTGAGGGTGGAGAAATGCATGACAACCCATTGGTGGTAAGATTGGAGATCAACCCAAAACCTAGCGAGGATGAAGATGATGAAGCTAGAGCTGTCAATTTCTAACCCGGCCCGCGGGTTGGACCTAGCTTGGCTTGTTTCAACCCGGCTTGACTTGGCCCATTGTCTAAACAAGCCGGGTTAGGGTTGTCATATCTAGCCCTAGTAAAAACAAGCCAAGCTAGGGTCAACCGGCGGGTTACCCGCCAACCCGTCAATTTCATATATTTAGTAATTTTAGGATGATTTTAGGGTTTTGTGCTAGAAATCAAAGTTCATATATTCCTTAAATGATTTCATACAATCCAAATTTCATTTTTTGATTTAGGGTTACGGAGTAGTGGGTGCTTTCTTAGCATTTTGTAAAGCATTGACCAACATAAATGTACAATTATATATAAAATAACAAGAAAAAGTAATCAACAACCACGGAATGGAAGAGTGGTTATAGTTTTCAGATATGAACCAAGGTGGGATGAGTTCGAATCCCTCTACCCACTGAGTTTTTATACGTTTAAGTGATTTTATGTTTCATCCATCCCATTTGACAAGCCAACCCGCAACCCGTCTAGGGCTAGGGTTGGGGTTTTGGGCTTGCACATGAACAGTACTAGGGCTAGGGCTGACCCTAACCCGTCCATGGCTTGTCAAGCTAGGGCCGGGTTGACCCTAGCTTGCCCCGTTGACAGCTCTAGATGAAGCTGATAATTCATGGGCAATCAACCGAATTTTGATTGATACTGGGAGTTCCGTGAATATTCTTTTTTATCTTACTTATAAAACTATGGGAGGGAAAGATGAAGATCTAATACCTTCAACGTACAAAATCTATAGTTTTAACGGTACTGCAAATAAGCCAAAAGGAGAAGTTCATATGCGAATTCCACTGAAAGGATTATCTTCTGAAATTTTATTCTGTGTAGTTGATGTGGAATCACCATACAACGCACTGATCGGACGACCATGGTTACATGAGATCTTAGGTGTGGCATCGACTTTCCATCAATGTTTCAAGTTCCCTCATCCCACTGGTGTTGGCATCATAAAGGGAGATTGGGTTGAAGGAAAGAAGTGTTATGAAATTGATATAGAATCCTGCGAAGAAAGAGCTGCGAAGAAGAAGAATTGGAAACACAACATCAAAGAAAAACAAAGACGTGAAAGATTAATGGTAGATGTAATAGAACAAAGAGAGGAAGAAATGTTGCGAAACCAAAAAATGATGAAGATAGGAAGTGGCGAAGGCTTCGCAACAGACAAGAAAACGACTGGAAAATTCAAAAATGCAGAGGCAGAAAGTAGCAGAAGTAAGAGACTTAAAGAATAAATGTAGTTGTTGATTGTCAAAGAAAAAATTGGGAGGAAGACGAGAAATGTAAGTTGGGTTAAAAAAAAAAAAAAAAAAAACTTTCTTATGAATAACAGAGATGAGGTTGCGAAAGGAAGTTGATATGTAGAAGAAGAGAATATATTATGAAATATAAAGATATGATTGCGAAATTACAAAAGAATTTACATGCAAAAGAATCAGCAAATTAATCAGACAGAGGCAAACCAACTATGGCATACACCCTAGTTCGCGAAATCAAAATTTCGTAAGAGGCAAATGTAAGACCTAAAGTGTGTCATAGAAGGGGGTACCTATTGCATGGCTCAGGGAAAAGGTTACACCTCCCCTGGAACCTGAGTCATGGAGAATTGGGGTCAATAAAGCCCATCCAGGGGAGATACTTTGGATTTTCAATCTAAGCTTAAGACTTAGATTGGACGACCGAGGGTCTCTTCTAAGGAGTCAGCATTTGACCAAGGCGCCGAGGTACACGGTTGAGCCAAGAGTGCCTAGGTCATTTGAAGTGTCTCGGCCATTCTTGGCAAGTCTCGGCATATGCAGCACTCGGCCCGAATAAAACTCCACTTAGGGTGCAGTCTCGTAACCATAAGCCCTATAGGCAAAAGGGATAAGAGGCTGCGAAAACAACTGGTTGTTGTTAAGACCGGATGGGGGGAGCTAACCTTGTATGACAGAAGTACGCCTCCTTGAAGGGGCAACCAGGGGGAAGATAAGGGCGGCACCCTCCATTAGGGAGCTGATAAGTGTCTTAAGACGCAAATGTCATGAGGCTTTATTTTCCCAAGGAAATTTAGGCTTGTCATATTTGTGCGACAATCCTAAAGAGGCAATAATACAAAAAATAAAGATAAGACGAGATCAATGGGTCAGTACATGAAAATGTAAGGACGTCCTGCGATTTCGTCGCAAGACGACAATGTCATGGGGCTTTATTTTCGCAAGGATTTTTAGGCCTATCATATTGTCGCAGCAAAACTATCCTGCAGAGGCAACAATACTAAAGAAATGATAAGGCAAGATCAATGGGTCATTACATGAAAATGTAAAGACGTCCTGCGATTTTGTCGCAATGACAAGAGGTGGCACAGTAAGACCTTTAATTAGGAAATCAAAATAAGACCACATAAGAGAAAAATAAAAAAGGAAATCTTGGAAGAAACAAAGATTTCCTTACTTGCGAAAATTCAGTAGCAACAGTTGCGAGATTGAGGCATGAACACATATCACTATTCGAAAATAACTTGCTTAATCTCTCATTTGAACGCAAATAACAGAGGAAAGTATGGGAATGTATAGAATAAAAACATGTTATTTGTCTTCATATGATAGATTTACGTGCTCATAAAATGAAAGGTTGATAATATATTGACTAACTGTATTGCAAAAAAGAATTGTTCTTTTAACATGTGCAGAAAGGAACAACAAAGGTAGAGCTAATATTTGAAGATCCAATAAATTCGCAGCAAAAGATTACAAAAATAGAAGATTAAAAGAAGGAATGTACAGATATTACAAAAAGAGAAAGAAGAAAAAAGAATTATTTCTTGTTCGATTCTCCTTCTTCATTTTCTTCGTCCTCAACAGACTCTTCTACTTCTTCACCTTCATCTAATTCCTCTTCTTCGCTAGCATCACTGTCAGAGATATCCAAAGAAGGCACGTTCTTGGGGATTTCGTCAAGGAGACAAGGGTATGAAGAATGAGGAATGCTGTTGTCGTCGCAGACCGTCTTAATAGTCTGATTGCGAAAAAGAACAGCATCATTTTTGAAATTCGCTACAGTAATTTGTAGTTGCTTCTTCAATTTGGAATATTTGTCATTTCGAAGAGAGAAGTCTTTTGCGGGCTGTTCTTTCTCAGATTCAAGTTCTTCAATTCTTTTGCGAAATCTCACCTCAGCCTCTGCGAACATATGACAATGAATTAGCAACTTAATGACAGCTTCATAAAAAATAAACAGTTAAATAAAGAAGAATAATTAACAACCTTCTTTATCAGAAATCATATCCCTAATCAAGGCCGTATGCTCAGCTTGAAGACTAACGTTAATACCTAAATTATTTCTGGCGTCATCTAGAACCTTCGCAGCCCAAGCGAATTCATCGTCATTATTTATGAGAAGAAGGGAGCGAATTTGATTCTCTCTTTCGCTAAGTATAGCATTTTCGCGGATAGACTCATCCCGTTCAACTTGAACCTCAAGAAGAGTTTTTTGGAATTTCGCTAATGCTTGAGCACCTTGACTAGCAATGCGATCTTTGTCATCTATGAGATCACTAATCTTCTTCCTTAAAGTATTAATTTTCTCTTTAGAACTAAGATACAAACGTTTAAATTGGTTGGCTAAACCGATGCCATACTGTGGGTGAGTATGAGCAATAGAAGAAGAATGAAATGCTTCTATACTTGGTGGGTATCCGAGTGGTACCGCAAAACCAAGGCCTGGTCCAAAGAATCTTCTTTATGGATGTCCGGAGACATCTTCGATGACTCCGTTCGGGAAAGAAGACCATAAGAAGCGATCTTGTTATATTTGCTATAAAGTTGGCAAAATGTGTGGTTCTCCCTTTGGGATCTTTATTCCTCGGATCGTTGTATTGTCACTTGGATACTTTGGCATTAGAAATGTATGCTTCCAACGGTTACAAGAAAGTGGAATCGTATATACATGTCGCTTTTCTTTAGGCATGCTTATGGGAACATTCAAAGGTTATGCCCCTGTCTCTGCAACTTCGTTTCCCAGTTTGTATGGTGGTTCGAGAATACTTCGTTGGCAGAATAGACGTCCAAAACTCGGGTCGAGGCTTGTTGATTTTCTTGATAATGTGCGCGCCATAGATTTCCGTCCGTGGGACCGATCCATCCTTCCGTGTGGTTCAAGCGGGAAACTTCTACTACCGTTTCGGAGTCGTGTTACCTTCCGAGGGAAAGCTGCGAGTCCCGGGAGAAGCCATTTTCCTCCGGGTTGTATACCAGGATACATCCTCTCTTTTGATGGAGTCCTTACCGTCTTCCCTACAACATTGACAGGGCTGCACGCCAAATAGGATTTGACTAGGGTGTTCCATTTCGCCGTCCACCGGCGCCTCTGAAGAATCTCGTCACTTCTCTTCTCAATGCTGACATTTTTACACCTGAGCAGAGTCTTCCCTTCTTGACTATCGAAAGAAGGCCAGTGGCAACTCCCAAGTACAAGGAATTTTGGAGTGAGCAACTGTTGGTTTTCCAATTGTTTTCTGAAGAAGTCACGATAGTTTCCCGTGGTGAGCCGTCTCCCGACACTTTGAAGCAATTCAAACGATTGAAGCCGCTTCCAGGTAAACGAACCAGGAATGATACTATCGACTGCGCCCCTGTGCCAAGAAGCAAGCATGCGGTCCCGTGGTTTTTAATTCCTCTAATATGTATTTTAAATCCCTTTCCGTTGATCTTTTAATTTATTCACTCTGGAGTAATCTCTACTAAAGGTAATTCTTGTTGAAAAGAACCCGAAAGAAAACGTTTTCACAAGATTACTCATAACGAGAAGTCCGGCGTACCGATCCTCTTCAAGATAATGACAAAGATGGCGCAAGCCAGACGAAAGAAGTGCCTCCCAGAGCGGTAACATCAGCGAGCCTGTAGATGAGGTCGTGGAAGAAATCAGCCTTCAGAGTGAAACGAACATCATGAGGAATGCAGGAGAGACAACATCCGCGATTGTTGAGGTAGCTCCTTCTAAGGAATCTCCCGCAAATGAACAAGCTCCAACTGATAAAGAAATCACGGAGACTTCCTCTGACAAGGCTTCTGTGACTGGCAAGTGTTGGTGATACAACCCGTTTTTCCTGGAGCCGCCTTCATCCTTCCTTTCGATACTCCTTATACAGGTCATGTGCTAGTTGGGGGATTCAGTGTGCCGGCCCAATACGAGGAGTTATATACCAAGATATGGAAGAAGCACGGTCACATTGCTACTACCAGGATACTTAAGAGCCGCTTCCCATTAGCCAAACAAACTAGATCTATGATCAATTTCTAAGAGCAAGCGAAACTTCCCATGATGGATTGAAGTTCGTTTAGGAGGAAGAGATTTAATCTTGTTATTTGAAAAACTATCTAAAGAATCGTTGAGGTGAGCAAGAAGAGCATCATTATCCATAGGTTCGAATGAAATGAGTTTGAAGAAGAATGGCTTCATCTCGTAGGAAGTGGAGGAGGTGAAGTGATGGGAGTAAAGGTTATAAACGCCCACTTCCTCATCACCGCTAACCGCGACAAAATGGTAAGTCAGATAAGGGAAGATAATGAGAGAACAAAACAAAGGATGGATTTTTAGGGTTTTAGGAGGTGTGCGAGCATCACTCCTATGCTTGACCGAATCCGAGCTTGGGCGCACGTTTTGGTGGGGTCGACCAGGCATGCGTGTAAACGGCCTACCGGTGTATATACCCATACCTCTTTGTCTCATGAAGGTGCGATCTAGGCCAATCAATTTGATCAGCAAAGGTGAGTGGTCGTGATCGATTTGCGGCAGAAATCCATTGCCGCAAAGGATTTGGAAGCTGCTCGGCACGCATCTTTTGGGCGTGCGTTTCGAGGTCATCGAGCCTAGTCTGCCTAGGCCGACTAGCTCCACGCAAAGGTGGGTCCACAGTGATCATGTTGACATGCTTGGGACCTTTTAATTCTATATCTACACCTTCCATCCAAGCTTGCGAAGATGGATGGTCGTGATCGATTTGTGATAGTTATGCAGAGCCGCAAACCCTAATTAGGGTTTTGAAAACAGCACGTACACACAATTTTGGCCAAACGGTTTGGCAAGTTATGCTCCTATTTTGGAGGAACCGATGGTGTAGGGCCCACTTTGGGCCGACGGTGAACGTGTGTGCACTTCTCTAATGGTCTTAGGCACAATCTAAGCCATCCAAACATGCTGGTGAAGTTGGATTGTTGTGATTGTTTTAAGACACTAGTGGAACTTTCGTGACCCTCGCGAAGCATCACACCAGCCATGTTTCGGGCATGCGATCGTAGATGCGTGACCACGCCGTGAGCAAACCGATCAGGTAGGGATAGAGTGGGACCGCTAATGTGCGTGTTAGCGCCTCCTCCATATTTCATGGTGCGATCTAAACCGTCCAATCAGGCTAGTGAAGTTAGACGATCACGATCATTTTGAGGCTGTCTTAAGTAGTCTTGCTCATTCGAGCTTCCAAAGCATCGGCCACCCTATTTTGGTGATGGCGTTTTGGCATGCTAGGAAGTAAAGTGTAACGTTCGACCGGCTAGGGCATAAATAGGCTCGCCAGTGGTCATCACGGTGATAGCCTGCTCTTGCTAGGGTTCGTCTAGGCTGGTTAAATCATGCGGTCAACCTGCGTGGCCGTGATTGTTTCTGAGACTGATATGAACAGTCTAGATTTCCCTTAATTAGGAAATTAAATATGCTCAATCGGGCTAATATAACACACCGAGAGATGTAGCCTATACGGGTATTTCGTGCATGCCTCACCATTGAAACTTGGAGATTCGTGTTACTCTGCTAAGAGCAACGCTCAGTCGTCATGCCGCACCAATAATGAGAGTTCTGCGGGAACAACAGAGGAAATACTAGGCAAATCATGCATTATAAATAATGCTAAAAATTCACAGAATATTTGGTATTGTTGCTACATGCTCCATTCTAGGTGAATTTTCTGTATTTAATTCACAAAATATTTGGTATTGTTGCCACATGCTCCATTCTAGGTGAATTAATAAAGCGAAGAAGTATTCATCACTTATCAAACAGCTTTATCCTCTGTAGGATGTGAGCGCATTAAATTTGGCTTTACAATTTTAGCCTTTGAACCAAAATCCACCATCAACAACTGCTTAATAATATAATTGTGTTTTAATCATCTTCAACATGTTCTAAATTCATTTGCTAGGGTTTAGATGAATCCCTTGATTGTATGCTAGGATAGTCAGTTTTCATGTTGTTGTTCTTGTTGTGCTTAAATTGATTTAGGATTGATAGTTAGCTATTTGATCAAATAAGCCTGTGATCAGTTGTACTGTAAGTCTGTAAGAAGACAATTGATACTAGGGGTGAATTAGTGAGACTAGTTGATAAATCATCCATTGGAGTCTTCCCTGGAAAGGAACAAGAATACAACTTGAATGAGTGTTGCCTTAGCATAGGATTAGGAGGTGGATTCAACTGCCCTAGTATCCTTTAAAACTTTGTTTACAATCCATTCTTAAAATTTGCTTTATAATCTGTTTTACTATTTGTTCACTGACAAAATCTTGTTGTATCGACACAACAAACACCTCTTTTGTTACTGCTTGTTTGGAATCAGTTTTAGTAAGACTTTAGAATCAACTCTACACCCACCTTGTCCCTGTGGATCGACCTGTATTTGCACTATACACAATAAGGCACTGTGCACTTGCAGTCATTGTAGGTATTGTTTAGAGACCTACCAAGTTTTGGGCGCCACTGACGGGGACTCGGTAGCGGTGTAGCTAAAGTTTCTTTGTTACTTTACTGATTTTCGGCCTAGCCTTGTATATATGTGCCTGGAATTTTCTGTTTTCAGTCACTGTTAGTGTAACTTAGTAGTTAACGCATCTATCTAAATAAACTGCATATTAGTTTTGCATTATTAGCTGTAACTTTTTCAGTTATTTCATTACATTCGGTTTCAGTTAGGATAGTTGCTTCTCTACCATTATAGTTTTAACTGTATAACTTTAATCATCTGTATATAATCTACATCTTCATTCTGGTAAAAATTTCGATCCTTGTGTGTTGTAGCTTAGCCCTGTAACATCTTAGATGTAGGTTTTTATTTCTAGCTTAATCTGCATAACTGCATCTTAATTCAGTGGGTTAGCTGAATCTTTGTCTTGTATTAAGTCTTTGTCAAGTTTGGGTTTGTTTTCATGTATAACTAGTTCTGGTCTGTTATTTAGGTTGTACATGTTGATCTCATAATGTATCATATTCTGTAGTTGTTCATCAAGTTGCATCTAGTTATAATATTATTACAAATCTGTAGCTCATGTTTAATCTCATATAGATAAGTGCATCCCAACACTTTCTGTAGTAAATCATCTTTTATTTTCAGTCACCCGCATCTCATATCATTTCATTAAAAAAGGGGAGTTTTTAGTGTCTGAGTCAATTCCATCTGTAATCCTGTAGCTGCTTAGCAAAATTTTCAATTGTTTTCCTTTACTTTCTTAGCTTACAACAGTTAAACCCATCTGTGTATATAATTTTCATCCCATCTCTTTAAGTGTTTTCTGTAGTTGCTAAGTTTGTTTCAGTTAATCACCTTCATCTAGAATTCTGTGAATATTTTGAAGTTTCTTTCTTTTTACCTTTGATAGTATCATCGCAGTAGTGTAATCCATTTGTTATATCATGCATCTTGTTCCAGTCAAGAGATTTCTGTTAGTACTTACTATTCGAGTAATAATTGTTGTAAAGCCTGTCTTAGCCTTTTAGTGTTAGCTGTAACTTTTCATTTTTTGTTACTCTATTCTCATTTTGTAACTTTTTGTAATAGCTTGACTGTATTTTGTTAGGTTCCTTTGTTTCGAAGTTTAAATATATTACCATCTGTGAATATCCATCAGTAAGTGTAGGAATCTGTAGGATCATGGTGTTTAGTTGTTCATTAGCACTTTGTTAACACCTGCTAGTTCATTCAGCGTCTGGCCTCACTTGAACTCAATCCTGCAAGACCTGATTTTTCATATCTCAGCTGCACTACAATCTCCATTCTGAAATTTCTGAACTCCCCATTGTGCTAACTGAATCTTGAGTAGTAATAGGTGTTACATGGTTGTTGTTGTAGATTAAGAAGTCTTTCTTTTGCATGTGTTAACATAACTCAAATTCTGCAGTTTTCTTTCATATTAACTCGCATATGTAGTTTAAGAATTTTGTGTAATTATCAGTTCACTACTGGTTAAAAGCTCCATCATCCTTTAAAATACCAGCATTCTGTCTTTAAGTTTACTCTCCTTTTCTGAAATTGTCAGTATTAGTACTTTCGTGTCCTTGCTTCAACTGTTCATGTAAGATCAGAATATCGCAATATCAATACTTCGCGAGATTAATAAATGACGACATTGCGAGGGAGTCGCAGGGAAGTAAAATAAATGACGCAATGAATGACGACAGCCAGAACACGAGGAAGATATGAAAATATGGCGAAGTTTAATAGTGTCGCGAGATTGTATACTTGTACGCTTGCAATATTTCGCAAGCCATTCCCGAAAATAAAGGATAGCTTAGCTGTCATCCACTGTGTACTACCCTGTATAAAGGGTTGAGTAAGTCTGTTGAAGAGGAGGGTTCTTTTGAATTGTTAAGCAAGTCATTAGGAGAGAGAAAGTTTTAGAGTGATTGTAATTCTATAACTCATTTCTATTTCATATTGTAAAGATTCAAGTATTCAATCAATAAGAATCATAATCATTCATCTTAAAATGACTTAATTGTGTATATTCTAGTGAGGGGTGTAGTGTAGGATTTCCTGCAACTACATAATGGCGCTAGAAACAGGGAGTGAGTAGAGATCAACCTTGTGAATTGAAAGAATCAGGAGTAACAAGAAAGAAATTTCGTATAATTTTTAACAACTTACTGAAATTGAAAAATGGCTAGAAGAAGGAATGCTTCAGAACAACCAACAACTGTTAGAAGAAGCAGGAGATTAGCTGGAGAAAGGAGAAATGAAGTAGGTGAACCATCAAGAATAAACGCAAGAGATAGAGAAGAAGGTCAAATTCAACCACCAATTCAACCAGCACCGAATAGAGTAATAGATTATGATAGGGTGAGTGTGCATACATGGAGATAAGATTCTATGGAAGAAAGAGAAGAAGTGCAACAATTGATAAATAATGGACAAGAGGAGAGAAATCGAGAAGAGATGGGAGAAACAATTCATAGAAATGAAGAAGTCGCAGCATTAGAAGCATTGAGGCAAACAATACATGAAGAAAGGCGATTAGAAGCGGAAGAACGTGAAAATTTAACAAGGCAAAACCATGAGTTAAGAATGGAAAATATGAGGTTGCAGATAGAAGGTCGAGAAGTAATACCAGGTCAAGGTCAGGATCGGTTAGAGAAGATATGAGGAGAACATTCCCTGTAGAAAATGTTAATGAAGAAAATCTAGAAAGAGAGCCAAATCTCGGTGGAGGATGTTGCGAGAGAAGAGAAGTGGTATAAGATCGTTATATTCCACGTCCTGAAATTCTACAGAATGGCCAAAATGACGGAAATCAAGAAAATAGGCAGCGTCAAGTGCAGAATAATCCAATTGGTGGAGAAAATCAGGAAGAATGAAGAAGAATACTGTATGGGAGAGAAACACAGAGGAAACAAAAGGAGATTGAAGATGACATCGAAAAACATTATATTGAACAAGCGCGTCTAGCTTGCGAAAGGGAAAGATTAAGAGTAGAAATGGAAGAACGGGAATTGGAGGAAGCAATTCGGCAGAACAATCATGACAATCGAGAAAGAATACGCGAGCAAAATCGCAACAATGGAAATATCAATGAAGAATATGAAAGAATACAAAGGAGAACTGATAGACAACCAAGAAGAGAAAATTATAGATATAACGGTGTGTGAATTCGTGAACGAGATGAAGGAGAAGGTCGCAGAGAAAGAAGAGAAGAAAATGAAGAACAAGAAAATCAAAGTAGACATGAACGCAGAAGGAGAGAGGCAGAACTAAAAAGACCAATAAATTCGAATCCTGATGTAAATGAACAAATCTTGAGAGAGTTGGAAGAGATGAGAGGAATGTTGAACAATAGAAGGGGAGGAGGAAGAAGACAATTGGATGAGGCCATCGAAGAGGCTGCGAAAACCCCCTTTACACTAGAGGTGCAGTTAGGAGGAATACCCCCAAAGTGCAATTTACCCGCATTAACCAGCATTTTTGATGGAACAACTTGTGCAATACAACACATCAAAGCGTATGTGAGATGTATGCTATAATGGGAAAATCATGATGCCATATTGTGCAAATATTTTGCATCAAGTTTAACAGGAGAAGCATTGAAATGGTTTGAGGGTTTACCAAGAAACACAATCACGTCATTCAACCATTTACAAGCTATATTCTTAGGGGCATATATAAGTAACAACTCCTCACGACCAGGAATTGAAGATGTATTTGGGCTGAAACAAAGAGTTGGCGAAAGTTTGAGACACCTAACTGTGAGATGGAAGACAATGTGTAGCGAAATGGCTGGACGAGTGGATGAAAGATATCTCATTCTATCATTCATAAACGCTATGTTCGCAACCAATTTGTTATATATTCAAATTTTTAGAGTCAAGAATACAATTACAATGACTGAGTTGTGAGAACTTCAGGAGGAATATATTGCTCTAGAGGAAAGGCAAAATGAGATGGAATCATACCCAGTTGCGAATACAAATTCAAATGCTGCGAATGCAAGTTTATTACCCAAATTGATAAACACAGTAGCGAGCACTTCGCAAGGGCAACAAGAAAGGATAATAGATGATGGACAGCCAAAGATAGTAGCTATGGGAAGCCGTGATCAGGAAGAATTTGAAAGGGAAAGGAACTACTACAACCGTGGCGGCAATAACAAAATTCAAAGACTTGATCATCCGCAAGAAACTTATGGGGGTCGAAGGAAGAATTATCACGGAGGGCAGCGAAGTCACAGGGTAGTATGGGAGGAAATCAAAATTCCACCACTAAATACTAGTGTGGAAAAAATATGGGAAGCTATACTCTTGATGGAAAACATACCTGCACCATGGAACATAGGGAATGAGCCACCACCAAGTGATAGAAGTCACGAGTTCTGTTCTTACCACCGCTTTCATGGACACCTAACAAATGACTGCAGAAATATAAAAAGAATCATCCTCAGAATGATTGACCAAGGAAAGCTGAATCATTTTCTAAAAAGTGAAGAGAAGGTTCAACCGTTACCACCACCGCCAGAAATGCACAGGACAAACTCGGCAAAGGGGAAAGAAACATTCGTAATAGAAGTTGGAGCGAAAGCTAAAAATTTGTTTTGCAACTCCATTGTACATTCATACCGAACAATTGAAGATTTTCATGATAATATTCTCAGTAGAGTTTTTGCGAGGGATGCTGATAATAAAGAAGTGATGAACATCGCAGTTAAAAGGATGGCAAATGCAGATTATTTCGTTCACTGCAGAAGAGATTCCTGAAGGCAGGGAGACGCATGATAGCCCATTGGTCGTAAAATTGGAAATTAATCCAAAACCTGTAGATGGCGAAGATGATGAAGCAGAAAATTCCTGGGCAATCAATAGAATCTTAATTGATACGGGGAGCTCAGTAAACATCCTTTTTTACCATACTTACAAGACTATGGGTGGGAAGGATGAAGATTTGATACCTTCGACATATAAGATATATGGTTTCAATGGCACAGCGAATAAGCCTAAAGGAGAAGTTCATATGAGAATACCCTTGCAAGGATTATCAACTGAAGTTTTGTTCTGTGTAGTCGATGTGGAATCCCCTTATAATGCATTGATCGGACGACCATGGTTGCATGAAATTTTGGGTGTAACGTCGACTTATCATCAGTATATAAAGTTTCCTCATCCTAGCGGTGTTGGAGTTATAAAGGGAGACTGGATGGAAGGACAAAAATGCTATGAGATTGATGTGGAGAGTTGTGAGGAAAGAGCTGCAAAAAGGAAGGGCTGGAAGCAAAATATAAAAGATGAACAAAGAAGAGAAAGGTTGATGGTGGATACCATAGATACAAGAGGTGAAGATACATTGCGAAGCAAGTGTATGAAAACAGTTGAAAATTATGATGGAAAGGAACCATTAAGAGGTTTGAATGGTGCAGACCCAGAGAGCAGTAGGAGCAAAAAGTGTAAGAAATGAATAATCATTATAATCAAAATTAATGACAAAGGCATATCAAGAGTAGGAAGAAGAAATAATAATTGAAGAAGAAATGTGCGAGAATCTCTCCATCAAGAATGTATGAAAATTTGATTGAAGAATTGAAATGAGATTACAATAAACAAAGCAAGATTGTGCGATAACTTCGCAAACAAAATAACAAGAGAAAACCAAAAATGAATGATTGAATGAATGAATTAACAAAAATTAAAGAGTGAGTGAATGGGACGAACCTTTATGACGTATACCCTAGTTCGCGAATGATATTTCGCAAGAGGCAAATGTAAGACCTAAAGTGCGTCATATAAGGGGTATCTCTTGACATGGCTCAGGGAAAAGGTTACACCGCTCCTGGAACCTGAGTCATGGAGATTTGGGGCCCATGAAAGCCTATCCGGGAGAGATACCCTGGATTTCCAATATATATATATAAGGTTATACTGGTTGGATGCCCGAGGGTCTCTTCCAAGGAGTCGAGTGTATGCTCAAGGCGCCGAGGTACACGGTTGAGCCAAGAGTGCCTGGGACATTTGAAGTGTCTCGGCCATTCTTGGCAAGTCTTGGCACATGCTGCACTCGGCTCGAAGAAAACTCCACTTAGGGTGCAGTCTCGTAACCATAAGCCATATAAGTATAAGGGATAAGAGGATGCGAAAACAACTGGTTGTTGTTAAGACCGGATGGGAGGAGCTAGTCTTGTATGGCCGACGTACGCCTCCTTGAAGGGGCAACCAGGGAGATGATAAGGGCGGCACCCTCCATTAGGGAGCTTATAAGTGTCACAAGACGGCAATGTCATGGGGCTTTATATTCGCAAGAACATTTAGGCCTGTCATATTGTCGCAAATGAAATATCCTGCAGAGGCAAAAATACTAAAGAAATGATAAGACAAGATCAATGGGTCATTACATGAAAGTGTAAGGACGTCCTGCGATCTTGTCGCAAGACGTCAATGTCATGGGACTTTATGTTCGCAAGAATATTTAGACCTGTTATATTGATGCAAAATGAGGGGTGGAAAAATAAGACCTTTAACTAGGAAGGCAAAATAAGACCACACAAAAACAATGATAACACAAGATCAATGGGTCATTACATGAAAGTGTAACGACGTCCTGCGATTTTGTCGCAATGATGAATTTCAACATAAATGATGATAAGATAACACAAGAAATTGAGTAAGTAAACAAGCTTGTGAATACGACTATATTTCTTCATTTATTTGTGGAGAATCAGCAACAGAAGTTGCGAAATTAAGAAGTATCATTACTTAAAGATTATCGACTTGATTTCTCTCATGTGAAAATAAATAACAGAGGCAAGTATGGGAATGATTAGAATAAAAACTTGTTATTTATTTTCATATGATAGATTTACAGTAGGAGATTACAAAATGGAAGGTTAGAAGGATAAATGTACAAGTATCACAAGAAGAGAAAGGAAAATGGAACAATCTAGCAACTTATTCTTCTTCATCAGATTCTTTATCAGATTCCTCTTCTTCGCTTACATCACTATCAGAGACAATTGAGCAAGGCATATTTTCAGGAATTTCATCGAGAAGACAAGAATATGAAGAAAGAGGAATGTTGTGGTCATTGCAAATTTTTTCAATAGTTTGGTTGCGAAAACGAACAACATCATTATTGAAATTCGCCACAGTAGTTTGTAGTTGCTTCTTCATCTTAGAATATTTTTCATTGCGAAGAGAGAAGTCTTTTGCAAGTTGTGCTTTCTCAGATTCAAGTTCCTTGATTCTAGTTTGAAACCTCTTCTCAGATTCTGCGAACAAATGACAATGAGTTAGCAACTTAATAATAGTTTCATAAAAAAGAAGCGGAAAAATAATGAAGAACAGTAAACAACCTTCTCTGTCAGAAATCATATCTTTAACCAAGGCAGTATGCTCAGCATGAAGACTGACGCTAACACCTAAGTTATTTCTGGCGTTATCTAGAACCTTCGCAGCCCAAGCGAATTCATCATCATTATTTATTATAAGAAGTGAACGAATTTGATTTTCTCGCTCATTAAGTATGGCATTTTGGCGAAGGGATTCATATCGTTCAATTTGGACTTCAAGAATAGTTTTTTGGAATTTTGCTAATGCTTGTGCACCTTGATTAGCAATGCGATCCTTATCATCTATGAGGCTGCTAATTTTCTTCCTTAGAATATTATTACTCTCCTGGGAGTCAAGATATAAACGTTTAAATCGGTTGGCTAAACCTAAACTAGATCTATGTTCAATTTCTAAAAGATGAAATTTGGTTCGAAGTTCATTTAATGAGAGAGAATTAATCTTGTTTGAAGAACTACTTAAAGATTCATTGAGATGAGCGAGAAGAGCATCATCATCCATAGGTTCAGGGAATGAATGGAGAAGGATGGCTTCGTCAGAAAGATTATAAATGTCTGCGAAAATGATAAGTCAGGCAAAGAAAAATAAATGGCAAAGTAGAAATGAAGAAAAGAGAAGGGTGTTATACCATAAAGTTGTTGATTAGCACTTTGAAGAGTAGATATTTTGTCCTTCTGGGAAGAAGACTCAACTTCCAACTGTTGAATTTTTTTCATCCTTCTTGCGAGATGTCGCAACTTCAATTTCTAGTTCTTTGATCTTCTCTTTAAGTTGAAGATTTTTCTTTTCAAGATTGTTGCGTCTTTTCTCGAGGTCTGAGGCAACAACAAAGGAAGCTCTCCCAGACTATAAAGAAAGGTAAAGAAATTGTTAAGATAAGGTTTATAATCGAAATTACAGAGAAATAAATAAATATGAACATACCAAAGCACTGAGTGCATTCAAGAAACTGGGAGTCATTGTTCGGGAAACCCCGCGAAAAGAATCATTATCCACTAGCAGGGGAGCATCGCAAATATTAGTGAGAGCTTCGCAAGTAGCAGATAAATGATCATATCCCAATCCTTGCATAGAATCGGAGAAGACACTAGACAATTGCGCCATAGCAAATCGATCGAATGATTCTCCTTTGCAGAAGAAGTATCAACCTCATTTTCATCTTCGTCAGAACTCTCGCTGGTTTGGGAACTAGAACGAGAAGAGGGATGGATTTTCCGTTTTTTAGAAGATGGAGTAGAAGATTTATCCTTGCGAAGAGTGATTTTATTCTTGCCTTTAACCTTCGCAGCTTCGGGAATGTCAATTTCTTCAACGCCAACCTTCGCACACGAATGAAGATAAGAAACAGAGGCAACAATATTGTTAAAAATAACAAAAGAAAGTATTTCTTACTTCATCCGTGATTGATCGGAGTATCGCCAGAGTACTCGCTTTTGGACGTCTTCTATAACTCTTTTTCAATTTGATAATCTGAAAATTTTGCAAGCCTAGTAAATATAAGAGGAAGGAAATATCGTAAAGCAAACCTGAAATAGGAAATATACCTCTTTTGCCTTCTCGGGCCACTTAAATTCCCAAGGACGATAGTCTGCAAGATTCGCAGGGAGTGTATGAGAACCTGCAATATAAGGTCCGCTCAAAAATAGAGGAACAACCCACCACTTCTCATCTTTGGAGTACCGAGGAACATTATTTTTGCCCGAGTGCCAGTCAATATCTTGCATAAGCATCTTATCACTGGAAATATTATCTTTTCTCTTCAATCGAGCACCCCAGCGAGATTTATCATTTCTCATATTTATTACTTCATAATTTTCAAAAAGTTTTCTACGGTATACTTCTCAGCGACTATTTTTAAACTTGCGAATCTAGGATCTTTGACATCGTCAGGATATAAAGATCCCTTACCAGCGCCACGGTTGGCGAATTCAAGCATTAGACGGATGCAATCACCGCTTAATTGATAAATAGCTCGCGAGAATTTCTCATGAGCAAGAATTTCATAGAATAAAGGCATCTCGGGATTGTAGAGAGGAATGGGAAGGCCTGCGAGGATTTGACCTAGCGAGATTATGATTTTCTGATCATCACATTGATGATCAGAAAACAACTTTGCAGAAAGTATAGATGAAGATTCTTGATCAGGAATGGTTGATAGGATGAAGCCCTTCTCTTGTAAATTCTTTTGAGCTTCATTAAAAAGGGGTTTATATATACGACCAAGTGAAGCCATTTTTAGAGTATGCAAATGATTAGAGAATTGAAGATCAAGAGAAAGAAAGAAAGGAAGATTTACAGCAGCAGAAGCGCAGATTGCGGAGGAAGAGAGTTGAAGAAAAGTTGCAGATGGAAAATAAAAGAGAAGAAGAGAAGGGTGAAAAAACTATATATAGAGAGAAGAATCCTCGAGAAAACAAATGCATTTAATGCGAGATGGGACATGAATGGTCAAGAATAAATGGTTGAAAGAGACGTGTCAAGAAAAGAGTGGAAGAAGAAACATCTGTAATAAATTCCGTGTAAAAGTACGGGAGTGAAATAGATAAAGATGAGCAGTTGCGGCATTTCAAAATGTTGGTTCTCATGACATTCTCTCCTTCGCAGAGAAGACATGAGAAGAGGCAAGATGTAAGATCAGAATATCGCAACATCAATACTTCGCGAGATTAATAAATGATGACATTGCGAGGGAGTCGTAGGGAAGTAAAATAAATGACGCAATGAATGACGACAGCCAGAACACGAGGAAGATATGAAAATATGGCGAAGTTTAATAGTGTCGCGAGATTGTATACTTGTACGCTTGCGATATTTCGCAAGCCATTCCCGAAAATAAAGGATAGCTTAGCTGTCATCCACTGTGTACTACCCTATATAAAGGGTTGAGTAAGTCTGTTGAAGAGGAGGGTTCTTTTGAATTGTTAAGCAAGTCATTAGGAGAGAGAAAGTTTTAGAGTGATTGTAATTCTATAACTCATTTCTATTTCATATTGTAAAGATTCAAGTATTCAATCAATAAGAATCATAATCATTCATCTTAAAATGACTTAATTGTGTATATTCTAGTGAGGGGTGTAGTGTAGGATTTCCTGCAACTACAGTTCAATTCTGTAAACTGAAAGTTTTTGTTGAGCTAGCAGGTACCTGAAGCTTATGTTGTGCAAAACATAGGAAAATAAGAAAAAGGAGCAGCACAATTTGTCGCGCCTAAACCCGGTTTTATACCTGCGGTTCGTTGTTCAACTCTTTCTTTTTACACTTGGTGTTTATGTGATTGACATACCAACCTGCTCACTAAACTAGTTGAGATATGACCATTATAAAACCTCTTCAACTAATGGTATTGTTATGCATAATCCTATGACATCTAAGTAACATTCTAGCCTGCTAAATTTTTTTCATTTCTGAAGGATATTGTGCTTTTGTGCATACATCTGTGAATCTGTAGGATCAGAATATCGCAACACCAAGACTCTTGTGAAATCCATAAACGACACACTGCGAAGATATCACAGATAAGTAATATAAATGGCGCAATAGATGACGACAGCCTGAACACGAGAAAGATGTGAAGACCTGGCGAGATTTAGGAGCGTTGCGAGATTTAACATTTGAATACTTGCGAGCGTGTCGCAAGTCAGATCCGAAAATAAAGGACAGCTTAGCTGTCATCCACTATGTAATGTCCTATATAAAGAGCCGAACAGGCTTAAGAAAGAGGAGATCTTTTTAGAGAGTGGAGAGAAAGTTTAGAGGAAAGACAAAGTCTAGAGTAGCAATTACATTCTTGATTTCACTTCCTTCTTGTAAAATTTCTAACTCAATTAATAAAGAGATTGATTATTGATCTTAAATATGTGCTAGATATTATGAATTCTTGTGAGGTGTGTATTGTAGGATTTCCTGCAATTACATATGGCGCTAGAAACAGGGACTGATTGAAGATTGATATTGTGATTTGAAAGAATTTGGAGTAATAGGGAAGGAATTTCATATAATTTTCAACAATTCACTAAGATCGGAAAATGGCTAGAAGAAGGTATGCATCAAAACAACCAACAACTGTTAGAAGGAGTAGGAGACTTGCTGGAGAAAGGAGAGACGAGATGGGGGAATCTTCAAGAATGAATACAAGGAACAATGGAGAAAATCGAGTTCAACCACCAATTCAACGTACACCAATACAAAATAGAACTATGGATTATGACAGAGTGAGTGTACATACTTGGCGATCAGATTCTGTAGATGAAATGGGAGAAGAGCAGCAATTAGGAGGCAATGGACAAGAGGAAAGAGACTAAGAAATAATTGGAGGAATAATTCATGGAAATGAAGAGATTGCAGCATTAGAGGCATTGAGGCAAAAAATACATGAAGAAAGGCGGTTAGAAGCAGAAGAACGTGCGAATTTGACAAGGAAAAATCATGAATTGAGGATAGAAAATATGAGATTACAAAATAGAAGGTCAAGAAGCACTACAAGATCAAGTTCAAGATTAGTTAGAGAAGAAATAAGACAAAATTTGCCTATAGAAAATGCTAATGAAGAAACTCGAGAGGGAATACAAAATCCAGGCGAAGAACATCGCGAAGGAAGAGAAATAATGGAAGATCGTTATATCCAACGTGCTGAAACTCTTCAAAACGTGCAAAATGATAGAAATCAGGGAAATAGACACCGTCAGGGGCGAAATAATCAAGATGGCGAAGAAAATCAGGAAGAATGAAGGAGAATATTACATGGGAGAGAAATACAAAGAAATGAACGAGTAATTGAAGATGAAATTGAAAGACACTATACTGAACAAACACATCTAGATCGCGAGAGAGAAAGACTAAGAGCAGAAGTGGAAGAACAAGAGTTACAAGAGGCAATTCGACAGAATAATCATGATAATCGAGAAAGGAGGCGTGAGCGAAATCGCAATAATGCTAATATCAATGAAGAATATGATAGAGTACAAAGGAGAACTGAAAGGCGGCAAAGAGGAGAAAATAAGAGATATAACGGTGTGCGAATTCATGAAAGAAGTGAAAGAGAAGATCGCAGAGAAAGAAGAGAGGAAAATGATGAACAAGAAAGTCAAAACAGAGATGAACGCAGAAGAAGAGAGGCGGAGTTAAAAAGACCAATGGATCCAAATTCTGGTATAAATGAACAAATTTTGAGAGAGTTAGCAGAAATGAGAGGAATGATAAATAATAAAAGAGAAGGAGGTAAGAGACAATTGGATGAAGCCATAGAGGAAGCTGCGAAAACTCCATTCACACAAGAAGTACAATTAGGAGGAATACCCCCAAAATGCAATTTACTGCGTTAACCAAAGATTTTTGATGGAACAAATTGTGCAGTCCAACACATCAAAGCTTATGTGAGATGTATGCTACAATGGGAGAACCATGATGCAATATTATGCAAGTATTTCGCATCAAGTTTAACAGGAGAGGCATTAAAATGGTTTGAAGGTTTGCCAAAGAATACTATAACATCTTTCAACCACTTGCAAGCTATATTTTTAGGGGAATATATAAGTAACAAATCCTCGCGACCTGGCATTGAAGATGTATTTGGGTTGAAGCAAAGGGTTGGCGAAAGTTTGAAGCATCTAACTGTGAGGTGGAAGACAATGTGTAGTGATATGGCTGGTCGTGTGGAAGAAAGATATCTCATTATGTCATTCATCAACGCTATGTTCGCAACCAATCTGTTATACATTCAAATTTTCAGAATCAAGAATACAATCATAATGACTGAGTTGCGAGAACTTCAGTAGGAGTATATTTCTCTTGAGGAAAAGCAAAATGAGATGGAATCATACCCCATTGCGAACACAAGTTCAAGAGCAGCGAATGCAAGCTTGTTACCCAAGTTAATAAATACAGTGGCGAGCACCTCGCAAGGGAAACAAGAGAGGATAATGGGAGATAGTCAGCAAAAGCTAGTAGCTATGGGGAGTCGTGATCAAGAAGAATTCGAGAGAGAGAGAAACTTCTATAGCCGTGGTGGAAATAACAAAATCCAAAGACTTGATCAGCCGCAAGAAACTTATGGAGGTCATCAGCCGCAAGACACTTATGGAGGTCAGATGCAAAACTATCACAGAGGACAGCGAAGTCATAAGATAATATGGGAAGAAATCAAAATGACACCTTTGAATGCTAGTGTGGAGAAGATATGGGAAGCTATAATCCTAATGGAAAACATACCCGCACCATGGAACATGGGGAGTGAACCACCTCCAAGCTACAGAAGTAATGAATTTTGATCTTATCATCATTTCCATGGACATACAACAAATGACTGCAGAAATATAAAGAGAATCATTCTCAGGATGATAGATTAGGGAAAATTAAATCACTTTCTAGTAGGACAAACGCAAACTCAAGCATTACCACTTCCTCCAGATATTCACAAGCCAAACACAGCAAAAGAAAGAGAAACATTTGTAATTAAAGTTGGCGCAAAGGCAAAGAATCTGTTTTGTAACTCAATCGTACACTCATACAAGACGATTGGAGATTTTCACGATAACACTCTCAGCAGGGTTTTCGCAAGAGATGCCGATGATAGAGAAATAATGAACATTGCGAAGACATCGCCACTGGAAGAATGGCAAAAAATAGACTATCTCTTTTACCGCATAAGAAGTACCTGAGGGTGGATAAATGCACGACAACCCATTAGTGGTAAGATTGGAGATTAACCCAAAACCTAGCGAGGATGAAGATGATGAAGCCGAGAATTCATGGGCAATCAACAGAATTTTGATCGATACTGGAAGTTCCGTGAATATTCTTTTTTATCATACCTACAAAACTATGGGAGGGAAAGATGAAGATCTAATACCTTCAACGTACAAAATCTATGGTTTTAATGGTACCGCAAATAAGCCAAAAGGAGAAGTTCATATGCGAATTCCACTGAAAGGATTATCCTCTGAAATTTTATTCTGTGTAGTTGATGTGGAATCACCATACAACGCACTGATTGGACGACCTTGGTTACATGAGATTTTAGGTGTGGCATCGACTTTCCATCAATGTATCAAGTTCCCTCATCCCACTGGTGTTGGCATCATAAAAGGAGATTGGGTTGAAGGAAAGAAGTGTTATGAAATTGATATAAAATCTTGCGAAGAAAGAGCTGTGAAGAAGAAGAATTGGAAACACAACATCAAAGAAAAACAAAAAGGTGAAAGATTGATGGTAGATGTAATAGAACAGAGAGAAGAAAAAATGTTGCGAAACCAATATATGATGAAGATAAGAAGTGGCGAAGTCTTCGTTACAGACAAGAAAATGACAGGAAAATTCAAAAATGCAGAGGCAGAAAGTAGCAGAAATAAGAGACTTAAAGAATGAATGTACTTGTTGACTGCCGAAGTAGAAATTAGGAGGTGAAAGAAAAATATATGATTGGTTTGATCGTAAAAAAAAAAAAAAAAAAAAAAAAATTGATTGATTATGAAAATCTTTCTTATGAATAGCAGAGATAAGGTTGCGAAAGGAAGTTGATATGCAGAAGAAGAGAATATATTTTATGAATGATAAAGATGAGACTGCGAAATTATAAAAGAAGTTATATGCAGAAGAATCAACAAATTAATCAGACAGAGGCGAACCAACTATGGCGTACACCCTAGTTCGCGAAATCAAAATTTCGCAAGAGGCAAATATAAGACTTAAAGTGCGTCATAGAAGGGGGTACCTATTGCATGGCTCAGGGAAAAGGTTACACCGCCCCTGGAACCTGAGTCATGGAGAATTGGGGTCAATAAAGCCCATCCAGGGGAGGTACCTTGGATTTTCAATCTAAGATTATGACTTAGATTGGATGACCGAGGGTCTCTTCTAAGGAGTCAGCATTTGACCAAGGCGCCGAGGTACACGGTTGAGCCAAGAGTGCCTGGGGCATTTGAAGTGTCTCGGCCATTCTTGGCAAGTCTTGGTTTATGCTGCACTCGGCCCGAAGAAAACTCCACTTAGGGTGCAGTCTCGTAACCATAAGCCCTATAGGCAAAAGGGATAAGAGGCTGCGAAAACAACTGGTTGTTGTTAAGATCTGATGGGAGGAGCTAGCCTTGTATGGCAGAAGTACGTCTCCTTGAAGGGGCAACCAGGGGGAAGATAAAGGCGGCACCCTCCATTAGGGAGCTGATAAATGTCTTAAGACGCAAATGTCATGAGGCTTTATTTTCGCAAGGAAATTTAGGCTTGTCATATTTGTGTGACAATCCTGAAGAGGCAATAATACAAAAGACAAATATAAGACGAGATCAATGGGTCAGTACATGAAAGTGTAAGGACGTCCTGCGATCTCGTCGCAAGACGGCAATGTCATGGGGCTTTATTTTCGCAAGAATTTTTAGGCCTATCATATTGTCGCAACAAAAATTTCAAAGAAAAGGTTAAGGCAAGATCAATGGGTTTTTGCATGCAAATGCAAAGACGTCCTGCGATTTTGTCGCAATGACAAAAGGTGGCGCAATAAGACCTTTAACTAGGAAGGCAAAATAAGACCACATAAGAGAAAAAGAAAAAAGGAAATCTTGGAAGAATCCAAGATTTCCTTACTTGCGAAAATTCAGCAGCAACAGCTGCGAGATTGAGGCATGAATACATATCACTATTCGAAAGAAACTCGCTTAATCTCTCATTTGAATGCAAATAACAGAGGCAAGTATGGGAATGTATAGAATAAAAACATGTTATTTGTCTTCATATGATAGATTTACGCGCTCATAAAATGAAAAGTTGATAATATATTGATTAATTATATTGCAAAAAAAGAATTGCTCTTTTAACATGTGCAGAAAGGAACAACAAAGTTAGAACTTGAAGATCCAAGAAATTCGCAGGAAAAGACTACAAAAATAGAAGATTAAAAGAATGGATATACAGATATTACGAAAAGAGAAGGAAGAAGACATAACTATTTCTTGCTTGATTCTTCTTCTTCATTTTCTTCATCTTCATCAGATCCTTCTATTTCTTCATCTTTATCAGATTCCTCTTCTTTGCTAGCATCGCTGTCAGAGATATCCAAAGAAGGCACATTCTCAGGGATTTCATCAATGAGGCAAGGGTATGAAGAATGAGGAATGATGTTGTCGTCACAGACCATCTTAATAGTCTGATTGCGAAAAAGAATAGCATCATTCTTGAAATTCGCAACAGTAATTTGTAGTTGCTTTTTCAATCTAGAATATTTGTCGTCTCGAGAAGAAAAGTCCTTTGCGAGCTGCTCCTTCTCAGATTCAAGTTCTTCAATTCTTTTGCGAAATCTCTCCTCAGACTCTGCGAACATATGACAATGGATCAGCAACTTAGTGACAATTTCATAAAAAACAAACAGTTAAATAAAGAAGAATGATTAACAACCTTCTTTGTCAGAAATCATATCCCTAATCAAGGCCGTATGCTCAGCTTGAAGACTAACGTTAACACCTAAATTATTTCTGGCATCATCTAGAACCTTCGCAGCCCAAGCGAATTCATCGTCATTGTTTATGAGAAGAAGGGAGCGAATTTGATTCTCTCTTTCGCTAAGAATAGCATTTTTGTGGATGGATTCATCCCGTTCAATTTGAACCTCAAGAAGTGTTTTTTGGAATTTCGCTAATGCTTGAGCACCTTGACTAGCAATGCGATCTTTGTCATCTATGAGATCACTGATTTTCTTCCTTAAAGTATTAATTTTCTCTTTAGAACTAAGATATAGACGTTTAAATTGGTTGGCTAAGCCTAAACTAGATCTATGATCAATTTCTAAAAGGCGAAAGTTGGATTGAAGTTCGTTTAGAGGAAGAGATTTAATCTTGTTATTTGAAAAATTATTCAAAGAATCGTTGAGGTGATCAAGAAGATCATTGTTATCCATAGGATCAGGGAATGAGTGAAGAAGAATGGCTTCATCAGAAAGGTTATAAACGTCTGCGAAAATGGTAAGTCAGATAAGGGAAGATAATGAGAGAACAAAACAAAGGAAAAGAGAAGAGTCTCATACCATAAAGTTGTTGGTTGGCACTTTGAAGACTAGAAATCTTATTCTTTTGAGTGAAAGAATCAGTTTCTAATTGCTTAGTTTTCTCGCGAAGAGTAGAAGCTTCTGAGGCAACAACGAAGGAAGCTCTCCCGACTATAAAGGAAAGTAAAGAAATTATCAAGATATAACTTAAAATCAAAATTTTAAGGGAACAAAGAATTCTTCATTTTTCTTGCAAGAGCAAGAAGAAATGGTGTAGGATCATAATACTTGGCTTCCAATTCTTTATTTTTCTTGCGAAGTTGAAGATTCTTCTTTTCGAGAATACTGCGCCTTTTATCAAGATCGGAGGCAACAACGAAGGAAGCTCTCCCGGACTATAAAGGAAAGTAAAGAAATTATCAAGATATAACTTAAAATCAAAATTATGAAGAAATAAGGGAACAAAGACATACCAAGACATCAAGCGAATTTAGAAAGCTGGGAGTCACTGATCTGGAGACCCCATGAAGAGAATCATCACCCTCTAATAAAGGAGCATCACAGATACTCACGAGAGCTTTGCACGTACTAGAGAGACGATCATCTCCAATTCCTTGCATGGAGTCAGAGAAGATGCTAGACAGGTTGCGCCATAGAAGATCATGAGTTTTGTTCTTACCATCGCTCCATGGGCATCAAACAAACGATTGTAGAAACATAAAGAGGATGATCGATCGTGGGAAGGTTGGAGAATTCTCCTTTGCTATTCATCTTCCGGGAAAGAATTATACATCAATAATATCAAGGAAGAACTACCAAAAAAGGGGATTGAAGATTGAATTCAAAGGAGAAAATCCAAGAAATATACGTAAATGTACAGATATTACAAGCAGAGAAAGAGAATTCGAGACAGCAGATTCTCAGAACCTTTTCAAGGAGCCGTGGATATGAATGCAGAGGGATATTGCGGTCCTTACAAACATACTCCATACTGCTCGTAAAAACGAATACATCATTGTTAAATTCTCCACTGTCGTTAAAAATTGTTTCTTCAATTTTGAATATTTATTCTCGAAGGAGGAGATTCTTTTGTGACTTCACCCCGCCGGAAAATTTAGTTGTTCTTTCTCGATTCAAGCTCTAATTCTAGTCAGCCTCTTTCTCGATTCTCGCAAATGTAACAACAAGTTAATAATTTACAAGCAATATTATGTAAGAAGTAGTAAGGTGTAATAAATAACCTTCTCTATCGAGCATCATATCTTTAATCAAGGAAGTATGCTCGGCGTAAAGACTAACATCAACACCTAGGTTATCAAGTTATCTAAAATCGAGCCTGTGGAATTCATCATCATTATTTATAACAAGGAGCGAACGAATCTGATCTTCTCGCTCACTAAGCAAAGAGTTCTGGCGAAGCAATTCATCTCGCTCAATTTGTAATTCAAGGAGAGATTTTTGAAAAGTCGCTAATGCCTGTGCACCATTCACTTAAACCAGATCTATGTTCGATTTCTAAAAGACGATATTTGGACTGAAGTTCATTTAATGAAAGGGAGTTAATTTTGTTTGATGAACTACTTAAAGAGTTGTTGAGGTGAGCGAGAAGAAGGTTATTATCCATAGGATCAGAAATGTATGGAGAAGAATATATCTGAGAGATTATATACATCTCAAAAAGTAATAAGTCAAAGCAATAGGCGACCATTAAAATGAAAATAATAAAAGGAGGTAAAAATTTTATACCATAAAGTTGTCAGATTGGCATTTTGAAGAGAGGACACCTTATCCTTTGGGAAGTAAGTTCTTGTTTAACTTTTGAATTCTCTCGCCTTTCTCACGAGTGACGCACTCCCGAAGCCAACCGCAAATTCTTCTTTTCAAGATTATTGCGCCTTCTCTCAAGAGGCAACTCAAAGGAAGATCTTCATCATTCAAGAATCAGAGACATAGTTCTAGAGACTCTGAAAGAAATTGCCTTAGAGTTTTCGCTTATGAGAGTCCCGCAAAGAGAAGCTAGGGGAGCATCTCCCAGAAAGCTTGATTTGAAGTGGTTAGCGAGAGAGCTTCATGGTCATTTTCTTAAGGCGAGAGGAAGATTGAAGCTTCTTAGTTAAGGGGGCAGGAGGATTTAGAGCGGCGCTTACCCTTACTTTTAGTCTTCGCAGCAATAGTTTTTTCAACTTCAACCTTCGCATACACATAAAGATAAGAAACAGAGGCAACAATACTGTTTTAAATAAGAAGAAAGGAAGTGATTCTTACTTCACTCGCAAGCGATCGAAGCAATGTCAGTATCCTCCGACGGATCCTTATTTTTCGAAAGATTTCACAAATTCAAAGAATTACGTAAAGGAAATTACGAAAAGTCAAGTTTAAAGAATTTGAATTCTTAAGGATGATATCTTTTCAGAAGAATATGCGAGCCCGCGATATAAGGACCATTTAAGATCAAGGGCGACTCCACCATTTCTCATCTTTGGAATGGCGAGGAGAGGAATTATTTTGCCAATCAATGTCATGAGTAATCGAGACATTATCATTTTTCTTCAAAGGCAGACATTCACCATAGTTATCACTGAGTAATTTTCAAAGCAGTGTATTTCTCCAAGTCCGGCGTGTTAGGGTATAGGAATAAAGGAAAGATAAAGGAAATTATCAAGATATAACTTAAAATCAAAAGGGTTCTTCAGAATGGAAGTAAAATCGAGCAACTTCGTTGAACTTCTTCAAAAGGAGTTTTGTATCCAAATGGAAGCCATCTACAAGATGGGAATGAATGAAAGAAGACAGGTTGAAGAAAAGCTTTGCAAGAGTGAGCAAATTGCGGAAGGAGAGAGTCAAAGAAAGAAGAGAAACTAAAGAATGAAAAGGAGGGGAAAAGAAAACTATATATAGGGAAAAATGAACGGTCAAGAAAAAGTGAGAAACGTGTCAAGAGAAGGCATTAATAATCAAAATAAAAGTACAAAATCAAGATAAGAATCATCACCCCAGAGAGATAAGAGACGATACTAATAAAGGAAGCAAAAGAATCACTTTTCAAGTACAATACTCAAAGATCAAAGACTACTAGAGCTTTGCAATATTCAAGGAAAAAGAGGCGATCATAATATCGCAACTAGAGATCAATAAACGACGATCATCTCCGAAAGACATTCCTTGCATGGAGTCGAAAATAAAGAAGATGCTAGAGTCTGTTGTAAGGGAGATCTTTTTGGAATTGTTGCGCAAGTCATTAGAGAGAGAAAGTTTAAGAGTGTTTTACTTGCTAAGTATAATTCCATCTTCCCCCATTAGAAGATTCAAGTTGAGGGGTGAGAAAAGAAAAGTATCAATATCATCATTATCTTCATCAGAGATTTCACTGGATTGAGGATTTGAAGAAGAATGGGAATGAATCTTTCGTTTCTTTGAAGGTGGGGCAGTAGACTTCTCCCTGCGAAGAGAACCTTTACCCTTGCTTTTGGTCTTCGCAACCTTAGAACTTTCTTCTTCTTCAGTAACTTCAGCACCAACCTTCGCACACGAATGAAGATAAGAAACAGAGGCAACAATATTGTTAAAAATAATAAAGAAAAGTATTTCTTACTTCATCCTTGATCGAACGGAGTGCTGCTAGGGTACTTGCCTTAGCATTTCTTTTGTAGCTCTTTCTCAACTTGATAATCTGAAAATTTCGCAAGATTAATAGGTACAAAAAGGAGTGAAGATTATAAACTGAGCGAAATTTAGGAAGTATACCTCTTTTGCTTTTTCAGGCCAGATAAAAACCCAAGGTTGATAATTGGCGAGATTTGCAGGGAGCACATGTGAACCTGAAATGTAAGGTCCTTTCAAAACCAACGGAAAGACGCACCATTTGTCGCCTTTAGAATGACGAGGAACATTATTCTTGCCAGAATGCCAGTCGATATCCAGCATAAGTATTTTATCGCTGGCGACATTCTTGATGCGTGTCGTAGGTGCAATCAAATTAATATCTTATTTCCACTTAATTAAAAATAATATAATGGAAGTCAAGTTCGTTCCCACGAGGAGCAAGAGATTTTAGTTGTAAAAATTGTCACAAAAAGGGGGGTGTAAAAAGCAAAAGAAAATAAACAAAGCAATTAAAAGATAAAGTTGAAATCAATAAGAGAGACAAGATCAAGGAATCCTTCTTCGTTGCGAAACAATGAATCAAGTTATGTTCTTTTCTACTTGTTATTAGTCACAAAATATCACCAACCGTAGGTAAAGCAGCTAGATCAGTGCTAAACCCCTAAATCCCTTGTATCACCGGATACGGAATTTCTCGACTACCGGATTCTATTTACCAAACCACCTAGTAGTAGATCACTCTAGATGTAATTTAAATAAACGCATTAAGATTTATGAACTTATTAGGTTAATATTAGTAGTTAGACTCTTAGATCAAGGTCTACTTGCTAACGTTGTTTTCACACACAATTGCTCCACGGAATCCCTCCGCAAGGTCTTGTGTTTGCTACTTATGTAAAGAGTCAAGAAACGATTACTTATCCCCTAACTTTCACTATCTTTAGATCAAATTAACAAATCAATTTAGCGTGCACTCTAAACAATCTATCAATCAATCATGAATGAATAAACATTCCTATTAGTAAAAACAAACGATAATCATGTGAAAAACTTCAAGATAGAATTGAAACAAAACTCAAATGATATATTAAGAACTAGGAATTCATCCTCAATCAATAAGAAAATTAGTTACTCATGTTTTTGAAATTCACACAAAATAATTAAAAGGAGAATTTTCAAGTTCACACAAATAATTAAGAAGAAGAATTGAAAGCAAAAACACAAGTGTTGTGTGTGTAAAGAGATGTGTAAAAGATGTAGAGAACTTCTCTATTTATAGGCTTCAATATTCTCCAAATCTTCCAAGGAATAGAACCCTTTTCCTTTAGCAATTCAATTTCCAAATTCAAGTCTTTCTCATCTTCCATCTTCTCTTTCCAAATTTGAGCCAAATTCTCCATCCAATTCCAAGTCCAAGTCTTCACACCCATGAGAAGAATCCACACAAAAATCTGTAATTTTGGTCTGCCGGAAAGCTGGTATTATGGCCGGAATTTGGCTGGAATCCGGCCAGAAAAGTCGCCGCCGGCCACTGGAATCTTCTTCTCCGTCAAAGGAATATTCCGTTGAAGTTCCGTTAGAGAAAACGGTCAAACGGGTCAAGCTGTTAGTCAACGGGTCAAGGAAAAGAGTGAGTTAGCTTCTAGTCAGCTTCTGATTCGGCTTACTGGTCTAACTGGGCTGTGTTGAGTCATCTGGATCGGTCATCGCCGAGTTGACTCGCCGGTGCAGGAAACCGGCCGAGTCTCGGCTGTTTTCTGGTGTTTCCCGGCCAAATTCAGGCCTCTCTTTAGCTCCATCCCTGTTCAAATCCTAGCACATACATCTATTCATTTCACTGCTCCTGCAACATCATCCTGTGCCTTCCAGTGCTCAATCTTCACAAGCCCATTCATTCCCTGATCAGCTGCAACACCTCCAAAGCTCTAACCCATTCAAGTTAGCAGCAACTTCAATTGAGAAGCATCAATTGTCACAGCTGCAGAGGCAGTACCATCCATCAAACCCCAATTTCTTCTTTATCTCTTCTCTGATTGTTCTCAGCAACATCATCTCCTAATTTCTCAGCTGCAATGCCAGACCTGCAGCTCAATCAAACATAGCGGCAACCTTCTTCTCCAATTGCAGCTGCATCAATTTCACTACCAACAGCTGCTTCTTTCCTTGTTCAACCAGCATACCCAACTTCATTCATCACCAGAACCCATCTGCTCTTCTTCAAACCCTCAAACTTCAATCTTAAATTGCACTCCTTCTAATCCTAACAAAAACCATCTTTTATTCTTCTCAGAAAGCTCAAATCAACCCTCAATCCGAGTTGAACCTATTCAATTTACCGATTAAATCACCACCTTGTTCTTGGCAGCAAATTTCCCATCTGAGTTCATCTTAGAACCCTCAGATTTTATCTCCTCTTTCCGATCTCCATCATCTCGCCTCTGTCGATCTTCAACCAAACCCTTACTGTCGATTTCGTATCCATCTCTCATGAACTAACAGCTTCAGTTCAGTCTTCTTCCAATCGATCTCGATACTCTCCTCCATCTGTGGCTTAACAAAAATAGCTTCATCTGCTCATCTCTCTTCTTCTTCAATACCCATCTCTATTTCACTTAGCAACATCGATTTCTTCTTCTCCATTCACAGACCCCATTTCCTGAGCTTCAATTCCTTCATCACAGACTCGATTCGAACCCTAATAACTTCTTCTCGGTCTGATCTTCTCTGGGTTTCGATCTTCTCAACCAACAAACCAATTAATTCCTCTCCAATCTCTCTCGATTTCTAACGCAATTTTACCTCTTGAGATTATTAGCAGTCATGGCTGCTGTTTTAACTCTCAGTTTCAGGTGAATGAATGAGATGAATGAGAGGCTCTCGAGATGTAGGGTTAGGGCATAGTAGGTACTAACGGCCCACGCATCTATAAGGGCTACCCGAATTTGCAACCCCTTAACCTTGACTTGACTGTATTTAGTCCTCCTCCAAACAGAGTTAACCCTTAACCTTGACTTGGCTCCAGATACTATTCTCCCATGAAATGACAATTTTTCCCTTTTGCTCAAATTGGATAATTTCTTCTTCTTTTCGTCTGTGCGACTCCATAGTAGCTATAAAACTCAAAACACACGTAAAATACATAATTTACACGAAAAATAGCAAAGAAAGCATAACCAATAGATAATAAATAAGATGTATTATACACCCTATCAATTCTCTCTTATCTTCAAGCGAGCACCCAACAAGTTTTATCATTCTTCATATTTATTACTTCATAGTTTTCGAAGAAGCTTTCCACCGTATATTTTTCGGCGAATATATCTAATTCCACAAATTTAGGATCTATGACTTCTTTTGGGTAAATAGATCCCTTACCAGCACCACGGTTGGCTAACTCAAGCATTAAGAGGATATGATCCCCGCTCAGTTGGTAGATAGCTCGCGAGAATTTCGCATGAGAAAGAATTTCATAAAATAAGGGAAGATCAGGGTCATAGAGAGGAATGGGAAGGCTAGCGAGAATCTGACCTAGCGAAATTATGATTTCCTGACCATCACAATGATGATCAGCAAACAATTTGGCAGAAAGAATGGATTTAGATTCTTGATTGGTCGAAATCTTTCTGCACTTTGTCCAGAGAAGTTTCATATTTACGACCAATTGGAGGCATTTTCAAAGTATGGGAATGAAGAGAAACTGAAGATCAAAAGAAGTGAAAAGGAAAAGATTTACAGCAGCAGAAACGGAAGTTACGGAGAGATGTTGAAGAAAAGTTGCAGAGAAAACAAGAAGGAAAGTAAAAAAGAAGAAGAGAGGAGTAAGAAAAGTATATATAGAGAGAGAAGGTTTCTCGAAAAGGCAAACACATTTAATGCGAAAAGTAGACATGAACGGTTGAGAAAAAGCAGTTGAAAAAGATGTGTCAAGAAATAGATGGAGGAAGAGATATGTGTAATAAATTCTGCGTAAAAGTACAGAATTATGTCAATACAAAAAAATATGAAAAAATGAACAGCAGCGACATTTTGAAAGTACTAACTCTCATGACATTCTCTCCTTCGTAGAGAAGACATGAGAAGAGGCAAGATGTAGGATCAGAATATCGCAACACCAAGACTTGCGAAATCCATAAACGACACACTGCGAAGATATCGCAGATAAGTAATATAAATGACGCAATGGATGACGACAGCCTGAACACGAGAAAGATGTGAAGACCTGGCGAGATTTAGGAGCATTGCGAGATTTAACATTTGAATACTTGCGAGCGTGTTGCAAGTCAGATCCGAAAATAAAGGACAGCTTAGCTGTCATCCACTATGTAATGTCCTATATAAAGAGCCGAACAGGCTTAAGAAAGAGGAGATCTTTTTCGAGAGTGGATAGAAAGTTTAGAGGAGGGAGAAAGTCTAGAGTAGCAATTACATTCTTGATTTCACTTCCTTCTTGTAAAATTTCTAACTCAATTAATAAAGAGATTGATTATTGATCTTAAATATGTGCTAGATATTATGAATTCTTGTGAGGTGTGTATTGTAGGATTTCCTGAAATTACAGAATCTGTTGCCATTCTCATTCTCTGGTTTATGCATAAGGTTTTTGTCTCTCTGCAACATAAGGTATTAGTCAGCATAATCTTGTGATTTTTAGTAACCCATTTGCTAGCTGAATTGTTACATCACTGTGCGTACCTTAATCTCGGCAGAACTCGTGTCTGTATGCTTTTGGCCCTGAATCTGTTTGCCATTCATCTAAGCTTTACTTCCTTGATTTACTCATTACTGCTTGTCTGAGCTATACAACATTTTTGAATCTGTGTGCATAATTCTGAAAGCTAGATTTTGGTTCATATGAGCTTAGCTCCCCTGTTTTGAAAGTCGTTGGCTGTATGAGTGTTTTAACATGATTAATGTGATGTCTAGGCTATGATTGTGTCTTTTCGTGACCAAACTAATCGACTAGTCAGACTTAGCCAAGAGGATATTGTTGACATACCCATTACAGTAATAGACAGACCAGCCCAACCAGAAACAATGGGTGAGGAGATAAACCAACCCCATAGTCTCAAGGACTATATGTACCCAACAAGGGCAAGCCAGCCCTCGTGCATTATCTTACCAGCTGATGCTGGTCAGTTTGAACTAAAAGCGAGCACGATTCATATGTTTCCTGTGTTTCGAGGGGTTGATGCTGAAAACCCCTACCACCATGTGAGAGAGTTTGAAGAGATTTGTGGGACTCTGCGTTTCACTCAAATGCCGGAAGAGTCCCTCAAACTGAGACTATTTCCTTTCTATTTGAAAGAAAAAGCCAAGTCTTGGTTGTATGCCCTACAACCACAGTCCATTAGAACATAGGACGATCTCACGAAAGATTTTTTCAAAAAGTTTTTCCTTAATCATAAAACTGCGACCATTCGTCAAAATCTGAATAGTTTTGTGCAATTAGAGGATGAGACCTTAGCCAAATACCTGGAGAGATTCAATGAATTATTGCTCCAATGTCCTCACCATGGCTTTGAAAAATGGAGACTTGTGCAAATTTTGTATGAAGGTTTAGATGTCACTACCCGAACCACAATTGAGTCAATGTGCAATGGTGCATTTATTGACAAAAGTGCAGATGAGTCTTGGACTTTCTTAATTGAAGTTGCTGAAAAGACTCAGCAATGGGAGTCCATTCGTAAACCTAGAAAAACTTCCCCAATAGCTAATGCCCATAGAGTTGAATCTGACTTTGAGGGAAATACAAAGATTGCATCTTTGGCTAGGAGAGTAGAAGCACTAGAGCTGCAGAAGAATGTGAAACCTGAAAATACGGGGGTACAACAACCACACCCAGCAATTCGTTTGGCAATCTGAAAGGAATTACTCCAATATACTTTAAAGAGAATCAACTAGACAGTCAGACTCAATCTTTAGAAAAGTATATAAATGAGTTTATATCTCTATCTCTCAATTCAATCTACAATCATAAAATAGAAATTTGCGATCCCGATTGAATATAAGAGTAGTAACATGAATGGTACCAAAGACCAATGTTCAAGGATCAATCAATTTCAATCAACAACCAAAGGTTGGATTTCCTAATTGATCGATACAACGCACAACCTGTGATATTTCAATTATATAACAAAATATAATGCGGAAAAGAAATAACACAGACACCAGAATTTTGTTAACGAGGAAAACCGCAAATGCAGAAAAACCCCGGGACCTAGTCCAGCTTTGAACACCACACTGTATTAAGCCGCTACAGAAACTAGCCTACTACCAATGCACTTCGGGCTGGATTGTAGTTGAACCCTAATCAATCTCACACTGATTCAAGGTACAGTTGCGTTCCTTACGTCTCTGATCCCAGCAGGATACTACGCACTTGATTCCCTTAGCTGATCTCACCCACAACCAAGAGTTGCTACGACCCAAAGTTGAAGACTTGATAAACAAATCCGTCTCACTGAAAAAGTCTATTGGAATAGATAAATCTGTCTCCCACAGAAATACCTATGAGTTTTGTTCCGTCTTTTCATAAATCAAGGTGAACAGGAACCAATTGATAAACCGGTCTTATATTCCCGAAGAAAAGCCTAGTATTATCAATCACCTCAAAATAATCTAAATCGTATGAAAGCGAAACTAGATATTGTGGAATCACAAACGATGAGACGAAGGTATTTGTGATTACTTTTTATCTTGCCTATCGAAGATTAAATCTCGAGCAAATCTTAGAGAATATAGTTTTCAGACGATAGAATCGGGCAAGATCAGAACACGCAACTAGCCAACTACAGAGAAAATAGTTGGGTCTGGCTTCACAATCCCAATGAAGTTTTCAAGTCATTAACCTACAGGGTCTCATGAGAAACCTAAGGTTAAAGGAGAATCGACTCTAGCTATACAACTAGTAACACACATAAGTGTGGGGATTAGGTTTCCCAGTTGCTAGAGTTCTCCTTTATATAGTTTTCAAATCAGGGTTTGCAATCTAAGTTACCTTGGTAACAAAGCATTCAATATCCACTGTTAGATGAAAAACTGATTCAACCAAGCTAATATCTTTCAACCGTTAGATCGAACTTAGCTTGTTACACACAAATAAAATTTACGCTCATTTAGGTTTATGTAACCATACCTAAACGCGTACACTATGTTGTCTCAACAATAGTTAACGGAAGTTAGCCATATGAACACTCTCATATCAACCTTATTCATCTTAACCATAACTATTCTCATAGAAGTATACAAGAACACAATTGAAGCAAAATAGGTTTGATTCACTCGAATCAATTCATGAACATTATAGCCACGGTTTGCAAAGATTGCATTCCTTATTATATAAATGTTTAAGTTCATGTACACAACCGATTTTAGAACTTTAACCTTCAAGTATGCAAACGGGTACGCAACTTGAAATACCCGGACCAAGATTGGGTTTCGCCAGTACGCAAACACGTACTCGTACTTCCAATCCCAGCAAAAATATTCGGACATGAACCTTACGCCAGTACGCGAACGGGTGCGCATACTTAGGGATGCACAAAACCGAACCGAAACCGATGCATTATTAACCGAACCGAAGTGAAACCGAATATAATGGTTTAGGTTTCAGTTGTCAGTTTCAGATAACCGACATGTTAGGTTTCAGTTTCAGTTCCTATATCTAACCGAACCGAATTAACCGAGAAACCAATGGTCATGTGATTTCAGTCGCTGATTAGTAAGGTTTATTGTTAGCCGTCGATTTTAGGTATATAAGTGTAGTTTCTTTTCATTATCTCTTCTTTAATCAGCAACACACGCTTATTCACCGCCTCCTTGTTCTTGTTCTATCCTTTACTACCATGGATTCTCTACATAGAAGTATAATTCTAGAGCTTTAAAGTTTATCAATATGGATGTTGTGAATCATTGATGGAGCGACAAGAGTTAGGAGATTTTCCTTGAGGGTTTTAGTTGTGAACTTGATTCTCCCATATTCAATAAGTTACTGATGTGATTAAATTTGTTATTGCTGATCTTCTTACTTCAATTCATAACATGGGTATGTCATAAATTACAATGATTTCAAGATTCCTTATGCCGATTTGACGAAATTGAAATTAGGGTTCATCCTAAAATTGAGGTTTTTTAATAATCTTGTTAGAAATATTCTAGAGAGTTACTAAGTTAATGGTGTTATGCTGTGGAAGATGGTGATGGTGGGGGAGTTTTCAAGTTATTTGAAATTTTTGTTATTGATTTATCTTTAAAAGGGGTTCTATTTGTTATATGTAATTTTGTTCATAGCAGGGTATGTTCAATTGGATGATTTTCATTTGGTTCTTCAAGTGAGAACGGGAAAGAATTGCTGCCGTAGTATATTGATTTGGTTGTTGAACATAAAAATTGTTAGTGTAGTCAGTGTTGTTGTTGGGTTTTATTTTTCCTGCATAGTTGAACAATAGTTGTTATAATAAATCTTGTTCTTCTGGTATATGAACTGTTGATTGAATGAATTACTGGAATTAACATGAGATGAATTTTTGCAGCTGGTTAAACAAAACCAGCCAGTTTATTACCGAACCGAGCAGGAACGGAACCGAGTAAAACCGAATAGTCTAAATGGTTTCACCGGTTTCCAGTATTGGAAAACCGAGTGCATCGGTTTCGGTTGTTTTTATGCTAACAACCGTACCGAACCGAACCATGTGCAGTCCTACGCATACTTAGGTTCCCAAATTTCTCAAGCCAACAGGTACGCGTACGGGTACGCATACTATGGTTCTCGGACATGGATTACATATGTGCAAGAGTACACAACATGTCATATCCAATAATGGTTAAGTGTTCTAAACTCTTATTTCAATCATTGAAACTTTCTTAGAGGATGAAAATAGCCGTTTTCACACACTATTAGCATCAAAGCGATTTTCAATTTATTGAAATAATCATAACGAAACATTCCAAGTCTACATCAAATGATTGTATCACACAAACCATGTAAGATGTTACTCGGCAATTTTCACATGATCATCTTTTGACTTGCGTCAAGAATATAGGATGAACTTGGTCGAAGCGAAAGCTTTCCAACACATATTCCTAGAAATATGTAAGCGAGTTTAAACTCAGCTCGAAATCTCAAATGTGTATAATAGAAAACTATATCGTAACACGACTTATGTCTCAATATAGGAGATAGAGTAGAAATAGACTTTCCAAGTGATAGATGAGTTTCAGTCTCCACATACCTTTTCTTCGATGAAGTTCCACAAGCTCTCCTTAGTAGTTCTTCGTCTTCAAATGATGAACGTCGTGAAGTCTAAGGCTCAACTACACAATCTATGTCCTAGTCCGAGACATCTATAAGTAGACTAGAAATCAAGACTTATAGTTTTGATCACTAACATTGACAAACATGCTTGAGATAGCAACGCATGCGAGTTCGATTGAGCAGTGCTCTAACAATCTCCCCCTTTGTCAATTTTAGTGACAAAACTATCAATACATATGGATTACAAAATAAATAAAACTTTGTAGCTTCTCATCCAAATGCTTGATCTCCTTGGCATCTTCAACACGACTCGAAATCTTTGTCACTTCCAAGTACTCCATGATTCTAAACGTGTTCAACTCAGCATCATAGTTGTTGAAGATCCACAGCGATAACAATGAGAAAACAAATGCTCTCAATCATTGTTATACAGTGTCATAGTATCATTACACAACATCAAAGTTCAATTGTATCAAAACTTTGACAATAATACTATGGTGATATGTATCACTCCCCCTTAGTCAATACTTCATCTCGACATGAAAACCACTCCCCCTTACATAATGATCCGTAAACCATATGTATTTGTAGTATGAAACTACACATTAATTCTCCCCTTTTTGTCAATATAAATTGGCAAAGGTACGAAAACTAGTGGGATCCTCATAAAATTTTCATAGAGATACTTCATGACCAAAAGAGAATAACATACCAACTTATTTTGATGCAATCATATATCCGAAGCTAAATACATTCAACAAGGAGTTTATAAATATACAAGATAACCCCTACAATATTCCACAGCCGCACTCCCCACAAAGATTCGGCAATTAGACACAATTTCAAAATGAACTCTCCCCCATAAAATGTCATTCCCGAAAGAACAACAAGAGCGACCTTACTTTTATGAGAAAAGAAGGATTTCTTTGGACATAATCAAATCACATGAGAATCATGAATTTGTATCCAAAAACCACAATTGAATTAGCCACGAAAATGATCAATTCAATTGGCCATGCTCAACATAAGAGAACTTACGGAGCAACACAGTATATGCACACAGATGTGGATCAGGGAAGGATCAAGACTGGGGAATAAACAAAGATTCATTCTATTTTTCATCACTATTTGTACAATGACATATAATAGACTTAATCTTTGTAAACAAAAGTTTATCCTATCTTCCATCAATAAAGACATAATAGACTTCTTCATGGACGTAAACAACATATCCCATAACAATTTGTAATATATGAAATCATAAAGATTAATACTGCAAAAATCATCTTCCAAATAACTTAGAATTTAAATAAATAAATCTAAAACATTGAAGATAAAAACGTTGGGCATAGCTATGTGTACTCACAATAATGGCTATTCCAAACCCTGGTTATCCTTCTTAAAAACACAAGAATAAATTCTCATAAGAAGTTTCCTAGACAAAATCGAAAACAAACTCTAAAAACACAAAGAAAAAACACAAGCCAAAAATCATAGTTCATGTACGGAAGCTTTAGGCGATACAGGGCTTTCAGGCTTGTGACTGACGGTATCAACTGTATCTTCGGAGAAGATATCCTCATTGAGAAGATCCTTAACATGTGACTTCATGAGAACAAGGTCAGAGTTAACCTTTTTCAACTCAGTTCGTAGCATGTTAAGATCCTTTACAGAGTTCTCAAGCTTCAATTGAGTCTTCCCAAGATCAGTGAGAAAACCATGAACCACTTCAGCAGAGACCATCTCAGCATTTTCTCGATCTTGATGTGAAAAGACGAGGGTACCTAAATATACCTCAATCTAAAATTTTTCCACCTATAAGTCCTTTCTCCGAAAGTGATTATCTATGGACTGAGTCGAGACAATACAACTAATAGGTTCACACTTCGTGTGATCGTCTATGGATACGAGATCGAATACAAGATCGAGACAATACAACAACGAAGTATGTTTACTTGATAAAAGGTTCGGACTTAACCAAACACAATAGGATTGCTATCAAGTAAAATAGGAATTAACGTTTGTGTATTTATCTTCTAATTATAATAAAACAATTATAATTGCGGAAATAGAAAAGTAAAAGACACAACAAGATTTTGTTAACGAGGAAACCGCAAATGTAGAAAAACCCCAGGACCTTGTCCAGAATTGAATACTCTTTAGGATTAAGCCGCTATACAAAATCTAAATCAACTTTGTATAGTTGAGACCAAGCAACTAAACCTATAGTTCACCTAGTTCCGTCTATATCCATGCGCCTCCAACTTGCAATAAGTCACGCACTTGGAACAATTCCTTTGGTTCGTATTCCAAACAGTAAAGGAACAAAAAATATGTTCGGTAACAACTCTTTTCAATCAAGTGATATGAGTTTGACAAAAGGCTCTTCCGTTTATCCCAATAAACTCCTTTGTCCGGTCCTTAGATCTATCTTTTCAACAACTACCAAAGTAATTGTTAAGATTAAGCAATCAATACTTCGAATCACAAAGAAAAGTATTGATGCCGATCTACTCAACTAATCAATCAAATCTATCACAAAGATAAACCGATTATAGTTGGATCCCCAGTCGATCAAGTTTTGTGCACACCAAAGATTATGAACCCAAATCAGAAATCTTCTTCATCTTCAAATCTTCTTAGATCTTCAATAAACACCTGCACACAATCAACTTGAATATCTTGTGATCAATCACACACAGAACGGAGTCTGTTAACAATGGATTATCACAAGACGTCTTTAGATCTACAAACAGTCTAAAGATCCCCGTTAAAACTTCGATCTAGTTTGAGTGAATCTTATATCAGAAGAGAAGATTCTCAAGCATAAACAACTAGGTGCAATCAAAGTTCAACAACCGTTAGTCAATCAAATCAATCGAAAACTAATAATAAAATGCAATTATCTAGTTTCCCACCAACGGTACTCGTAAGGCTTCCCAATCCCAAAGAAGTCTTTAAAACGAGTGGTCGTAAGAGATTTCGCCTAATTAGGTTACTTTCCACTCCGAATAGATGGCTCCACCAGTAACAACACAACAAGGTAGTTTTGCTGGCTCTGAGGATTAGTTTGCTTGAAATGCAAACTTCAATATTTATAGACCAAGGAAGTTTGGACACCAAGGAATTTCCAAAACCGAAAATATTCTCAAGATATGCAATATATTTCCAAATTCGGTTTCCATAATTTCTGGAAATGCTTTGTCCAAATATTGACCGAAATCTCAGTAGAAAATCTCCAATTAGTAAATGCACATTACCAATTTTTATTTTCTAAAGATATGCATTTTAATTGTTGGAAATTAAAAGCATATAAAACTAAAAACCTTAATTAAAAGATTCTCAATTTATTTCGATCCAGGATTCTCCTTTAGCTATTAAGGAATATCTTTGAACAATAAAAGATAAGCATTAATGCACATGTTCAAAGTATGTCGACATCTTTACTTTGTAAATCCTTTTTCATATTTACAATCTTGGAACCGATTTTCCACACTTCCAAACAAGTTTAGAATTAGTTCATCTGACTTCCAAGAACGATGTGATTGATTATCCTATCAAATCACCAATCATGGGTTTCATGGTTTTACCAAAACAAGTTTCGGTTCTACCTCCATGTGGGTACTAGAATTAGTCACGCCAGTTACCAAAACTTGGTTGACTAGGAACTAAGCCGCTACAAACACTAGCCTACTGTTTGAGGGTGAAAACCGTTTCTGCTGATTTTGGTAATTTTGGGTGTGTGTAGGTGAGAAACGAATCTAAACCCTAAACAATGTACTGCAGGGGAGTACTTTTGATTTGAGAGATCAATCTGTACAATCCTGGCCTAAACCAAGAAATGACCGTTCCAGGCTTGTTTTGGTTACAAAGTGAAGGAGAAGGGTTGGTCTTAGGGAGGAAAGCGAAGAAAGTGTTGAGACCAGAATAGTTGATTATGGAAGTGTGGGCGTTTTGTGACTTGTATCAGAAAGTTGAACTGGCTAGATGGATGAAAAAGCTATCAGATGATTTCTGGATGTTGTATTGTTCTCCTGACCAAAACCTGTTGTTTGGTGTAAATAGGTGAGACCTATTTATACAAGTCATAGTGAAACGTACCCTGGTCTCGTAGGAAGTGGAAATGATTGAGTGGTGGAAGAAAAGAGTAACGTGTAACTGTTAGACGTTATGCTTCCATGATGATGGAAGTGAATTCGTGTAACCGCCAGTCATTACGCTTCCAAGATGAAGGAAATGAATTGTTTACAACATTACTTTTCACCACCACTAATTATCCCACTTCATGACACTTTCTTGTAACGAGCGCATTGCACGCTTTACGTTGTAAACCGCCATAACAATACCCTGATGAGCATCCCCCAGTTTATGACATATTTTGATGTCTCGAGTGTTTTCGTGGAAAACATGGAGCACTTTGCTATGTGTGGCAAGTTAAAATCGAGAGGCTTGCCGCAGGTAAATAGCATGTGATGCTAGGCTCGTTTTGGCCAGTCGCCTAAAACTTGTCGCGATCTTACCGGTTTGGTGGCGAACTTCGATGGCCGAGATTGCATCTTATGAATAAGGGTAGCTGTTGATTGTGGCTACCTTGTGTTGGCACCTGACAATAGCGCAGTGGCATTTCGACATGACTTGTGCATGCCAGTGGCACGATGGTGCAAGCGGCGCCTGGCGTAGTCATGGTCGTTGGGTTTAGGCGGTTGGTCGCCTAAGAGTTGCCACAAGTCCATCAGTTCGGTAGCGAACTTGGATGGATGAGATTGCATCTCATGAAGAAGGATGGCCATTGATTATGGCCACATCATGACACTTTCTTGTAAATAGCGGCATGCTACTGGCGTAGCCGTGGCATAGCGGTATGCCGGTGATGTTGCGGTATGGCAAAAGCTAAAAATTGGCTACGTGGACAAAGTTAGGGTTTGGCGCCGTGGAAGAATTTGTCGTGGAAGAATTAGCCGTGGAAGAATTAGGGCTTGGCGTGGCCAAGGTACCGTGGAAGAATTCGCCGTGGAAGAATTAGGGCTTGGCGTGACCAAGGTGCCGTGGAAGAATTAGGGCTTGGCGTGGCCAATGTACCGTGGAAGAATTCGTCGTGGAAGAATTAGGGCTTGGCTTGGCCAAGGCGCCGTGGAAGAATTAGGGCTTGGCGTGGCCAAGGCGCCGTGGAAGAATTCGCCGTGGAAGAATTAGGGCTTGGCGTGGCCAAGGCTCCGTGGAGTCGGACCCACATGTGGCGTTTCAACATTGGCCCTATTGCCACGCCAATCCCATTTCTTTGGGAACGTTATTTGGCTTTGGTAGCAATTTGCTCAAACTAGGGTTTGGCCTGTTGAAACCCTAATTAGTGCACGTGGCGTGCGGCTACGGCATGACGCTACTTTTGTGCAAATGGCGCCATGGCTTTGCCAAAGGAATTATGGCAAGACTATAGTGTGGAAACGGCCATGGGAGTAGGAATTGCCGTGGGTGGCTATCTATGGCAGGTTGCCACGAAGTGGCATGTTTGCGAAGTTGCCGCGGTAGAGTGGCATGTTGGCATGCCGACCAATATGCTGTTGTGGTAGGGCGCATTTGGCTTGCTAGTTAGTATGGTGGCGCGGGAGGGTGCGTTTGGCCTTTAATGCATGGTGGCAAGTTCAGAGCAACTTGATTGGCCCAAAAGGGGGCCCGGCCAAACATAAGGCGCAACTATACTTCTGGTGAGAGTGTGGCGAGTTTAGAGCGACCTGATTGGTCGAGCAAATAGGGTCGGGGTGTGGCCAATGGCGCTAGCTGGCCTTGGGCATGGCCACTCCTCTTCTTGCTGCTGCGGCTCCCTGTTTTTCTTATTCTAAGCGAGGTTCTACACCTGCTAATCCATGGCGGATTAATTACTTAGTTTGCTTAGGCTTAATTTTGACAAGTAAGGTTTGGTATATTACGCGAGGTGCGAAACCCTAACTTCTGCAAGTTAGTCGGGACGATTGACTGAATTCTATGTGTCGACACATAGCTCTTTTTAAGTTCGTTGCCATAGAGCAGCATGCTTTTCTGATTGAATACCTTATGCAAAAATCTTATTCTTGATACTTGGAGATTCATGATACTCTGTTGCGAGTAAACACAAATCGTCATGCCATATCAACATTAAGAGTTCAGCCGGAGAACATAGCATAGAAGGCATTCAGAGGAACTTATATTAAGTGAATATACGCGAGGCGCCGAAATTTGAGAACATCCAGGATTCTTGATCTGGATAAATTTCATGTAAGTATATTGAGCGGCTCAATAAATATGCCAGTGGAGAGGTTAGCACACGTGGCTCTGTTTCCTTGCAGAGTGACATCATATCAGATGCAAGGTTTTACGATTTTAACCTAATCTAAAAACCACCATCAATATTAAGTCCCTTGTTTATCTCGGAACAGTGGCATTGTTGCGGGGTAAGCATGAGATGGTGACAAACGAGGATAAAATATAAACAACAAGTCATGAAGAGATTGTCAGGAAGATTTGGCTAACCTTTGTCAGGAGGCACGAAGAATCTGCGATCCTTGCATCGGCGGCTTCGCATAAATTCGATTTGGCCATGGGGTGTTGGCCTCAGTACTGCGACTTTGGCTACTAATTGGCAGAGGTGGTACTGCGACTTGGTCCGCGGAACGACGAATCTTGCTAGCCGGCTAGGAAAGGTAGATGGCGCTGTTGGCTTTGAATGATGGATGAATGATGGACGGCGCTGCTTGCTTGGATACATCCATGGAATGGTGCTGCTGGTTAGATCCGCGGAGAATCGGTGTTGTCTAGGTCCGTGGAGCGGTGGATGGCACTTGGCTGGATAGATCACGGAGAAGCAGAGATGGCACGGCTGGCTCCTGATTCGTGGAACGGTGGATGGCGCTGCTTTGAACGGCCAAGATGGCGCTTCCTTGGCTGGTGGAGATGGCGCTGCTTTGAACGGCTAAGATGGCGCTAGCTAGTTCAGGGAATGGTGGAAACTGGTTTAGTCCATGGAATGGTGGAAACTGGCTTCATTCCATGGAATGGTAAAAATATGATGCTGGAACTTTGGCTACCAAACGGTGATGATAGCGCTGGAAATTTGGCTTCAAATGGTGATGGTGGCGCTGATGGCTTCAGTCCGTGGAACGGTGGAAATGGCACTTGGAAGGCTTGCTTGCTGGATCACGGAATGCTGGAGCGTTGGCGCTAACTTAAACACGAAGTGCTGGAGCCATGGAGAGTTGGCTTGACCACGGAGTGCTGGATCCATGGAGAGTTGGCTTGACCACGGAGTGCTAAATCCATGGAGCGTTTGTAGGTTGAGCTAATGGTGTTCCTCATGCTGGCGCGCTGCTGGTTCGGTCATGGAGCGGAGATATTGTCACACTACTTGTTCGGCTATAGAGCATGAGTGTGGTGCGCCTAGTCATCTATTCCCGTTCATGGAGCAATAAGGAATCCTTATTCTGTTCAAACACTAGAAACTGCGTTCGTGTGAAAAGGGGTATCGACCCTCTTCTATTTTTGTTGTTCGTCCGGCTCCGTGCTTTCATCTGCAGCATGTGGCTCCTCTTCGTCATTTGTTAGCGGTGGTAGACCGAGCATTAATGGTAACAAATCAATCTCCAATAGTTATAATCAATGGCAAGGCAAGGCATGAGAACTCAAGGTAGGTGCTCTCGCATGTATCCACCCAACAGTACCATCGATCTTCTCCAAAATGTGTAATAAGGCTCTGACTCCAGAAGAATGAGTGTCTAAAATCTCCAGTGGATTTCAAAATTTACCAAACTCCATTGCGATCTTGGGATAGATGGATGAAATATATGCTCGACAATGATCATGTCAGGGCTAATCTTAGAGATTGTGGTTGCGTTGTTGGTCCATCCTTGACTTTAGGCTATCTGGTGCCTAGACTTTCTGATTGCGATGATGATATGTTGTGGATGCTTGCATGGCCGAAATCCTTTGGATCCATTGGGTGAAATAGACGAGCTGGGAGCGTTCTGTTGCCGATGTGCTACTATCAAGTCTTCAAGATCTTCGTTCCAAGCGAAATCCTTTGAACTGTTGTATGGAATGGAATGCGGTGAGCAGTCCCTAGTTATACTTTTGTTATATCCAATGGCATGGCCGGATATGTGAATGTATCTCTGTGGTGTGCTTTTGGAGTCTTTGATGTACGCGTACGGCTTCATGTTGAGGAATTCCTGCGTCTCGTAAAAACTTCGATAGTGATGATGTTGAAATCAGAAATAACCTGGTTAAGGGGAGTGAAAAGCATCCCATGTTGGTAGTCCCCATGTGTAAGTATCCTGAGCCTATTTTCTCGTGGAAGATGTGCTTCTACTGCATTCACTGGTAAGGTGGTGTCTGCGTTCAAACCTATGAAGGAGGCTTCAGTCCCTGACTGTAGCCTACTTTAATTACATCGCCTTGAATCTATGCTTATGGGATTTGATACAAGCTTATTTTACTCTTCTGGATGTGATGCTGGGATTCTTGGAATCATCTCATGGACGAAAATTCTGGATAACGAAGGGGTAACAGTAAGAGAGTTATGTCGTTAATCATGGCTCCCTCTGTCTCTTCAAGAAAAATGTTTTAGCCGCGTCTCTAGATTTATCTCATGAATGCTTTGATTTTTGTCGGGGATGGACCGCGATGAGCAGTCCCCAGTCGCACTCCTCTTTGGTTACTGAAGTTGTTTCCTCTGAGTATGCTTGGGATCCGACGTGGGCCTCGTAAAGTGTTTCACACGCCTTCTGGGCAGAGAGGTGATGATATTCTTACGCTACACCTTTGAAGAGTAGATGACCTCGTCGTGGCTACGACTTTTGGGTTGACCGCGTCTTCTCAGCTTTGACAGTGAAGGGATTTCGTGTAAATCCTCAGTCCCCAAGTGTGGTTTACATGTTTCCATCTTGTATGGTCGGTGGGTTGTCCATGATAAAGATATCGCCATCTTTCATCCTTACTAGTGATTCTATTACTTCTTCCATGTGAAACTAAAATATGGAGAAGTACGGATTACCCTTGTAACGGTTGTTGTTATGGTGAAGCTCTGGTTGGTAACAAGAGCAGCAACGGTTCTTGGCAGCAGTTGTGATCATAAGAGACTACATTGTCGTGGCAACAAAATAGGTCGGCTGGAATTGCATGGGCATCCATGAGAGCAAAGGAATTGGCTGGATGTGTAAGCGAGTAAAACTGCCCACGACCACAAGCTTTGGCGGGATGAGACAGAAGGTGGCCAAAATTATGAACCTTGGCTGGCTGCGATCACGATCCTTGACAGGGAGGAGTGTCGACTTCTGGAGAAAACATTGAAGCGGAGCGGCTCTTGGAGAGAAACGTTGAATAGGAGCGGCTTCTGGAGGTGAGACATTGAAGCGGCTCCTGGAGCGAAACTGTAGCGCCCCCTGAGCTAGCAGCTGACTAATTTAAGAGATTAACTACAAAAAGAGGCACTAACGATCTAAAACATCTAATTAAACATTAAGAAAGAAGTTCTAAACAAAGATTAACCCGAGTCTAAACCCTCTCTGAAATAAATACAAGAACTCCTCTCAAGTGATACATATTCAATACTGAGTTGGTTTACAAATAGAATATAAACACAAAATAATATAGCGGAAGCTAACAAACTAACGAAACCAACTCCTCGAAGCCTTTATCGCCACGTGCACATCTTGAATTTGTCTCTGAAACTGAAAGTGGGAATGGGTGAGCACATCATCCCTAAAATGGGTGCCCAGTAGAAATAATAACTAACTTTCAAGTAATCACTAGAATGATTTAAAAATAATGCAGGTTTTACTGAAAACCGATAAAACACGGAAAAACAGAGATAAAGCATATTAAAATAATAAGTTGTACTGAAATATAAAGTTCTACCAACCAATCTTGCGGCACAAATTCACAACAGAAATAATAGTTAAGCGACGCAGTCCTTCGGAGTAGTAAGGCGTGACTCTTGCGGATTCTTCAATGATCATTAAAGCGCCCTGAGGTTTGACGACCCGGTAGTCATATAAGATTTGTACCTTACCAGTACCTTATTATACGCGCACTCTACATAGCAAGTATCTAAAGAGATCTAATGGTATTAACTTTATAGCCGACGGAAGAACTTTAACATGAAGAACCCTATACCTCTCGCATGTCAAATCCAACAATTAGACATAAGATTCTCAACATCATTCTCTCTAAACACCAAAACATAATATAATAGCTTTTGAAAATAATTAAAAGAATAATAAACATCCATGTATGAGACATGCGTTGCCCCCGTACAGAAATAGGGAAAATATAATGGCCAAATTAAAACCAGACATATATAATATTCAACCCAACGAGGTCTATCTAGGTTTGCATAGAATAGGTATAACATTTGGGGGCATACATATCACACCAATCAAAAGGAAAAGGTTTCCTTACATGCTAACAACAAGTAAAGTTTGTAACTACTTTCCAGTCAATGGAAAAAATCACTTTTTGAAGATAAGTAAATACTCCCAAAACATAGGTATTAGTTGTTTCTAAAGATCCAAGCCCATCCCAAAATGTAAAAGAAAACTAGTTTGTATTACACACAAATAATACATGCATACACATATCATATAGTAGCAAAGATATGCATGCATTTCATAAATTATAGATTTGTAAAACAATAATGAATACAAGAGAGTTCGTTATCGATTCCCACCTCTTTTGATGACAAGCCTCGCCTACCTCGAGATGTTCAATCCACTGGATCATCCTTTGAATCGATCGTTGTTAATAACGACTAACTGTTAATCACACAAGCACTCTAAAGATTAGCCAAAAGGCTCATACAAGGCTCATAACAAAATCTCATACGATTCTCTAGTTATAAGCTAAGTGAACTATCTAATGGTTCTAAGCCCATCTATGGTTCTACACATTTTCATTATCTATCTTTAACATAAATAAAGGTTTACTAATTATATAAGGTTGATTCTATAGTCCATTTGATAAGTCTAAAGAGTATCTACAACTTTGTATAAGGAACTAATTCAGACCACAAAGGTCCAATACAAGATCATTAGGGAAACTGGTATATGCCCAAGTTCACTAAACAGGCCCAATAAGCTAAGGCCCAGTCCAAATGGATCAACTAACGATCACTAACTGTCAATCTAACATTCAACGGGTCTCTAACAGTTAACATCTAAGGTCAGGTCAACAGTCCAAGTCAAAGGTCAATTCAACGGTCAACTAGTCAAGGTCAAGTCAACTGAGTCAACACAGGACAAGAACGACACTCGGTGAGTCAACACCGATACAACTCAGTCAGAAACTGAGTTAGACAAAACATAAACCAAGTCAGAATACAAGAGTTCATACAATTATTATCAATAATTTAAGCAATACAACTCTAGCATCAACAACTTCTAACTGAAATGCACATTAACTCTAACTACAATCTAATTCCCCCTTAACTTAGAAAAACACTACATCTTCAACACAGTTATACGACCACCATTGTCAATTCTACCTCCACCAGTTATAGTTCAATCTCTTCACTAGTCCCATTAGTTGTAGCTACACTTTAATTCAACGCAACCAAACAACCAGCACCACCACACCTGCAATATCTACAATTTGAACTTCCACTATCTCAGTTAAACTCATCTTCATTACATCAATAACAAGGATTTACTACCACTCTCAACTTCAGAAAGAACTACTCTTCCTTCCCAGCTCCAGATGTTACACATCAGCATATTTCCACCACGAAGTTTAGTTCACACTCCTTAACTTCTTCAAATTCTGTCAAACATTCCTTCATACTCTCTTAGCATCACAATCTTATTTACATTCACATAAAATTACCATGAACATACATAAACAGTCTTCAGCTTGGATAACCAGCAACACCAGTTCATTCTATACCACCAGCACCAATAGTTCAATACTAACCACCATTCATCCAGTCCCTGTAATCCTTTCTGCCACAACAACTGACCTTCCAAAACAACCATCAACTAAACTCCATACCCATTCTCTTGCACCTGTAATCATTCCCATAGCCATACATTCACCACCCCCTTCTCAAGCAATTAAGATGTATTACAATAATGATTCCAATTCATACACTATCTTCAATTGTAATTCAAATTACTCAATCCTGCATAATCAGGATAGCATCAAACCCCATCTGTAATCTCAACATCATAGTTAATCATCTAAAAGAACTTCAATCCAAACACAACTCCAATTCAAAACACAAACAACACCATCAGCTTCTTCATAAATATCACATGAGGCTCCATTTCAAGACTACACCAACACACACAACAACTATCCCATCTTTTCGAACACAAATTATACTTGCACCAGCTCAACACATACCAGTTCAGCATCATCACTACCAACGATTAATAACTCCACATCCACAGTGAACCCATTTCAGTTCTTATTTCATCATCAGCCTCATAATTCAAACCCTAAGATAATTCTCAAACTTCCCTTCCTTAATTCGAATTCACAACATCAATTCAAATCTCTATCTCAAACAAACCCATCTTCTAAATTAAAAACCCTAACTTCTGATTCTTCTCTGTAAAACCCTGAATTACAATCCCAACTTCAATCACCTTAATATAATTCAACTTCTTCGTCACCAGAAACCGACTCAATCAACCTAATTCACATGAACCCCAACTTCTGGTTGATTTAGGGAAGAACAGAAACCCTAGTTTCTATGAAATCAAAATTAAACTCCACACAACAAATCTATACTTCAATTAAAAACAAACCCACTCTATAATCGATCACAACAAACAATTTCATAAAGAAATTTCAATCAAAAACGAAACCCTAACTCTACTTACCAGAATTTTTCTTTTCCAGAACTCAATCGACAGCAGCAGCATCACCTTATTCCTCTTATCAACATGCTACTAAGCTTATTAAGAATCGCTCATACTAAATCAAACTCGAACATTCGGAATCGAGACCAACAAAGAGAAGAAGATAAAGAACAGAGAAGAATAAGAAAGAAGAAGGAAAAAGAAGAAATGAATTTCTTCTCGAACGGTTGAGAGATAAGGCCGATCAAAAATGATAAAGGCACCCAGAAATTTGATAAGGGCAGCCTTGCGGTTATGATGAGAAATGATAATTTTTACCCATCGTACATATCTGAAGATATCTTCTTTGTCCGGTATCCGAATGACACGTTCGAGTAGTCCATTCCACGTAACTTTTCGAGATCTATCTAATGATACTAGTTTTGTATCTAAATTTTTGTTAGATTAAATTCTATTAATTAAAGTTCGTGTTAATCTAATCGATTCATTAACTGCTAAATCGTGTCTTGACTGGTCTAATAGCGTTGACGAGCTTGAGGGTCGTTACATTCTCCCCACCTTATACCATTTTCGTCCTCGAAAATCGAACCGTCCATCTGGTCTTCAAAAACTCCCCACCTTATAGAGAAAAACTATCTCTCGACTAAATGTAAGTACTGCTCATACTTACGAACGCGCGAAAAGAAAAACAACTCATTTTAAATGAGTTCAAAGCAACAAGAAATGAAACACAAGCCTATGTGGTTTTCTACAACTAGAACCTATAATTTGTAGCTCTAGGCTCAAAAGACTAATCTCTATTTCATAATATGATTGTCTCTAAGCTCACTATGGTTAATTTGATTCTAACAGACAAGTATGTCTGAGTTCTCCATGCTAAATTTTATAGTCTAATACTTAATAATTTACTATTTTGATATAGTTTATCCATATAACTAAACTTACATTTTTTAATTAATTTTAAATCTTACATTTTTATTATTTAAAATTTAAATTAATTTTAAATCACCATTTTATCAAAACTAAATCATTTCAAGTCATACAAATTTACCTATTTATTTAATCATTTTATATTAATATATACTAATACTTTTCATCAAACACATTATCTCACTTTATTTTACTTACTCAAATATATATGTTTCTACTTTCACATGTCCAATTTAATTTTTTATTATTTATCTAAATAAATATATTTTTAATTCCTTTATTAAAATATCAATATCATATTTCATATTAAAAATAAATTCATTTTAATTGTGTAATTATACAAATTTGATTTCACTTCAATTTATAATATCTAACATGTTAACTTTATTGTTATACAATATATAAATTTCACATTTACCATCTACTTTAAAATTTGCTAGTAATAAAATTTATGAAATACTATTATCAGCAGTGCTACCATTTTACATATCTTTATTAGGATCGTTATTGGTTTGCGGATAGTCCAGGTGGTACTCTAAATATTAATTTTCTAAATATAAATCTACATTCACGTAAGGATTGATATACTTAATTTTATTTATTCTTATTAGATCCGTATACTAAATCTTGTAAAATATTGGCGTTGGTAATTTACTATTATTTCAATTTGAGTCTGCATAAATTTTTTTAGCGTATTGTAAAAGTCTTTAGATTTTCATTTTACTCTTGGTTTAGATTCTGTTATCTTTGCATCCCGCTTTTATTGATTATTCACTTCTTATGCCTTTTGCTCCTCATATCTTTTGCTCCTCTATTATCATAACATTCGCCTGTCTCTAGGTATTCACCTCGCGAGGTATGTTCACTCTTACTTATAACATCCAGTTTTCTTTCTGCTCATCTCTCACATGTTGCTTCCAACCCTTTCTTTTGGCATTTCTTTCTTTAAAATATCGACCTCATGACATTGTTGCGAATCTCCCCGTATGATACCAATGCCATTTGGGTGTGGAAATTTTATGCATTGATGGTATGTTGAGGCGACTCCCAAGATTTTGAAGCCATGGCCTCCCAATTAGTGCATTATATGTGGATTCCACATCAACCACATGTAATAAAACATCGCTGATAATCCTTGTAGAGGTATTCTCATGTGAACCTCTCCCCTTTGGTTTGTTTCGGTGCCATTAAAGCCATATATCTTGTATGTCGAGGGATCAAATCCTCATCTTTTCCTCCCATCGTCTTGTAAGTATGGTAAAAGAGTGCCACACTGTGTCATTCTCACTCATTATTTCTTTATCATTAGCATCTCTCGCAAAGACTCTACCGAGCACGTTGTCATGAAAATCTCGATGGTTTAAGTGGACGATAGAGTTGCAATTCAAATTTTTAGCTTTTGTCCCGATTTCTACCACAAATGTTTCCTTTCCCTTCGCCGACATCGTAATGCATCTCTCGGTGGTGGTGTAATGTCCGGCCTGTTTCTTCTCCCTTAGAAAGTGAATTCCCCGATCAATCATTGAGAATAATTCTCTTTATGTTTTACAATCGTTTGTTTGATGCCCATGGAAGCGATGGTTTATTTAGTATAGCTTTCTTTTCAACGCTAGCATTTGGAGGCATCGTGTGCTCCATACTATCGTGACTCTCTCGCCTCCACGGTTATTTTGCCTTCGTCCACCATAAGTTTCTTGTACATGATTGATTTGTTGTAGTAGTTCCTTTCGTTGCTCAAACTCTTCTTGATCGTGGCTTCCCAATATCTCTTCTTTGTCCTCACGCCTTTCCTTGCTTGTTGTCCTTGCGAGGTGCTCGCCAATCGTATTTATGAATTGAGGCAACAAACTTGCGTTGCAGCATTAGAGCTTGTGTTCGCGACGGATAAGAATTCATTTCGTTCGTCTTTCTTCTAAGGCAATATATTCTTCCCGTAATTCTTATTCCGCCATCGTGATCGTATTTTTGATTCTAAAAATTTGAATGTATAACAAGTTAGTCGCGAAGAGAGCATTCACAAATGAAATGAGATTCTCCTCAACCCGTCCCGCCATTTCGCTACACATGGTCCTCCATCTTACCGTCAACCGCCTTAAGCTCTCGCCAACCCTTTGTTTGCACATTCGCCAAGAGTTTACTTATGTATGCTCCCGGGGGAATGTGGCTTGTAAATGATTAAATGAGGTAGGACCTTCAAACCATTTTAATGCTTCTCCTATTAGCTTGATGGAAATATTTGCAAAGATGGCATCATGATGAGATACATCTCATATAAGCCTTGATATGTTGTACCGCACAAAGTTGTCCCATCAAAGATGTTGGTTAATTAGATTGCACTTAGGAGTATTCCTCCCATCCGTACTTCTAGCGTGAAGGGATGGCTTGGCGTCAATTGTTTCCTTCCTCCTTCCCTTCTATTGTTCAAGAATCCTCTCATTTCAGCTAGTTCTCTTAAGATTTGTTCATTTGCCCTAATTTGATTCTACTGGTCTTTTTAGCTCGCTTCTCTCCTTCTTCTTTCGTGCCTATTTTGACCTTCCCCGTTATTTATCTAAATAAATATATTTAATCATCATCCGCACCCTCTCATATTCTTCGTTAATATTTCTATTGGTACGATTTTGTTCCCTCCTTCTTTAATTGTCATGGTTATTCCGCGATTGCTTCTTCCATCTCTTGATTCTCCATTTCGCTCTTATTCTTTCCTCTCGCGAGCTATCGCGCTTGTTCAATGTAGTGTCTCTCAATGTCATCCTCGATCTCTCGGTCTCTTCTCAATTCTTCTTCCGTGTAAGATTATTCTTCCTTCAATTTGGGTCATTCGGCCCTTGGAGTTGCATGTTTCCTTGGTTTCCCTATTCCGCTCATTTTGAAGATTTTCTGCCGAGGAATATAACGATCTTCCATTTCCCTCTTCTTTCGCCATGCTCGCGCTTGGGTTTTGTGTTTCTTCTCGCATTTCTTCGTTGGTAAAACTCTCCTTCTTTCTTCCCTATTCGATCTTGAACTTGATCTCGCGCCACTTCTTGATCTCCTATTTTGCAACCTCCTATTTTCCATCCTCAATTCATGATCTGTCTTGTCAAGTTTGCTCTTTCCGCCCGCCTCTAGCCGTCTCTCTTCGTGTATTGTTTGTCTCAATCTTTCTAATGTGTGATTTCTTCTGCTTTCGGATTACGTTTCTCCATTCGTTCTTGCTCTCCTTGTCCATTGTTCTCCAAATACGCCGCTCCTCTCTTCTCTCATCTTCGTAATGTCTCCAAGTATGCACACTTACTCTATCATAATCCATACAGCCGCGTTTGCTCGGGAGATCGGTGGTTGATTTTGAACTAGATTTACACTTGAAAGCCATAATGCTATTAAAATTTCTCTCCTAATGACTTGCTTTTCACTCCAAAAGATCTCTCTCACCACTGACACTCACTTCCTTTATACTGGATGACAAGGTTATCCTTTATTTTTTGGAATGTTCGAAGTGTCGCAATGTTCAATCTCAGGTTCCATGTCTTCTCGCTGTTTTGTGTCGTTATTCATCGCGTCATTTATTTTTTGTCGCGATCCTTCGATCGTCGTTTATTAACCCCTAAATGCGATATTATGATCCTACAAATTCCTTTATTAAAATATCAATATCATATTTCATATTAAAAATAAATTCATTTTAATTGTGTAATTATACAAATTTGATTTCACTTCAATTTATAATATCTAACATGTTAACTTTATTGTTATACAATATATAAATTTCACATTTACCATCTACTTTAAAATTTGCTAGTAATAAAATTTATGAAATACTATTATCAGCAGCGTTACCATTTTACATATCTTTATTAGGATCGTTATTGGTTTGCTGGGATAGTCCAATTGGTACTCTAAATATTAATTTTCTAAATATAAATCTACATTCACGTAAGGATTGATATACTTAATTTTATTTATTCTTATTGGATCCCGTATACTAAATCTTGTAAAATATTGATTTGGTAATTTACTATTATTTCAATTTGAGTCTCTATCAATATAAAGTATCCTATTAATATAAAAATTTATTTTCTTTCAAGTTTATTATTGTGCTAGGCATCCAAATACTATAATTATTTCTTCATGTGTATATTATTTTAATAATTAACCATTACTAATTTATTTCAATAAAATTTAGTTATTGTCAAATGAATCTACGTTCCCGTAAATTATTTATTCCCTATCAATATTTCGTCAGTTATTAGTTCCCAAAAGTATGATTCTTTAAATCAGTTATTAGACTAAATTTAATTTGGGTATAAGATTACTAAGAAATTTAGTCATTTTATTTTATGCAAAATATCTGCACGTTCTTAAGTCTAATCTAATAAGTCTTATATTAACTACCTAATAGTTGTTTCAAATGCAAAAGAATATATTCCTAACTTCATTTAATTTACAAAATCTGACCGTAGATAATTGTTAATAATTTTGCGTAGCTACCTGACCCTAATTATTATTTTAATCATTATATATTTACTAATAAGATTTTAATTGGATAAAGTTCATTACTATACTATTTGATAAGTGTTAATCTTACTTTTGTTATGATTATTAGTGATCCTATTATCATTTATTATTATTAATGGTCGAACTATTATCTTAATTACTTTTAGAATTTAACTTCATTTCTAAACTATTAGGTAAATGGTTCTAATTACGAGAAAAGGTACTCTATTAGTTTCTAAATAAAATTTGGAATCTATCAGTTTACTAATAGAAGCTAGTCCTCCTAATATGAATGATAATCCATGCTTGTAGTTGGCCTGTCCAGGTTAGCAAGACCCGACGATGGTTTCCTACGAACAAAGACAACACAAACACACCAGAATTTCAAACCTCACTATTCTCCAGTGCTAGATTATTTAAGTGTCATTTAATTGAGACTAACTAATCTTTTCTATTTGACATTTCTAAACTATAAAATAATTGGTTTCAACCTAAAATTTTTACTTCATAATTATCTACACACAAAACAATGAGCAAGCAATCAACACGTTATGCAAATCAATCAGGTCAATACATAAATCTTTTAGTTATTGATTTTTTTTGTGAATTAAGATTTATCTCACAAACCCAACCCAGTTCTAAACTAATCTAATTAACTATCTGTCACTGACTAGTCCTATTGTCGCCCATATAAGATCTAATAGTGGGCTTTGATACCAACTCTGTAGCGCCCCCTAAGCTAGCAGCTGACTAATTTAAGAGATTAACTACAAAAAGAGGCACTAACAATCTAAAACATCTAATTAAACATTAAGAAAGAAGTTCTAAACAAAAATTAACCCGAGTCTAAACCATCTCTCAAATAAATACAAGAACTCCTCTCAAGTGATACATATTCAATACTGAGTTGGTTTACAAATAGAATATAAACACAAAATAATATAGCGGAAGCTAACAAACTAACGAACCCAACTCCTCGAAGCCTTTATCGCCATGTGCACATCTTGAATCTGTCTCGGAAACCGAAAGTGGAAATGGGTGAGCACATCATCCCTAAAAGGGGTGCCCAGTAGAAATAATAACTAACTTTCAAGTAATCACTAGAATGATTTAAAAATAATGCAGGTTTTACTGAAAACCGATAAAACACGGAAAAACAGATAAAGCATATTAAAATAATAAGTTGTACTGAAATATAAAGTTCTACCAACCAATCTTGCGGCACAAATTCACAACACAAATAATAGTTAAGCGACGCAGTCCTTCGGAGTAGTAAGGCGTGACTCTTGCGGATTCTTCAATGATCATTAAAGTGCCCTGAGGTTTGACGACCCCGTAGTCATATAAGATTTGTACCTTACCGGTACCTTATTATACGCGCACTCTACATAGAAAGTATCTAAAGAGATCCAATGGTATTAACGTTATAGCCGATGGAATAAGTTTAACATGAAGAACCCTATACCTCTCGCATGTCAAATCCAACAATCAGACATGAGATTCTCAACATCATTCTCTCTAAACACCAAAACATAATATAATAGCTTTTGAAAATAATTGAAAGAATAATAAACATCCATGTATGAGACATGCGTTGCTCCCGTACAGAAATAGGGAAAATATAATGGCCAAATTAAAACCAGACCTATATAATATTCAACCCAACGAGGTCTATCTAGGTTTGCATAGAATAGGTATAACATTTGGGGGCACACATATCACACCAATCAAAAGGAAAAGGTTTCCTTACATGCTAACAACAAGTAAAGTTTGTAACTACTTTCCAGTCAATGGAAAGAATCACTTTTTGAAGATAAGTAAATACTCCCAAAACACAGGTATTAGTTGTTTCTAAAGATCCAAGCCCATCCCAAAATGTAAAAGAAAACTAGTTTGTATTACACACAAATAATACATGCATACACATATCATATAGTAGCAAAGATATGCATGCATTTCATAAATTATAGATTTGTAAAACAATAATGAATACAAGAGAGTTCGTTATCGATTCCCACCTCTTTTGATGACAAGCCTCGCCTACCTCCAGATGTTCAATCCACTGGATCATCCTTTGAATCGATCGTTGTTAATAACGACTAACTGTTAATCACACAAGAACTCTAAAGATTAGCCAAAAGGCTCATACAAGTCTCATAACACAATCTCATACGATTCTCTAGTTATAAGCTAAGTGAACTATCTAATGGTTCTAAGCCCATCTATGGTTCTACACATTTTCATTATCTATCTTTAGCATAAATAAAGGTTACTAATTTTATTAGGTTGATTCTACAGTCCATTTGATAAGTCTAAAGAGTATCTACAACTTTGTAGAAGGAACTAATTCAGACCACAAAGGTCCAATACAAGATCATTAGGGAAACTGGCTATATGCCCAAGTTCACTAAACAGGACCAATAAGCTAAGGCCCAGTCCAAATGGATCAACTAACGATCACTAACTGTCAATCTAATAGTCAACGGGTCTCTAACAGTCAACATCTAAGGTCAGGTCAACAGTCCAAGTCAAAGGTCAATTCAACGGTCAACTAGTCAAGGTCAAGTCAACTGAGTCAACACGGGACAAGAAGGACACTCGGTGAGTCAACTAGATACAACTCAAATAGTAGCAGGATTTCCCACACTACAACTCGATTTTGAGTTAGACAAAACATAAACCAAGTCGAATACAAGAGTTCATACAATTATTATCAATAATTTCAGCAATACAACTCTAGCATCAACAACTTCTAACTGAAATGCACATTAACTCTAACTACAATCTAATTCCCCCTTAACTTAGAACAACACTACATCTTCAACACAGTTATACGACCACCATTGTCAATTCTACCTCCACCAGTTAAAGTTCAATCTCTTCACTAGTCCCATTAGTTGTAGCTACACTTCAATTCAACGCAACCAAACAACCAGCACCACCACACCTGCAATATCTACAATTTGAACTTCCACTATCTCAATTAAACTCATCTTCATTACATAAACAACAAGGAGTTACTACCACTCTCAATTTCGCAGCAGAAGATTTGATTATATGTCTTACCAGTAAAGACATAGATAGTAAGAATCATCAAAAGGCGTTGCTTGTCAATTCTCTCTCAAGGTCAAGTCCTTGTGAATGACATTTTGTTGTCTAACCCTTGCTCCTATACATGTTGATCCTTTGGAAGTAAGTGATGATGAAGTCCCCGATTTCCCGATAGTGATTATGACTATGAAAGCTGCGAAGATGAAAAGAACTACTCTTCCTTCCCAGTACCAACTACCTCTTTGATGATATAAGGTCCATCCCATTTTCTCGCCCTTGCCTCCGTTTTCACGTTGATATATTGGGGTTTCTCGCAACACCAAGTCTTGGAACTCACGTATTTTTACACGCTTGTTATATTCTCTAGCCGTTTGTGATAATTCTCCATGTGTCGCAAGGCTTTTTCTGTTTTTCTTCCAATTCATCCAACTTGATTAGAATATTGCCTGCGCTAAGATTTTTCTCCTGCAGACCTCTTTTGGTTGTTTGAATCGTTGGGAGTACTGCCTAACTCCATAAGTTAGGCAAAAAGGGACATTCCTGTGGCTTCTTTCTAGTTGTATTATAGCCCATACCGCATTGGGTACTTGTTCGCACCATCCTTTGTTGTGTCCTTCCAACTTTTTCTTCAATATATCGGCAATTGTTTTGTTTGTTGCCTCCGCTTGGCCATTAGCTTTGTGGATATAATGGAGTCGATTTTCCACATTTTATCTGGAAATGCATTGAGCAAGAATCTATATTTTGCCCTTCAAATCGCTTCCCATTATCGGATACCAATTGCGTTAGGATCCCAAACCGCATATGATATTTTCGAATATGAAAGTAAAAACATCCTTATCACGAACGGACCGCTTTCACCTCTCGCCCATTTTGTGAAATAATCCGCTACGACAATTAAGTATCTCCTTTGTCCAGTTCCCGGTAAAAATGGTCCCACAATATCTAAACCCCATTTTCCAAAAGGCCACACACTTTTTGAAGAATTTAACCGTGCTCCCGGTGCATGTATCTTCTTCCCGTGTCTTTGACAATCTTCGCAAATGTCGTCGCTATTGCCCTCGTCCTCATGCATATATGGCCAATAATATCCTTGCGTCTTTGCTTTATATGCCAAAGACTATGAGCATCTCCACTATGCAGCATCTTCAATATGGTTTCTCCTTCTTTCCTTGTTAGACATCGAAGCGAAGGTCCATCAAAAGAACGCCGATAAAGCACGCCATCTCGCAATTCATAATTTGTTGCCGGCTCTTTAACTTGTGTGCTGTTTCCAATCTATTTCTTGGTCTTCCGCCTTCATTAAGTACGCGGAAGTTCTACTCTCCAATCTTCCTCGCGGCCTTGCATTTCATCTACCACCATCATTATATCTCGCTTCTTGTCCCTCCTCTTTATTAATTGATGGCGCTAGTAGCGTTTGTATTTTGATATTAGCTTGGGTCTATCATCATACTTGATATAAAGGCAAAAGCGTCATGAGCCTATTATCTCTCCTGATATGTGTCTCCAACATTCATCTTGATCGACAAAGACTTCTACAAGCTTCCCGTATTTCGTAGGATGGATCATTTGTAGCATACACTGTTATCCGACTTGATTGCCAATTGCGAGTCACCGGTAATCCTCACATTCTCCAATTTCATTTCTATTGCAAATCTTAAAGCATGTATTATAGCTTCATACTCCGTTTCATTATTAGTAGACTCAAATTCCAATCTAAAAGCAAAAGCTAATTTATTTTCTCATAAATCACAACAATTCCCACTCCTTTACCTTCTCCATTGGATGATCCATCCACTAATATTTCCCACCGACCTTAACAAATCTTTTGGATCTCCATGCTCTTCTTCTACATCCATCATTTCATCTACCGCTTCCTCTCTTCTGTAAAAAGTATAACCTCGTGATTTGGTCAAGATAATACATATTTGGAGTTTATAATGGCTTATTTGAGCGTTCCATCTTTCAACTCTTCCCGATCTTTTTGAATTTTTCATTATCGACTGACTGGTACCTTCGTCACCACTCTAATAATATGTGCTTGAAAATATATACGAAGTTTAAACGACGCATAGACTAACGCCAGGATTAACTTTTCAATCTTCGAATAAAGCGTTAAAAGTTTTGCCGATATAATAAATTGGTTTTTCTACTCCTGCGTCCAGCAGTAAAACCGCACTTAAGGCAATGTCGTCGAGGTATATTAATAATTCTCTCCCGGTTCTCGCTTTCGCATAATAGATATATCCATTAAATGCTCTTTGATCCCTTTGTAAAGCCTTTTCGCATTCATCCGTCCATTTAAATTTCGATCCTTTTTTTCAGAACACTGAAAAAGTGTTTACATTTATCGATGACCGCGAAATGAACCTTCCAACGATGCTACTTTTGAACATCCTTTTTACCGTCGCAGGTGTCGGCATATCGCGAATAGCTTTTACTTTCTTGTCATGTATTCCTTCTTTTGATATAATGTAACCCAAGAACTTCCCCGACGCAACCCGAAGGTACATTTTTCTGGATTGACTTTGATGTTGAAACGCTCATTTGTTCAAAAATTTCTCTCAAGTCTTGCACGTGAGCCTTCTTTTACTTTTCATCACTAGCATGTCATCTACATACCTCTAGTGTCTTGTGTATCCACTCTGCGAATACATTTTCTACCATCCTTTGAGCTTCCAAGATTTCGCAAACCAAACAAGATAATCCTCTTGGAGGAAGAAACAAGCAGGTTCTTGGTCTTCCTCGCTGAGAGGAATTTGATTGTAACTTTGACAATGATGATACTTTTCATTCGCCGTGAGTCGCGGGAAATGCAATGGAATCTTTAGGGCAAGCTTTATTTAAATCGTGAAATCAACAAATCCTTATTCCCTTGTTCTTCTTTGGAACTATAACCATATTCGCTATCCACTCGTGGTATTTTGCTTGTCTAATAACAAGCCCAGCATCTTCGCAGTTCTTCTTCTATCCAGGAGGGTGATAGCTATCTTTCTAACTTAAATGGCTTCACATTTTTATCAATTTCTAACTTGTGACAAAAACCATAGCATTTCATCCATATCCCACGCGAAGATGTCTTTATAATTAAACAGACAAGAGTTCATGCTACAATCTTATTTTCCTTAGTTCCAATAACTTCTTTGGTTTGTTCGTCGCGACGAATCGTCTTCGGTTCTCCCATACAAGAATCTTCTTCTCCCGAGATTTCGCCAGGTATGCCTTTTCCTTCCTTTGCTCTTATCATGTAAACTCAACTTTCTTAGTTACCTTCGCCATCTTATGTATTTTGATATGTTCTTTCGCTTGTTTATTTGTTCCTCACAACATTTTACTTCATTTTGATAATATAACTCTAACTACAATCACTTTTATTGCATGTAATGGTCTTTAGCAACATGTTGTATGGTGATTCCCATCCACCAACTCAACGTCAGAACGGAATACGTATTTTTATCTCCCCTTTAACTTTTGTTATGGATTTACATCTCATGAAAATCATATCTTCATCTTTATATCCCATCTTTTGTAAGCGTGATAGAACATGATGACCGATTAAAACATTCATTGTCAATTCTACCTCCTTATACACGTTTATTGCAATCACCAGTGGAGACATGTGATCCAAATTTTGTTCGTGAAATCTCTCTTTTCAACTTTCAAAGTCCCGTAATCTTCTTTCCTTCAAAATCTCGTTTTTTATGTATCCTTCCTTGATATTTTCATGAAAGCATTACTCTCACTTCTGTATGCCATATCTTTTTCTCCCCGCTTCATTAAGAGTTTTTCATTTTCTTGATCTAAACAACTTTACATTTTCTTTCCCAAACCAACAAACAACCATATGTGTAGTAGCAGACCACCACACATGAAGTGTTTACACAGAAAGTAGAATTACACAAGTTATCACTCTTAAACTTTCTCTCCAATTTGAACTTCCACTATCTCAATTAAACTCATCTTCATTACATAAACAACAAGGAGTTCGCTTTCTTCTGTCGTTTTATTTTACCTCTCTAAAGAACTACTCTTCCTTCTTCATTACATAAACAACAAGGAGTTACTACCACTCAACTCAGTAAAGATGATGTTACACATCAGCATATTTCCACCACGAAGTTTAGTTCACACTCCTTAACTTCTTCAAGTTCTATCAAACATTCCTTCATACTCTCTTAGCATCACAATCTTATTTACATTCACATAAAATTACCATGAACATACAAAAAAGTCTTGACTTGGATAACCAAAGACCACCGATTCATTCTATACCACCAGCACCAACAGTTCAATACTAATCACCATTCATCCAGTCCCTGTAATCCTTTCTGCCACAACAACTGACCTTCCAAAACAACCATCAACTAAACTCCATACCCATTCTCTTGCACCTGTAATCATTCCCATAGCCATACATTCACCACCCCCTTCTCAAGCAATTAAGATGTATTACAATAATGATTCCAATTCATACACTATCTTCAATTGTAATTCAAATTACTCAATCCTGCATAATCAGGATAGCATCAAACCCCATCTGTAATCTCAACATCATAGTTAATTATCTAAAAGAACTTCAATCCAAACACAACTCCAATTCAAAACACAAACAACACCATCAGCTTCTTCATAAATATCACATGAGGCTCCATTTCTAGACTACACCAACACACACAACAACTATCCCATCTTTTCGAACACAAATTATACTTGCACCAGCTCAACACATACCAGTTCAGCATCATCACTACCAACGATTAATAACTCCACATCCACAGTGAACCCATTTCAGTTCTTATTTCATCATCAGCCTCATAATTCAAACCCTAAGATAATTCTCAAACTTCCCTTCCTTAATTCGAATTCACAACATCAATTCAAATCTCTATCTCAAACAAACCCATCTTCTAAATTAAAAACCCTAACTTCTGATTCTTCTCTGTAAAACCCTGAATTACAATCCCAACTTCAATCACCTTAATATAATCCAACTTCTTCGTCACCAGAAACCGACTCAATCAACCTAATTCACATGAACCCCAACTTCTGGTTGATTTAGGGAAGAACAGAAACCCTAGTTTCTATGAAATCAAAATTAAACTCCACACAACAAATCTATACTTCAATTAAAAACAAACCCACTCTATAATCGATCACAACAAACAATTTCATAAAGAAATTTCAATCAAAAACGAAACCCTAACTCGCTACCAGAATTTTTCTTTTCCGTAACTCAATCGACAAAGAAGAAAGATCACCTTATTCCTCTTATCAACATGCTACTAAGCTTATTAAGAATCGCTCATACTAAATCAAACTCGAACATTCGGAATCGAGACCAACAGAGAGAAGAAGATAAAGAACAGAGAAGAATAAGAAAGAAGAAGGAAAAAGAAGAAATGAATTTCTTCTCGAACGGTTGAGAGATAAGGCCGATCAAAAATGATAAAGGCACCTAGAAATTTGATAAGGGCAGCCTTGCGGTTATGATGAGAAATAATAATTTTTACCCTTCGTACATATCTGAAGATATCTTCTTTGTCCGGTATCCGAATGACACGTTCGAGTAGTCCATTCCACGTAACTTTTCGAGATCTATCTAATGATACTAGTTTTGTATCTAAATTGTTGTTAGATTAAATTATATTAATTAACGTTCATGTTAATCTAATCGATTCATTAACAGCTAAATCGTGTCTTGACTGGTCTAATAGCGCTGACGAGCTTGAGGGTCGTTACAAAAACTTTGGAGCGGAGCGGCTTTTTGAGAGAACGTTGAAGCGGCTCTTGGAGCGCAACGTCGAAGCGGCGCGGTTTCTGGGGAGAAAATTATAAGCGGCTCCTGGAGAGAACTCCAGTGAGGGCGCCATTAATCCTTGACTTCGAAAAACGGGTTGAGACGATATGACATTGTTGATGGTGGATTTTCATTTAAGGTTAAAATTGTAAAAACCAGAAAATTATGCGCTAACATCTTGTAAAAGATAAAGCTATTAATAAGTGTTGAATACTTCTTCACTTTACTAATTCACCTAGGATGGAGCATGTGACAACAATCCCATTCTGTGAATTAAATACACGAAATTCATCCAGGTTGGAGCATGTAGCAACAATCCCATATACCCTGTGAATTTATAGCATTATTAATTAATACGTAAGCAGCCTTGTATTTCCTGTACTCATTATCAATGCGGCATGACGACTGAGTGTTGCTCTCAGCAGAGCAACACGAACCTCCAAGCATTATAATGAAAGCATGTACGAAATACCCGTACATGCTGCAACTCTCGGTGTGTTATACTAGCCCGATTGAGCATCCGGACTGTCCATATCAGTCTGGAAATGATCTCGATCATCCAACTTCACCAGCATGATTGGATGGCCCAGATCAATTCCATAACCCCCAAGCAGGTATGGAATATTCGCTGCCGAACCAACGCGGACCCCGCATGGTCGGCCTCCCCAAAAGATTGGCATAGCTTGCCAAAACGTCCAAACCAGAGCGGTATGGGCGTAAAACCCTAAATTAGGGTTTGCGGCACATTACATGCGTCACAAAACAGTCTCAACCATCCATCTTCGCAGGTATAGATGGAGGGTGTAGATGTAGATTCAAAAGGCCCAGAGCATGTCAACACAATCACCGTGGGCCCGCATACATACCTGACCAATCGGTCAGGACCAACCATGGTTGGTCATCCCAATTCGTACGCCCGAATGGAGCATGACGCACGGCCGTGAAACCCAAAATTATGGTTTTATGAGCATCACGAGCGTCCATCTTCTCCGGCACGAATGGAGGGTGCAAGATTAGATTAAGCAGGTCCGGTCACACCAACATGACCACCGTGGACCCATCTATCCTATCACCTGGTCGACCAAGGCATACCATGCCTGGTTATCCCAAATCGTCCGCCCAAACTAGTTACACTTCCCAATTGCAAACTAATCTCGACCGCTCAACTTCGCCGGACGATTTGAGTGGCTTAGGTCACGTTTTCATGGGACAGTCAGGTATAGGCGTGAACACCAGCCTATCACCTACACGCCGGACCGATCGGCCAAGACCGACCAAGATTGGTCGTCTTGGAACGCGCGCCCGAAGTTGGCACGATGCGCGGCTTTTGTTTGCACTCGTTTTCTGTCGCAAACTGATCTCGACCACTCGACTTTGCCGGACGAATTGAGTGGTCCAGATCACACTTTCGTGAGATAATGGGGTATGGGCGCCTACACCGTCATGCCGTCTACACGCATGTACGATCGGTCTGGCCAAAATCGTATCCCAAGCTTGGATTCGACCAGGCTGAAGAGGGATGCTTGCGCACCTCTTCTAAAACCCTAATTCCATCAACGGTCGCAGATGAGTGTCTCAAAGATCATCTCGTCCGTCCAACTTCACCGGCTTGGTTATACAACCCCGGTCGGGGAGTTAATTGGTCGATAAGGCATCTTGGTGATCACCACCCGTCACTTTACCACACCATGATGCAAAGACTCGCATAGAATACACACGATAATTCACAAGTATCGACCTCCTGAATAACGCAGTTATTCAATTTAGCATTACATGCTACCTTTTGTGGGTCCCACGACCCACACATTCCAGACATCAATCATGTCACAAACTGGGGATACATACCGGGGTATTGGTCTGGCGGTTTACAGCGTGCAGCGCACAACGCGCCATCACAAGAGCGTGTCAGGAAGTCATGGACGGTTAAGTGATGATGGGAGAAGTGGGCAAGCCTGGTCGTGTGATACTAACACATTACTCCACTACTCCATCAGTCCACTTTCTCCACTTCCCACGAGATACGAAGGTTAGGCTAAAAGACTTGTATAAATAGGTTCTCCATCCTATTTTTCAACAAGAGCAAGTCCAGACAACAGAGGCAAGTGTTGATACAATTGTATTCAAACACCGTAACTGATAGCTTACACCCTGCAAGCCAGTTCAGCTTTCTGATACAAGTCATTCATAGCCAACACCTTCACATTCTCAACACCTTCTTCGCTTCCCTCCCTAAGATCAACCCCATATCCTTCACTTTGTGACCGAAACAAGTCTGGAACGGCCGTTTCTTGGTTTAGGCCGGACTTGCACAGATTGATCTCTCGAATCTACAAGCACTCACCGCGCAGTGCATTTGTTTAAGGTTTAGACTCATTTCTCATCCACACATCCCAAATTACCAAAACCGGCAGAAATAGTTTTCACCCATAAACAGACATATGGGAAGACGGCACACAAATAGTGTTGGTCGGCAAAATCGTGTTTTTCTCCTCATGGGAAAGAATACGCTTCTTTTGTTTGATTTCCCCTTGCAACTAGAGTCTTTTCAGTTACAATGTCGAAGTTGGAGGCTACGTCAATCAGCGTGCTGTCAAACTCGACATACTTCAAGTAAACAGTGGTTAGGAGTCCCTAGTTCTATCTATCAATCGTGCTTCCCAAGAGAGGTTGGGGTTTGGGAACGGCCCATTGGCCGGAAAGCAGTTGCTTTCCCGATACTGATGCGGTTGGGGGTTACAGATATGTCTTGACGCTGCACCTTGGAGAAATACAGAAACTCACATAAATGTTTCATCATAGACTTCACGATTTTGTGGACGGAGTCCCCAGAAATTATGCAGCTTCGGGAAGAGGGCCTCCTTGAACTCAGGAGGGTTGCTGATTTTCTTTGCCTCGATTTTGGAGAAATCGTTCCTGATCTTCACGTGTGATGAAATTGGATTGCTGATTCTTTTCTACTGGGCGTTCAGGAGAAACACGAGCCTCTTCATCTATAAATGCGCGTCGTGCTAAAGTGCTTGCGCAGGATGTTAAAAGTATTCCTTTGTCAGCTCTATCTGGGGTTGACGTGACTCTTGTGGTAGCCACTCCGTTAGTGTCTTGAGGAAGATAGGTATCTCTTTCTGAGCTGTATCCATGTCTGTCTGAGCCTTACGTGAACCTTTTGTCTTTCCATCAAATTAAGAGTGGAAAGAGGAGGTTGACTTCCTCTGGCTTCTCTAGTCTCTCGTCCCGGTGGTGGAGTAGCAGCGGCTCTGGTGACTGTTGGAGGTGTCACCCTTGAAGAAACGTTGGGGTGGCGGCAGCGGCTCTGGCTCTGGTGACTAGAGGTGTAACGCTTGAAAGAACGTTTTCCGCGCCGCTGATGTTGACAGGTGGCATATTAATGCCGCTGGAAGAAACGTTAATACCAAGAGCAATCTCAGCGCTAACGTTTTCAGGGTTTGTTGCTGATCCGGACCTGAGTTCTACCATCTTGAGATCGGGATTGAAAAAATGAAATTGGAAACTGGAAATTGGTATTGCAACCGAGAGATTAATCTCCCACTGTGGTCGCCAAATTTTTTTTGGTAAGTCCAAAATGTATTAATGAATAGCAAAATTACAAAGCAAAATAAAGAGCAAGAAAAGAGGTCAGAAAAACCCCAAAAACTTGTTACTTATTTGAAACGAAAATAAGATACATTTGGGTATTCAACAGAAATTAAAAAATCTGGTCTCCCAGTGTAATGTCTTCCTTCTTCATTAGGAAGGGCACAACCTCTTTTTGCCATCTTATCAGCTGCAAAGTTAGCCTCCCTATAGGTGTGAATAAACCGAATACTCTCATAATTAGAAGAAACTTCACTCCACCTTTGCCAAACAAACCATGGAAGCCTTGAAGTTGTAAAACCCATCACCGCACTCATAGAGTCTGATCGAATACAAACTCTCAAATACCCCCATTGAACAGCCCATTCAAGCCCTATAATAATTCCAAATATTTCAGCAAGATAATTAGAGGTTATACCCAAACCTATACTCATCGCTCCAACCACATTAGCCTCATGATCCCTTGCAACAACACCAGCTCCAGCTACTCCCGGATTTCCACGAGAAGCGTCATCACAGCAAAGTAACAACTCACCCAAATCCGGAGTAGCCCACCTGCATTCCACCAGCTCCAGCGTCTTCACCTGTCTATGGGAGACCTTGAAAAAGTCCAGAACATTTAAATCCTCCACTGTATTATTCATGTGCCCTTTGAGACGCCTTGAGTAGTCCATAACCTGGTTAAAAACTGATTTTTGAAATAAGCTCCAGCAAGCCCTTTTGTTTTCATAAACAAACCGACTGCGCGTCATCCACAGTTCTGACCTGACTACCAAAAAAGAAATCAACCAAAGTTCTTTTATTATGCTGCTTCTAACTCGTGCAGCCTTGTAAGCACTACACAAGTTTAGATGAGAATACATTCCAAAGATATCATAGATCCAGATCCACGCTTTGACATCAAAATCGTAATGCCATAACAAATGATCCAACGTTTCTTCCTCCCTGTTGCACAAACAACATTTATTCACAACTTGAATTTTAAAGCGGCTTTTAACCTTGTCAAGAGTATCACAGGCTCCTCTTATAATTTTCCAGTTCCTCGCGGCTAATGCAGGGTGCACAACATTCCTCCATAACAAGTTGGCTCCTTCCAATTTAGCATACCTCTTGCGAATTAAGGATTTCGCGGAACTGACAGTAAAAATGCCATCATAATTTGGCTTCCAAACTCTACGATCAGCACCATTCAAAGGCCTGGGAAAATCCCCCTCAACGAAACCTGCAGCTAGAAAAGTATTCCGATAATCATCACTCAAATTCCAGCCTCCTTCATTCAGCATATCACCCACCAAAATAGCCCGATCCAGTGCATAGCCTTCAAGTAATTCAGCAATGGCTACATCCCCCAACCATACATCATAGTAAAGAGAAGTATTTCGGCCATCACCAATTAGAACCTTAGAATTATCTTCCACCAAAGAGTAAACCCATTTGATACCTGGAAGAATAGAAGATTTCACATAATGCACCAACTTACCATTCCTCATAAAAAAATTAGCTCGAAGAAAACGAGCCCAAACTTTGTTAGAGTTACGGATTTTCCACCAAAGACCCATAAGAAGCGCCTTATTCATAACACTCAACTGTGTAATACCAAAGCCACCTTCCTCATAAGGAGCACAAATCTTATCATAAGCCACAACAAAGGACCTACTCACTTTTGAATCACCCAACCATAAAAAATTCTGAATAACAACTTCACACTCATGAACAAATTTCCTAGGCCACTTATAGACAGCCATATTATGAATCGAATAACTAGCTATCACAGATTTCACCAACACCACTCTATCTTGAAAAGAAAGCATTCTACCCTTCCAACCCACAAGTTGTTCCTTGATCTTCGCAACAACATTGGCAACATGACGATATTTAATGGCACCAGGCATAAACTTAACCCCTAAATTCAGAAAAACAGCAATAGGCATCCCCAAAAATTCAGAAATAGTAGCTCTCCTATTCAATGAACCACCACCATAATAAAGTTTGCTCTTCTCTCGACTAACTGTTTGACCCTAAGCACGTTGGTATAAACCCAACAAATCCACCAGATTTCTCAAGCTCTTCATGTTACCTTTACAAAAAATCATAATGTCATCAGCAAAAATAGATGGGTAGGAGCAATACCTTTTCTATTAACCATATGAGTCATCATGCCCTGACTAAAGAGCTTCGTGATATCCCTGCTTAAGATATCCTCAATCAACACAAAAATAAGAGGCGACAAAGGATCACCCTGACGAAGCCCTCTATCAATACTGAAGAAACCTTCCGGACTACCATTGACAAGAACCGAAATTCTAGCAGACTTGAGAATTTGGAGAATCCAGTCACACCAACTCAGAAAACCCGTATCTTCGAAACACTTCCAAGATAAAAGTCCAACTAACCGTGTCAAAAGCCTGATTTATAACGAGTTTTAACCCAACATTACCATCTTTCCGCTTAATCTGCGTTTCATTCACCATCTCTGAAGCAAGACTAATATTTTCGTGGATATTTGTCCCCTTCATAAACGCCACTTGCTCCTCAGAAATCAAGTTATCCAAAACACTACCCAGCCTAGTAGCTAATATCTTAGTAAAAATCTTAAAAAAGAAGTTACTAAGACCAATAGGCCTGAAATTTCGAAGAGTATTTGCACCTCTTTCTTTAGGCAACAGCATGAGAAGGCTAGAATTCACACCGTGAGGAATGAATTTATTAAACCAACAAAACATAATAGCATTAACCAAATCCTCCCGGATAATCTCCCAACAATGTCTATAGAAAAAACCAGCAAACCCATCCAGCCCTGGCGCACTATTAGCACCCAAATCAAAAACTGCAGCATGAATCTCATTAAAAGAAGGTAATTGATCCATTCTAGCACTTTCCTCAAGGGAAATACTATTATGATCAATATTAAAAAGAGCCTCAACTGGAACTAAATCATCTCCATTAAACTTTGCCTCATAATAATCAACAATAAGATTACGAATCTGATCACAATCAGTCACCGTCACCCCATTAGCATCCACCAATTCCGAAATAGTATTACTACTCATACGAATACAGATGGAGTTATGAAAGAAACTAGAATTACTATCCCCCTCAACTAACCACTGATTTCTGGATTTTTGCTTCAACATAGTTACTTGTTGCATTCTAATATCATTAACTTCTACAGCCGCACTTCTCATCAAATTTAACTTATCCCCATCCGAAGGGTCTTCATCAGAGAGACGCATTGAACTTTCAAGTCTAAGTTGAGCATGTTTAAGTCTAGCATTAACATTACCTAAAACTTCTTGATTCCACAACTTCATTTCCTGTTTAAGACGCTTTAGCTTTTGAGGATATATAAATGCCGGTGAACCCACTATAGGTTCTTTCCAACTATCTTCAACCATACGCATAAAATCAGGATGCCCAAACCACATTTTTTGAACTCGAAAAGACGCTCTTCTTGGTCTCGTGTTAACAAACGGAAAACCAATAAGAGGAGAATACTCTTCTTGGCGCATTGTGGTCGCCAATTGTTTGAGGGTGAAAACCGTTTCTGCTGATTTTGGTAATTTTGGGTGTGTGTAGGTGAGAAACGAATCTAAACCCTAAACAATGTACTGCACGAGAGTACTTTTGATTCGAGAGATAAATTTGTACAATCCTGGCCTAAACCAAGAAATGGCCGTTCCAGGCTTGGTTCGGTCACAAAGTGAATGAGAAGGGTTGGTCTTAGGGAGGGAAGAGAAGAAAGTGTTGAGACCAGAATAGTTAATTCTGGAAGTATGGGCGTTTTGTGACTTGCATCAGAAAGTTGAACTGGCTAGCTGGATGAAAAAGCTATCAGGTGATTTCTGGATGTTGTATTGTTCTCCTGACCAAAACCTGTTGTTCGGTGGAAATAGGTGAGACCTATTTATACAAGTCATAGTGAAACGTACCCTGGTCTCGTAGGAAGTGGAAACGATTGAGTGGTGGAAGAAAAGAGTAATGTGTAACTGTTAGATGTTATGCTTCCATGATGAGGGAAGTGAATTCGTGTAACCGCCAGTCATTACGCTTCCATGATGAAGGAAATAAATTGTTTACACCGTTACTTTTCACCACCACTAATTATCCCACTTCATGACACTTTCTTGTAACAGGCGCATTGCACGCCGCACGCTGTAAACCGCCAGACCAATACCCTGGTGAGCATCCCCCAGTTTATGACATATTTTGATGTCTCGAGTGTTTTCGTGGAAAACATGTAGCACTTTGCTACGTGTGGCAAGTTAAAATCAAGAGGCTTGACGTAGGTAAATAACATGTGTTGCTAGGCTCGTTTAGGCTAGTCGCTTAAAACTTGTCGCGAGCTCACCGGTTTGGTGGCGAACTTTGATGGTCGAGATCGCATCTTATAAATAAGGGTAGCCGTTGATTGTGGCTACCTCTTGTTGTATAACGAAGTGGCGTCAGCCACATGCTAATGGTATGCCAGTGGCGTATCCATGTGTAAATGGGGCAAAACGAGTTGCTGGTTTTTAAGGAATTGAGGAGACGACCGTGCGGAGGAAACTCCTTGAACCGAGCGAACTGTCAAACCTCACACAGATGCACTGCAAGAAGGGAGTGCTTTGAATTCGATAGATCAATCTATAGTACTCCGACCTAAACCAAGAAAATGGTCGTTCCAGAGTAAATTCGATCACAAGAGAGGATGGGTCGATCTGTAGGAGGGAAGCTGAGAAATGTGTGTGATCAATGGTGATCGAAGATTGTAGGTGTGTTGTGTATTCTGAAAATAAGATAAGTTCTGAATGATTGAATTTGCTCTGTTGAGAGTAATTGCTCAAATGTTGAGTTGTTAATCTCGTGTTGTCTGTTTGACGTGAGATTGTCCTGTGTTTCAATCATGATTCAGGGACTTATTTATATTGCTGGAATTGTAAACACCATGATCCCATGAAGTGTGACAGTTGACGGAATCAAAGAGTAGAGAAAATGGAAATCGTGTTAAAACCAGTTGCTCAACGTGCGGAGACTTGGTTGATTTTCCATCCACTACTTTGTTAACTCCTACAACCGATTGCACGACTTGCTCACATTTTCATCGTGTGTATGAACACACGTGTCGTAGACCGCCAGACCAAAACCATAGTTAATATTCCCCCATGTAACACGATTGATGTCTCATGTGATTGTGGAGTCTGCAAGGCAGGCGTGTATTTAGTTAGTCAGTTGCTGACTTCGTGACTTCATGGGACGATGAGTCCTTGTACTGTTGAGTTGAACATGGTTTGAAAATGTTCCGAAACTCACGGATTGAGAGAGAGAGGTATAATGTATGAATAAACATAGTTGACGTGAGCAAATATTGCTCATTTGATGATTTGTTGAATATTGATAGTTGAACCAATATTCCCTGGTTTAAGCAAATATTGCTCATCTGAGCAAATGTTGCTCGTTTGATGAATTATTGGTAGCATGACCAAAATAAAGTATTAAATCAGAATACTGGAAACTGAACTGAATATAATTAATAAGATATTGATCATGAAATCAACGTAGAATTATTAGCGTTTGAATTTGGAATTATGAAACTTGGACTCAAAACCCTAATTCGATCAATTGATGATCAATTGATGGTTTATTGAAAATTAACCACGGAGTGAAGGAAGGATCGGCTATATGGGATCATGGGTCGACCATGTAGCACCCAAATGCTCAAGTCAGCAAATACCAAGGCTTCTCGAAGACTTGTTGATTTGTTGATGAAAGGATGATTAAATGCTGGTTTAATCATTTATTAAAATAATGCTCGTCTGAGCCTTAGGTGATAAAACCTAATTAATTATGAAGAGACGAGGGACCGACCAAGGGGTCATGAAACCGTCCGTGGGTGATCACGGGATCGAATGACGATCGTTTCATGAAATTCCAAAATTGTTCGGAAGAGTTTGAACCTAATATGAACAAATTAGGTCAAATGATGAAAATATGAGGGACCGGCCTCTTGCAAGCCAAAGAGCCAACCCTGGTCGGTCAAGGTAATATACTCATGTCACCAAAGTGTTCGCGTCTCAGTCCTGAAAATTTTGATATTTTCTGATGTGCGTTTGAGCAATCATTTGGGAAAATATGAAGAAATCAGGGATTTTTTGCTGAAACTGAGGAAACTTCATGAGATGAAGGAAAATAATAATAAAATGAAGGAATCATGAAATGTGGGACCGGCTATGGCCAAGGCATGTCCGCCGGCCAATGGGTCCGGTCCCATAGCATTTCCTTAATTTTTGTTATATTTTTTCATGATTTTATGGAAATATCATAAAATCAAGGAGTTTGTTGAAACTAAGGAGTTTTGTTGAAATCAAGGAGTTTCCTTGAAGTGAAGGAGTTTCCATGAGATGAAGGAAACAAATAATAATAATAAAATAAGGGCGTGTGGGACCGGCTTGGGCATGGTCGGCCGGATAGGGCCCGGTCCCGTGAGTTTTCCCTAATTTTACGTAATTTTATGTATTATTTCCATGATTTGAAGGAATTTTCATAATTTGAAGGAAATATCATGAAATCAAGGAATTCCATGGGATCAAGGAAACATAAAAAATAATAATAATAAAATAAGGATGTGTGGTGCCGGCTAGGGCATGACCGGATGACTAGGGCCCAGTCCCACGAGTTTCCCTAATTTTATATTATTTTTCATGATTTAAAGGAAATATCATGAAATCAAGGAGTTTTCATGAGATTAAGGAAATAATAATAAAATAATGAGGAATCATGAGGTTTGGGACCGGCCACAACTAGGGCATAGCCGGCCGGCTAGTAGACACGGTCCCACGACACCTTTCCCAATTTTATATTATTTCCTTGATGCGAAGGAAACACCATGAAACTGAGTAGTTTCCTTAAAACGAAGGATATTTGTTTAAATGAAGAGATTTTCATGAGATCAAGGAAAATAATAAAAATATGATAAAATATAGAATTTGGACGTGGGACTGGTCACGGCACGACCGGCCGACCGGTGGGCCCAGTCCCTCAGCGCCTTGGTTAATATTTTATTATTTATTATTTTCTTTCCTATTTTGCATAGGTTCATCGTCTCGTCGTATTTTGAAATACTCATTCGTGCATTCAGATGCTCGTTAGTGCATTATTGCTAAGTACACTTGCACCATTTTGGTCGGGGCTTACTCGAAGGTAGCTCAGACGCCCGTGTGTTGAATATTTATTACTAACACATGGAATTCTGCTGGGAAGAACCATAAATTGAAGTAATGAAATATTATGAAAAACATTGAATATTTTCCAGGGATTCAGTTAATGAATATAATTATTTTAATAATAATTAATTGATGGCTCTATACTAGTACTAGTACGATCGTCTAGGAGCATTAATTATTCAGGAATTGAGTGATATGAGCTTGTTGAAGAATCATATTTTATTTTATATAGTCAGGGAAAACATTGTTACATCCTGAAGACGTTATCGCTCTATACTAGTAGGCAAGCTGTCTAGGAGCCGTCCAATCTTTCGATTCTATATAGAAGTAATTACTGAAATTGCTCAGTATTCATGAGATATGCCGTTGCCTCAGCTGGGAGACTACATATTTACATATACTCTGAGAGACAGTATTCTTAGTAGAGATTCTTGTGGCATGAGCTTTCATGCTTTCGATAAGAGGCATGAGCCTCAGTACTCATATGATTACTGGATCAGGAGCATATACAATTATGGTTTTACAATTTTAGCCCTTGTCGAAAATCCACTATCTACATTAAGTCCCCTGCTTAGTGAGGAACAGTCATGTTCCTCAGTCAGCATTGAATGGTGATTTTCCGGTTACAAACGATATAAGCAATTGAACTTAGTCGTAGGATAAGACCTTACCGGATTTTTGATAGTACGAGCAAACCACGGCTTGAACGAAGATTCCAGTGGCATGATAGAGCATCGTCTAATGAGCATGAATTGGTGTTGAACCGCTGATTTTGATGACGGGATCTTGGTCGTTCTAGGATTCACGGGCCGGGCCCAATAAGGAAGTCCTTGCGAGGTTAGGTTTTGGAAATAAAACTTGATATAAAAGGAGTAATTCCTTTTTTTTTTTACTTCACCTTCACGACCGACCACCACCTTCATCCTCATGTTCGTGCATAGGAGAGAGCAGTAAAAAAAATCGTCGGAGTTGTTGCTGATCGCCGGTGCCATCCAACCACCGTCCGGCCAGCGCCGACAGGTACGTGATTTTTTTTTTATTTTTTTTTTAGAAGTTTGTTGAGTTCATGAGTTGTTCATGCTTTGACCATATTGAAATCATATACATGTGCATAAATGAGTGTGAGTTTTGTTGAAAACCCTTATTTTTAGAAAACGTATGTTCGTTCCATTGTTAGTTTGAGAAACTATTAATAATCCCTGACCTAGTAGAGATTTTTTATGTATAGACCTGTGTCCAATGATAAAATTTTGTTTATGAGCTTTCATGAAAACTAAAAGTTTATCTTGAAAAGATGTGAGCTTTCACAAAACCGAAATAAACCCTCGTTTTCAAAGAAAAACGATCATACGAAGGAAAAGAGTTTTTTTTTTTTTTTTTATATATAGACCTGTATCCAGTGCTAAAATTTTGTTTATGAGCTTTCATGAAAACCAAAACTTTATCTTGAACCATGTGAATCGAAATAAACCTCGTTTCGAAGACGAACAACAATACGAAGGAAAAAAGTTTTTTTTTTTAATAAAACCGTGACCTGTTCACGAATTTTTTGAAACCGTGGAACACTATATATTTTTTTTTATTTACGTGAGTGTTTATGGGTAAAAATCGTTTCCGCCGATTTTGGTAAATTCGGTAGGTGAGTGAGAAACTGGTTTAAACCCTAAACAAATGTGCTGCACGTGAGCACTTTCTAGATTCGAGAGATCAATCTGTACAAGTCCGGCCTAAACCAAGAAATGGCCGTTCCAGACTTGCTTCGGTCACAAAGTGGAGGAGAAGGGTTGATTTGGGGAGGGAAGCAAAGAAAGGTGTTGAGACATAAGAATAGTGCGGGAGAGTAGTGTCTCGACTTGTATCAGAAAGTGAAAGCTTAGGAAGCTTGCAAGGTTGTCTTTTCTGAGAGTGTTGTATTTTTCTCCTGACCGAGACTTGTTGTCTGGTGGAAATAGGTAAGACCTATTTATACAAGTCGAGATTGAAACGTACCCTGGCCTCATGAAGGAAGAGAGTAAAGTGTGAAATAATGGGAGGAGGTGGTAACCGCAAGGTGTTTATGGGTGAAAACGTTTTCACCATTATTTCCTCATTTATTTGACCGCTTTATTCCTATTCACGCTTTCTTAATGTGAGCGTAGTGTACGCTGCAAGCTGTGACCGCCAAACCAAGACCCCGGGAAAGCATCCCCAGTTTGTGTTGATGTCTCGAGTGTTGGTTGCACCTTGAGTGCAAGTGGCGCTGCTAGGGGCGCGTGTGGCATGTGCCGAATGCCTTTATTGCGGGTTGCACCTCGAGCGCAAGTGGCAATGCCAGAGCTGCTAGTGGCGTGTGTGGCATGTGCCAATGGCATGTGTGGAATGCCTTGGTGGTAGGTTGTACGTTGAGTTTAAGTGGAAATGCATAGAGCTACTAGTGGCGTGTGTGGCATGTGCGGAATGCCTTGGCGGTAGGTTGCACAGTTTGCAAGTTAGGCTACCAGCGTGGGTTTTGGCATGTGCCAATGGCGTGTACGGCCAAGTTGGCCTAGGTTGCACGGCTTGCAAGTTGAGCTACCAGCGTGCATGTTTGGCATGTGCCAATGGCATGCGTGGCCATTAGGGCCACGCCCTGGTGTGAAAAGCTACCAGCGAGCGTGTTGGCATGTGCCAATGGCATGCTCGGCCATTAGGGCCACGTCTTGGTGAGAAAAGCTACCAGCGAGCGTGTTGGCATGTTCTAATGGCATGCTCGGCCATTTTGGCCACGCCTTGGTGAGAAAAGCTACCAGCGAGCGTGTTGGCATGTGCCAATGGCATGCTCGGCCATTAGGGCCACGCCTTGGTGAGAAAAGCTACCAGCGAGCGTGTTGGCATGTGCCAATGGCATGCTCGGCCATTAGGGCCATGCCTTGGTGAGAAAAGCTACCAGCGAGCGTGTTGGCATGTGCCAATGGCATGCTCGGCCATTAGGGCCACGCCTTGGTGAGAAAAGCTACCAGCGAGCGTGTTGGCATGTGCCAATGGCATGTGTGGCCAATTTGGTCTAGGTTGCACAGTTTGCAAGCCTAGGTGCGGGCGCTACTTTGGCATGGCGCGGCTAGGGCCAAGGTAAGGGTGTTTGGCTTGGCTTGGCGTGGCGTGACCAGCGTAGCTAGGGCCAAGGAAGAGTGTGTTTGGCATGGCGTGGCTAGCTTGGGCTAGGTGTGGCTGGCATGATTTGCCATTGGCACGGAGGTGTGGCTAGCATGGTTGGCATGCTTTGGCGCGTTTGGTGTGACTAGCATAGCTAGGGCCAAGGCAGAGTGCGTTTGGCATGGCGCGGCTGGCATGATTTTCTATTGGCACGGAGGTGCGGCTAGCATGGTTGGCATGCTTTGGCGCATTTTGGTGTTGTTGGCATGATTTTCCATTGGCAGAGAGGTGCGGCTAGCTTGGGCTAGGTGTGGCTGGCATGATTTGCCATTGGCACGGAGGTGCGGCTAGCATGGTTGGTATGCTTTGGCGCGCTTGGTGTGACTATCATAGCTAGGGCCAAGGCAGAGTGTGTTTGGCATGGCGCGGCTAGCTTGGGCTAGGTGTGGCTGGCATGATTTGCCATTGGCACCGAGGTGCGGCTAGCATGGTTGGCATGTTTTGGCGCGTTTGGTGTGACTAGCATAGCTAGAGCCAAGGCAGAGTGCGTTTGGCATGGCGCGGCTAGCTTGGGATAGGTGTGACTGGCATGATTTTCCATTGGCACGGAGGTGCGGCTAGCATGGTTGGCATGCTTTGGCGCGCTTGGTGTGACTGGCATAGATAGGGCCAAGGCAGAGTGCGTTTGGCATGGCGCGGCTAGCTTGGGCTAGGTGTGGCTGGCATGATTTGCCATTGGCACGGAGGTGCGGCTAGCATGGTTGGCATGCTTTGGCGCGTTTGGTGTGACTAGCATAGCTAGGGCCAAGGCAGAGTGCGTTTGGCATGGCGCGTCTAGCTTGGGATAGGTGTGGCTGGCATGATTTGCCATTGGCACGGAGGGGAATTAGGGTTTTGTTCGTTGTAACCCTAATTTGAAAAAATTGCTCGGAACATGAGCTTTGTTGCGAGGTAAGCATAAGATGGTGACAAACTATCAAAGAACAAATTGTAAAGAGAATTGAGGAGGCTTGTCTCGACCTTTTTATAAATACGATTTGGAATCCTTGCCTGCAAAAAGATGAATCAAGGCGATTTTGCACAAACCGAGGCCGGCACAATTGGGAAAGCGTCATTGAGAGACAGAAGCTGGGCGGCATTGAGAAGTTGACGCGAGTTGGGAAACGGAGCGTGCTGGCTGGCGGGACCGGCGCAAAGTGGGAAGCTGATCGCGCTAGCTGTCGGGACTGGTGCAATGTGGGGAAGCTGAGCGTGCTAGCTGGCTTGACTTGGGCGACGTCGGGAAGTTGGGCGCAATTGGTGGGATCGGTGCAACTTGGGCGACGTTGGGAAGTTGGGCGCAATTGGTGGGACCGGTGTAACTTGGGCAACATTGGGAAGTTGGGCGCCCTTGTGGGCCCGTTCCTTATATGCACGATTTTTGGTATAGGTAAATCCTTCCCTATTTCAGAATATCCACGCCCATATATATAAAATCCCTTTCTCTCATCTTTGTTCTTTCATCTTTTCATACTAGCGGCAGAGTCATAAAGAAAAACCGGCTTCCAGGTATGTCTTCTAGTACTTCTCCTGTTTCCCTTTTCATGTAGGTGCAAACCCTAAAAGTAGGCGTTTTTCTTTCATAATCCTTGCAATGATATTGCGCATATGATTTCTTGGCGTGTTTCTTGTAGAAAATATTGTATATATGCACCCAAGGGAAATACTGTATATATGATTCGAACCCGTAGAATAACGCTCCATGTATAATTTTGAACCCGAAGAAGGATACCATAGACGCATTCGAGCCCGTAGAAAATACTGCGTATATAGTCTTGAACCCGAAGAAGGATACTGCAGACGCACTTGAGCCCGTATAAAATACTGCGTATATAATTTTGAACCCTGAAGAAGATACTGCGTGTGCATTTTCGAACCCGTAGAGAATACTAGTATATGTGCTTCATATGACTTCGAACCCATAGGAAATATTGCATATATGAATTTCGGACCAAGAAAATATCGCAAGGGAAGTTTTGAACCCGTAGAAAAATGCTCCATATATAATTTTGAACCCGAAGAAGGATACCATAGACGCATTCAAGCCCGTAGAAAATACTGCTTATATAGTCTTGAACCCTGAAGAAAATACTGCGTGTGCAGTTTTGAACCCGTAGAGAATACACCCTCTTTTTTTTTTTTTTTTTTTTTTTCAGGTTTTCCTTTGTTGGGTGAGGTTATGTGTCAGGGAGATAATTTCGTCTTTCTCCGTGTGCAGATATCTTGTTACTAAGTTGTTATGAAGAAATCCGACAAGATGTTACCTGAACAAAATTTCGCCTCATCGAAGGATGTTCATAGTTCCAAACCAAACACGGATGATGAATTCTTTGCTAAACCCCTCGCCCCTGCTCGGAAGAATCACCCAGGTTTCGTGCCAATTTTGTTAACCGGTGGTGAAGATGAAAAGAAGACACGTTCGGTTCGCCCAGAGAACACCATACGGTTCTGTCTTCATAAAGGGGTATATTCTTCTTCCAACATTGATTTCAGGATGTGTCAAAGCCCATTACATTCTTTTGATAGATGGGTTGAGTTCATGGTGAGTAGGGAGCACATAAATACCAACTTGACTCGAGCGCAGATTATTGATGCTATCGAGCTTGATAAATCTCCATATTAGGAAGGATATCCGGGCTTGGTTGCTTGCATCTCCGGATGGTGTTCGGACACCCATACGATCATATGTAGATGGGGTGAAATAACTTTCTCCTTGGAGAGTGTGGCTCTCTTCTTGAATCTTAGAAGCAGGGAATCTTAATATTCGATTGTTTGAAGGTGAGGAGAAGATGCAGGATGACCTTGCCGCTAAGTTGGGAGATTACGCTCGAAAAGACTCCACTGCGAAGTCGAAGGATTCTGTCCGGAAAGAGGGTGAAAGGTGCTTTTACATGTGGTGGATATCTCAATGGTTTCCGGACGAGATGGAACCTAAACAGAAAAGCAGTGATCTTCATGTTGCAGCATTTTTGGCTCTCTGGTTGTCTAGAGACATTTTTGATGACGGTTCGGCAAGAAGGAAATAAGACCGAGTTGCTAGTGATTCTTTGTGAAGTTAGCAAAAGGTGAAGTTCTTCCCATCGGCAAGCTATTCCTTGGTTCCATGTATGTGCATCTGGATCACCTAGTTGCGAACATGCGAGTTTCGAATGGTTTCATGAAAGTGGATTCATATGTGCACGTTGCTTTTCTGCAAGCCTGGTTATGGGAGAACTTTGAGAAGTATGCTCCGAAACCGTTGTCTTCGATTCCCGCGAGTTGGGGCGGCTCCCGAATTCTTCGATGGGTGAACAGGCGTCCAAGAGTTGGCATGAGCTTGGTTAGTCTTCTCGATAAGTCGCATGAAATCAGTTTTCGCCCATGGGAGCCGGTTCATAGGTCGGTGACTCAAATTGTCACCTTTGCTTCTGCTCCGATCATGTCTTTATCTTCTGACGGCAACTTGAGTGTTGGTGAAAACTTGTTTATTCAAAGCTTCATGTCCGGTTATATGCCGTCTTTCTTCATGGGGTCTTTCCGAATAGTTGCTTACAATATTGACCGTCTTTTCGCTCGTCACATGGGTTTCGATCAGGGGTGCCTCTTGCTTACCAGGTGGTGGTTCCTAAGGATTCATTGCATGCCGCCCTCAATGCCGGTGCCCTTGAGCGGGTATCCGCCTTCCCTTCTTTCAAACGGGAAGGGTAACCCGACGACTTTTGGCTATAATGAGTTGGTACGATGAGTTCATTATGATCCAAGATTTTGTAAATAACGTGGTGGAGAATGTTCGTTCTAAACCTTCCCTGCCAGTTTTGAAGAAGTATCCAATGTTGAGAGATCCCAGCGAAAGTTGCCTGGCAACTCGGAAAGTCCCCAGGCAAAGGAACAGAGAACGAAGAATCGTGCTTGCGGGTTCCGGGCGGTTTCAAAAGACTCTCCCGCAGCTCTCGTGTCTTTCAGTTCTTCCAATAACCAGGTATGTGTCGCCTCCTTGTTGGTTTGCCTTAAAACACGTGAAAATCTGCTGAAAACATGTGTCTTGTTTCTTCCAGGGCTTAGGTAGTGTTAATGCTTTCGCTGCCCTTGCACGTTGCCAGGAGACGGCAATTTCTTCGAAGAATTCCGGCAGCACCGGGCCTTCTCATAGCGGTGATGAGTCAGAGAAAGAAGAAAGTTCGACAAGTGAGAGTGATTCCTCTGGCAGCACTGGTTCTTTTTCGGGAAGTGGTTCGGTGAGTTTCACGCTTCTTTTTCTTTCTTCTTCCGTTTCTTCTTTTGAAAAAATGTCTAACTCAAGTTCGCAGGAGGAATCCGGTTCGGAGGACGATTCTGGGGTGGAGCCACACGAAAACTTGCCTTTGGTGACCACCGCCGGTGACTTGGAGATGGGAGTTAGCCAATTGCGGGGCACATATGTGGTTCAAACGGTGGATGATTCTCTGATGGTTGCTGCCGTAGACATGGAAGAAGACCCTTTGCGAGTCTTGAAGCCAGTTGCAGGTGCCATTTTCGATCCCCCGTACTTGGTTCCTTATCCAGGTCATGTGCTGGTTGGCGGTTTCAGCGTGCTGGCTAAGTATGAGGCGTTGTACACCAGAATCTGGGAGAAGTATGGACATATGGCCATAACCAAGAAGGTCACTAGTCTATTTGCGCTGGTTAAGCGTGTGGAAGAGGCTTTATCTTCCATCGAGGACATGCGTGAGGTGACTGGCCACACCGTTTCTGAAGACGTTATTGCCGACTGGGAGCACCATCGTGACGTGTATGTAGAAAAGGAGTTCAACGCTTCGTGGTTTGATGAAGGCCTTGCTGAGATCCAGAAGTAGAAAGATGCAGCAATCGAAAGCCTTTGTACAGAGGAGATTGCACGACAGGAGGTAGAACTCGAAAAGCTTTCCAAGATGTTAACTATGAAGATAGCGGCTCTTGAAGATGCAAAGTTGACTTTCTCCAAGAAGAGCAGACCTCTGTTGGATGATTTTCCTTGAATGTTTCTCTGTTAAACTTTTATTTAGGTTCTTCTTCTTCTTCTTTTTTTTGAAAAACATACTGGATGTCTGGTTCAAAGTTCGACCGACTTTGATAGATAGCTGGTAGCTTTTGAGGGTATTGGATTATTTCTGGGATGAATGGTTTTGATAATATAACTGATTAAATTTTGGGAAAGGAATATTGCTTTTATGAAAGTGTGTGCTAGCAATAGGCACAAGACGCAGTAGTATGACGGTTTTATTAAGAACCTAAAACAGATCGTATATCTTGCCCAGTCTAAATTTACTCACTTCATAGGTTTTTGCGAACACGCCCCTCTCCGTGTAAAAGGCGGCTTTCTTTGGTAGTATCGCCAAACAAGTCCCCAATCGCCGGTAGCATCTTGGCCGAGTCCCAGGTTTTCGGTGTAGTTTTTACAATCGGTAACCGGGTTGTACGGCGGTTGAGTCGGATTGGGTCGCCTTTCCCTACCATCTTGACATCCGGGTCGAAGAACGAGATCGACAGTATGACATTGTAGCCGATAGATCAATCCTCCCATTGTGGTCGCCAATTGTTTATGGGTAAAAATCGTTTCCGCCGATTTTGGTAAATTCGGTAGGTGAGTGAGAAACTGGTTTAAACCCTAAACAAATGTGCTGCACGTGAGCACTTTCTAGATTCGAGAGATCAATCTATACAAGTCCGGCCTAAACCAAGAAATGGCCGTTCCAAACTTGCTTCGGTCACAAAGTGGAGGAGAAGGGTTGATTTGGGGAGGGAAGCAAAGAAAGGTGTTGAGACCAGAATAATTCTGGGAGAGTAGTGTCTCGACTTGTATCAGAAAGTGAAAGCTTAGGAAGCTTGCAAGGTTGCCTTTTCTGAGAGTGTTGTATTTTTCTCCTGACCGAGACTTGTTGTCTGGTGGAAATAGGTAAGACCTATTTATACAAGTCGAGATTGAAACGTACCCTGGCCTCATGAAGGAAGAGAGTAAAGGGTGAAATAATGGGAGGAGGTGGTAACCGCAAGGTGTTTATGGGTGAAAACGTTTTCACCATTATTTCCTCATTTATTTGACCGCTTTATTCCTATACACGCTTTCTTAATGTGAGCGTAGTGTACGCTGCAAGCTGTGACCGCCAAACCAAGACCTTGGAAAGCATCCCCAGTTTGTGTTGATGTCTCGAGTGTTGGTTGCACCTTGAGTGCAAGTGGCGCTGCTAGGGGCGCGTGTGGCATGTGCCAATGGCATGTGCGGAATTCCTTTGTTGCGGGTTGCACCTCGAGCGCAAGTGGCAATGCCAGAGCTGCTAGTGGCGTGTGTGGCATGTGCCAATGGCATGTGTGGAATGCCTTGGTGGTAGGTTGTACGTTGAGTGTAAGTAGCAATGCATAGAGCTGCTAGTGGCGTGTGTGGCATGTGCGGAATGCCTTGGCGGTAGGTTGCACGGTTTGCAAGTTAGGCTACCAGCGTGGGTTTTGGCATGTGCCAATGGCGCGTACGGCCAAGTTGGCCTAGGTTGCACGGCTTGCAAGTTGAGCTACCAGCGTGCGTGTTTGGCATGTGCCAATGGCATGCGTGGCCATTAGGGCCACACCCTGGTGAGAAAAGCTACCAGCGAGCGTGTTGGCATGTGCCAATGGCATGCTCGGCCATTAGGGCCACGTCTTGGTGAGAAAAGCTACCAGCGAGCGTGTTGGCATGTGCCAATGGCATGCTCGGCCATTTGGGCCACGCCTTGGTGAGAAAAGCTACCAGCGAGCGTGTTGGCATGTGCCAATGGCATGCTCGGCCATTAGGGCCTCGCCTTGGTGATAAAAGCTACCCGCGAGCGTGTTGGCATGTGCCAATGGCATGCTCGGCCATTAGGGCCATGCCTTGGTGAGAAAAGCTACCAGCGAGCGTGTTGGCATGTGCCAATGGCATGCTCGGCCATTAGGGCCACGCCTTGGTGAGAAAAGCTACCAGCGGGCGTGTTGGCATGTGCCAATGGCATGCGTGGCCAATTTGGTCTAGGTTTCACAGTTTGCAAGCCTAGGTGCGGGCGCTACTTTGGCATGGCGCGGCTAGGGCCAAGGTAAGGGTGTTTGGCTTGGCGTGGCGTGACCAACGTAGCTAGGGCCAAGGCAGAGTGTGTTTGGCGTGGCGCGGCTAGCTTGGGCTAGGTGTGGCTGGCATGATTTGCCATTGGCACGGAGGTGCGGCTAGCATGGTTGGCATGCTTTAGCGCGTTTGGTGTGACTAGCATAGCTAGGGCCAAGGCAGAGTGCGTTTGGCATGGCGCGGCTAGCTTGGGCTAGGTGTGGCTGGCTTGATTTGCCATTGGCACGGAGGTGCGGCTAGCATGGTTGGCATGCTTTGGCGCGTTTTGGTGTGGCTGGCATGATTTGCCATTGGCACGGAGGTGCGGCTAGCTTGGGCTAGGTGTGGCTGGCATGATTTGCCATTGGCACGGAGGTGCGGCTAGCATGGTTGGCATGCTTTGGCGCGCTTGGTGTGACTAGCATAGCTAGGGACAAGGCAGAGTGTGTTTAGCATGGCGCGACTAGCTTGGGCTAGGTGTGGCTGGCATGATTTTCCATTGGCACGGAGGTGCGGCTAGCATGGTTGGCATGCTTTGGCGTGTTTGGTGTGACTAGCATAGATAGGGCCAAGGCAGAGTGCGGTTGGCATGGCGCGGCTAGCTTGGGCTAGGTGTGGCTGGCATGATTTGCCATTGGCACGGAGGTGCGGCTAGCATGGTTGGCATGCTTTAGCGCGCTTGGTGTGACTAGCATAGCTAGGGCCAAGGCAGAGTGCGTTTGGCATGGCGCGGCTAGCTTGGGCTAGGTGTGGCTGGCATGATTTGCCATTGGCACGGAGGTGCGGCTAGCATGGTTGGCATGCTTTTGCGCGTTTGGTGTGACTAGCATAGCTAGGGCCAAGGCAGAGTGCGTTTGGCATGGCGCGGCTAGCTTGGGCTAGGTGTGGCTGGCATGATTTGCCATTGGGACGGAGGGGAATTAGGGTTTTGTTCGTTGTAACCCTAATTTGAAAAAATACCCCCTATTAATTACTGACTACATGCATTAAATGTTCTAATAAATGTGTCACCGGTGACATTAGGTTATTTGGGGTTTTACGATTTTACCCTTTGTTTAAAAACCACCATCAACAGTGAGTTAATCACGTTTTTGTGTATATATATAAATATATGAATTGAAATCGAAACTTGAATTTTGTGCAGTCATTAGAAGTAAACAATTATTTATGATGAAATAATGGTTTAATTTTTATAATTTCATGGTGAATGTTCACATAGTAGAAATATTCATGATTTTATGAAAATCTGAGTTTTTGCTCATCTTTTGTAGGTTCGAAGAAACGAACAAGTTTTGAAGTGTTAACTCTTACGTTGCAATCACTACTATTAGTGGAATCATAAAAAAGGTAAGAGTTGAGAATTACCATTTTGTAGATGCTTGCGTGAGCATTTTTCCAATTACTTCATTCCATTGATGTTTCAATCTTATATGAATGATATGCTGAAGTGGAGCATTGTGTGCATGTTATATCTACTTTGCAAGGATGTATGATTCCCAATCCAATGATGCTTCCAGAGATGATATGCGTGTGAATAATGATGCCTCCAGGGATGATTCATACATAGATAATGATGCTTCTAAGGATGATTCATGCACGGATGAGACTTCCATTGGCGAAGATGAAACTCCTGGAATTAAGAACGTTCCAAACATAGAGGATGCATTCTTCATAGATCAAGGGCCTGAAAAGCGTCTCAAAACTCCAGCATTTCGTCTTCTGATAAATCCCAGAGAGGTAACTCTGAAAAAATTGGTGACTCTTCAGGCAGCCATTCGGTTCTGTCTTGAACGAGGATATTTTTCTGCATCAATCATCGAATTCAAGCTTTCTCGACGGCCCTTGGAAAAGTTTTCTGGATGGGCGAGGTACATGTTAGGTTTTCCTCGTGTTCGAGCCAAGTTGCATGATGCACAAGTAATACGGGCTATTCAAGCTTCTGGAGATTTGTTCATTTTTCATGATGCGCGAGGTATAGTATCTCTACTTGCTCGTTGGTGTATTCCAACTCACTCTTTCATATGAAGATGGGGAGAGTTTACCATTACTCTAGAAGATGTAGTTGCTTTGTTTCATCTTCCAATCACGGGTAATCTTCCTGAAGGTCTTTCTTCATCAAAGGAAATCGCAATCTCTAACACCTTGACAACCACAATTTAGGAGATTAATAAGGCATCTGACAGCAAAGGTTGCTATGCTCATTGGTTAATACACTGGTGGCCAATAGATACTCCTCTGGAGTGGCCTGTTGACGGTACGTTATCTATTACTGCTTTTTTGTGTTTTTGGTTGTCCAGAGATGTATTTGAAGATGCTGGAAATTTGTTGAAGCCGTTTGTGATTCCCTTTGCAATTAAGATGGCTCAGGGTGAGCAGCTCCCAATAGGCAGTTTGTTCCTTGGTTCTTTGTACTCTAACTTGGACTCCTTGATTATAGACTCCAGCATCTCAAATGGTTTTATGAAGATTGAATGTTATGCCAATACAATGTTTCTTCAAGATCTGATGTGGGAGCGTTTCAAGAATTACGCACCCATTCCACGTACCATTTTGCAAGGATTGAACACTGATGCTCGCCATGTTTTCTCTGAGAAGGCCAATGCCAGGATCATGCGCTGGTCTACAAAACAACCTCGACTCAAGACTCGCTTTGTTGATTTCTTAGACCGTGAATCTAAGTTCAACTTCCGCCCATGGGTGTCAGTTCCCCCTTACATCTCTCAGTTGAAAACTTTTAATACTGAAGATAGTATGACTTTGAAATCTGGTGCTGATTTGAATGACGGCGAGAGGTCTTTTATGTTAAGTTGTACTCCCGGTCATCTGATATCCATAATACATGGTGAATTCTTGGTGGAAGAATACAATATTGATAGGGCGGCTCGACAAATGGGTATGGATCGGTGTGTTCCGACTTTTCGAAGAAGGAAACCCTTAGTTAAACAGCTCATGACCCGTATGGACCGCACACATGTGGAAGGAAGTGAATTCTGGTTCCCCAGCTCTGAGAGAGTCACATATGTAACTCCGGGTTACATAAACTTTTGGGATCAACAACTCAAGCGTTTACTTGATTTCGTGAAAGTTGATCAACCTTTAGTGAAGGAGCCTCCTTCTGCTGAAATGATTGCTACTCGACCAAGATTGAAGTATTTCCCTGGCAGTGATAAACGGAAAACATCTCCAGGATGTTCACAAGTAAGTATTCTTTACGAAGTCTTCATAAGATTATGATAACTGTCTTTTGATTATTGCATCAAAACTTTCCACATGACGGTCGTAACGTAGGACCTCGAATCGATGTAGACTTCTCAGAAACTGAAGCAACTATTCATGGTGGAGAAGGCAGGAACAAGAATTATAAGATGTTACCTAACACCATAAAGTCCCCAGTGATTCGTTTGGTGAGTCATCGATACTTTTTTACCATGACTTCTTCTCATCCGTGTAATTAGAATCGTAAAACCAATATTTGTTATTTTGTTACAGAATTTTACTCCATCGAGTGTTGACGGTCTTCAGTTCTCTGCTGTTAGGCAAAAAACTTCTGATTTGAATGATGAAGAAGAGGCTGTAAGTATTTCTCCCTATAACGAACCATGATGCTTTGTAGATAAAAAATGGTAATTGTTGAGAATATGTACAGGAGAATGTCTCCATGGAAGTGGAGAGTACTGATGATGCTCGTTTGGAGGATGGTGATAAAGGAAACTCCCAAAGCTTGAAACCGAATGAAAGTAATGGTGTTATCGATGTCGATGCGAGCAATTCTGGTTCTTCGAATGCTTCAGACACCACCCAAGTAAGTATTTCCTTTGCATTTTATCCATAGGAGCATAAACTTGTTGATTCATGAGTGAATGAATGAGAATATATGTGAATATATGAAAAGCTTTGCCGAAAATACGTCACCAGAAATTTCAGAACTAAGCCTTTTAGCAAAAACGCCGTAAAATCTTCGTCCGATATCAGATTTTCGCGATCCGCATATGTATCTTTATGCCCAGAAAATTTCAAAGCTTTTTCAAAGATGATTTTTAAGTTTTGAGCACGTTTAGGGGTCGAAATAGACGAAACAGTAAACATCCAGGAGACTTTCAGGAAGTTTTCAGCTGTCATGTAGTCGGATGTTTCGACCACATCCTTTTGCTCGTTTATCCGATTGCCATGAAATTTTGATATGCTGTAGATAACATCCATACGTAGAGAATGGTATATAACTAAACCCTTGATTCTTCACCAATTGCTCCCAGTTCATCGTTTTGTATAGGGCAGTGTAAAGTCTTCTCAGGCGAGCTTGTTGTAAAACGTGTTTTTTGTGACTTTCACGTTATTTGTTGACATCTTGTAGTTGCAGGAAATCCTACACTACACCCCTCACAAGAATCCACACAACTAAGATATTTGAAGATGAACAATAATGATTTTTATTGATTAATTCCTTGAATGTTTACAAGATAAAATGGAAAAGAGCTAAAGAAATTACAATCACTACAAACTTTCTCTCTCCTAATGACTTGCCTAACACCCGGAAAAAGATCTCTTCAACAGTCCTGCTCGACTCCTTATATAGGGTATTACACAATGGATGACAGCTAAGCTGTCCTTTATTTTCGGGAATGACTTGCGAAATATCGCAGACGTTCAAATATATACTCTCGCAAGTTTCCTAAATCTCGCTAAGTCTTCACATCTTTCTCGTGTTTTGGCTGCCGTCATTCATTGCGTCATTTATATTACTCATTTGCGACACTTTCGCAATATCGTCGTTTATTGATCTCGCGAGGTATTGTTGTTGCGATATTCTGATCCTACATCTTGCCTCTTCTCATGTCTTCTCTGCGAAGAAGAGAATGTCATGAGAATTAGTATTTTTGAAATGCCTCAACGGTTCATCTTTATCTCGTTATGATCCCGTACTTTTACACGAATTTATTACACATGTTTCTTCTTCCGCTCTTTTCTTGACACGTCTCTTTCAACCGTCTTTTCTTGACCATTCACGTCTCTTCTCGCATTAAATGCATTTATCTTCTCGAGAATTTTTCTCTATATATAGTTTTCTCACCTTCCTCTTTTTCTTTTTTACTTTCTCTCTGCAAATCCTCTTCAATTCTTCTCCTCCGCCATTCACGTTCCTGCTACTGTAAATCTTTCTTTTCTTCTTTCTTTGATCTTTAACTTTCTAATCATTCCCATACTCTGAGAATGGCTCCACCTGGCCGTAAATATGAAACTCTCTTGGGTGAGACTCAAAAGAATTTACAAGAAAAGGGTTTCACCTTGTCCACCATTCCCAATCATGAATCTTCATCTATTCTTTCTGCAAAATTGTTTACTGATCATCATTGTGATGATCAGAAAATCATAATCTCGCTAGGTCAACTCCTCGCAGGTATTCCCATTCCTCTCTACAATCCCGAACTGCCCTTGTTCTATGAAATCCTTTCTCATGAGAAATTCTCGCGAGCTATTTATCAATTAAGTGGTGATTGCATCCGTCTAATGCTTGAATTCGCCAATCGTGGTGCTGGTAAGGGATCTCTATATCCTGATGACGTCAAAGATCCTAAATTCGCAAACTTAGAGATAGTCGCTGAAAAGTATTCAGTAGAAAACTTTTTTGAAAATTATGAAGTTTAAAAAATGAAGAATGATAAATCTCGCTGGGGTGCTCGATTGAAAAGAAAAGAGAACGTTCCCGACGATAAGATACTCATGTTAGATATTGATTGGCATTCTGGCAAGAACAATTTTCCTCGCTACTCTAAAGATGAGAAATGGTGTGTCTTTCCGCTATTTTTGAATGGACCTTACATTTCAGGTTCCAGTATACTCCCTGCGAATCTCGCAAATTATCATCCTTGGGTATTTAATTGGCCCGAGAAAGCAAAAGAGGTATATTTTCTAATTTTCATTCGCTTTGCGATGTTTCCTTCCTTTTATATTTACTAAACTTGCGAAATTTTCAGATCACCAAATTGAGAAAAAGTTATGAAAGAAATCCAAAGCCAAATACTTTGGCGATACTTCGCTCAATCACGGATGAAGTAAGAAATATTTTCTCTTGTTATTCACAATATTGTTGCCTCTATTTCTTATCTTCATTCGTGTATGTAGGTTGGTGTTGAAGTTGAAGAGGAAGAAGCTTCACAAAGCTACGAGAGTTAAAAGAAAGGGTAAAGGCCCTCTTCACAAGAAAAATCTGCTGCACCGCCTTCTAAAAAACAAAAGACCCATTCTTCTTCTCGCTCAAGTCCTCAATCTAGTGAGAGTTCCGATGAAGAAGACGATGATGTAGACATTTCTACCGCGAAGGAGGATCATCCATCTGAATCTCCTATGACGTTATTGTGTAATATCTTTTCAGACTCCATGCAGGGGCTTGGAGATGATCGCCCTCTCGGTATATGCGAAGCTCTCGCAAGTATCTGTGATGCTTATTTGCTGGAGGGTAATGAGTCTCTTCAAGGGATCTCCAGATCATTGACTCCCAGCTTCTTGAATGCACTCAGTGCCTTGGTATGTTTATATTTCTTTATTCCTTCATAATTTTAATTTTAAATCATATATTAATAGTTTCTTTATCTTTCTTTATAGTCTGGAAGAGCTTCCTTTGTTGTTGCCTCAGATCTTGAGAAGAGGCGCAACAACTTTGAAAAGAAAAATCTCCAGCTTCACAAAAAGACCGAAGAACTATAAATTGAAGTTGCGACATCTCGCAAGAAGAATGAAAATGAGACTGCCGCTCTTCGCGAAAGAATTCAACAATTGAAAGCTGAGTCTTCTACCCAGAAGAATAAAATATCTACCCTTCAAAGTGCTAATCAGCAACTTTATGGTATAAAACTCTTCTCTTTTCTTCGTTTCTACTTTGTCATTTATTTTTCTTTGCCTGACTTATCATTTTCGCAGACATTTATAATCTTTCTGACGAATCCATCCTTCTCCATTCATTTCCTGAGCCTATGGATGATGATGCTCTTCTCGCTCATCTCAACGAATCTTTAAGTAGTTTGTCAAACAAAATTAACTCTCTTTCATTAAATGAACTTCAAACCAAATTTCGTCTCTTAGAAATTGAGCATAGATCTAGTTTAGGTTTAGCCAACCGATTTAAACGTTTATATCTTAGTTCCCACGAGAATAATAATATTCTAAGGAAGAAAATTAATAGCCTTATAGATGACAAGGATCGCATTGCTAATCAAGGTGCACAAGCATTAGCGAAATTCCAAAAAACTCTTCTTGAAGTCCAAATTGAACGAGATGAATCTCTTCGCCAAAAGGCCATACTTAATGAGCGAGAAAATCAAATTCGTTCACTTCTTGTCATAAATAGTGATGATGAATTCGCTTGGGATGCGAAAGTTCTAGATAATGATAGAAATAATTTAGGTGTTAGCGTCAGCCTTCATGCTGAGCATACTGCCTTGGTTAAAGATATGATTTCTGACAGAGAAGGTTGTTAACTGTTCTTTATTACTTTACCACTTCTTTTTTGTGAAACTGCTATTAAATTACCGACTCATTGTCATTTGTTCTCAGAATCTGAGAAGAGGTTTCAAACTAGAATTAAGGAACTTGAATCTGAGAAAGCACAACTTGCAAAAGACTTCTCTCTTCGCAATGACAAATATTCTAAGCTGAAGAAGCAACTACAAACTACCGTGGCGAATTTCAATAATGATGTTTGTCCGTTTTCGCAATCAAACTATTAAGACAGGTTTGCGATGACCACAATATCCCTGTTTCTTCATATCCTTGTCTTCTTGATGAGATTCTGAAAATATACCTTCCTTGGATGTTTCTGATAGTGATGCTAGCGAAGAAGAGGAGTCTGATAAAGAATCTGATGAAAAAGAAGAATGAACTGAGAGATAGCTCCATTTTCCTTTTTCTCTTCTTGTGATACTTGTACATTTATCCTTCTAGCCTTCCATTTTTGTAATCTCTTCATCAAATCTATCATATGAAAATAAATAACAAGTTTTTACTCTAATCATTCCCATACTTGCCTCTGTTATTTATTTTCACATGAGAGATTAAATCGATAACCTTTAAGTAATAATACTTCTTAGTTTCGCAATTGTTGTTACTAATTCTTCACAAATAAATGAAGAAATATAGCTATTTTCACAAGTTTATTTGCTTAATCAATTTCTTGTGTGATCTTATCTTTATTTATGTTGAAATTCATCATTGCGACAAGATCGCAGGACGTATTTACATTTTCATGTAATGACCCATTGATCTTGCCTTATCATTGCTCTTGTGTGGTCTTATTTTGCCTTCCTAGTTAAAGGTCTTATTTTGCCACCCCTCATTTTTGCGTCAATGTGACAGGCCTAAATATTCTTACGAACATAAAGTCCCATGACATTGCCGTCTTGCGACAAAATCGCAGGACGTCTTTACACTTTCATGTAACAACCCATTGATCTTGTCTTATCATTTCTTTAGTATTTTTGCCTCTGCAGGATATTTTTCTTGCGAGAATATGACAGGCCTAAATGTTCTTGCGAACATAAAGCCCCATGACATTGCCGTCTTTGCGACGAAATCGCAGGACGTCTTTACATTTTCATGTAAAAACCCATTGATCTCGTCTTACCCTCGCGTTAGTATTATTGCCTCTTCAGGATCATCGCACAAATATGACAAGCCTAAATTTTCTTGCGAAAATAGAGCCTCATGACATTTGCGTCTTAAGACACTTATCAGCTCCCTAATGGAGGGTGCCGCCCTTATCATCTCCCTGGTTGCCCCTTCAAGGAGGCGTACATCGGCCATACAAGACTAGCTCCTCCCATCCGGTCCTAACAACAACCAGTTGTTTTCGCAGCCTCTTATCCCTTATACCTATAGGGTTTATGGTTACGAGACTGCACCCTAAGTGGAGTTTTCTTCGGGCCGACTGCAGCATGTGCCAAGACTTTCCAAGAATGGCCGAGACACTTCAAATGCCCCAGGCACTCTTGGCTCAACCGTGTACCTCGGCGCCTTGGTCATACACTGACTCCTTGGAAGAGACCCTCGGTCGTCCAACCAGGGTATAACCTTATATATATAGTTGGAAATCCAAGGTATCTCTCCCGGATGGGCTTTATTGACCCCTAATTTTCATGACTCAGGTTCCAGGGGCGGTGTAACCTTTCCCCTGAGCCATGTCAAGAGATACCCCCTTATATGACGCACTTTAGGTCTTACATTTTCCTCTTGCGAAATATCATTCGCGAACTAGGGTGTACGCCATAAAGGTTCGTCCCATTCACTCATTCTTTCATTTCTATCAATTCTTGCAATCATTCATTGATTTTTGATTATTTCTTCTCATTATCTTTGTGAAATTATCACATAATCTTGCTTCATTTGCTGTGATCTCGCTGTAATTATTTAACCAAACTTTCGTTATATTCATGAATCGCGAGACTTTCGCGTACTCCTTCTTCGATCATCATATTCTTTGTACTTTTGACATGCCTTTGTCATTCCAAACACATTTTTTTTTACACAACTCTAAAATCAATTATTTATTTCTTACACTTCTTACTCCTGTTGCTCTATGTTTCTTCATTCAAATTCCCTGATATTTCCTTCACTTCTTCTATTGCGAGACCATCGCAATTTCCAATTGTTTTCAAGCATTGGTTTCGCAATATATCTTCATCTCTCACTTCTATTGTGTCCACCATCAGTCTTTCTCTTCTTTGTTCTTCTTTGATATTCCGCTTCCAATTCTTCTTTTGAGCAGCCCTTTCCTCGCAAGACTCCATATCAACTTCATAGCACTTTTGTCCCTCAGCCCAATCTCCTTTTATAACTCCAACACCACTGGGATGAGGAAATTTGATGCACTGGTGGCAAGTTGATGCTACACCCAAGATCTCATGTAACCAAGGTCGCCCAATTAATGCATTATAGGGGATTCCACATCGACTATGAAAAACAAGATTTCAGTTGATAATCCTGTTAGTGGTATTCGCATACGAATTTCTCCTTTAGGTTTATTAGCAGTACCATTAAAACCATAAATCTTATAGGTTGAAGGTATCAAGTCTTCGTCTTTCCCTCCCATAGTCTTGTAAGTGTGGTAAAAAGGATGTTTCTGAGCTTCCAAAGTATCAATTAAGATTCTATTTATAGCCCATGAATTTTCTGCCCCATCATCTTCATCATCAACAAGTTTTGGGTTAATTTCCAATCTTACCACTAATGGACTGTCATGCATCTCGCCACCCTCAGGTACCTCTTCTGCGGTAAAAGAAATAATCTGCGTTTGCCATTCTTTTAGTGGCGATGTCTTCGCGATGTTCATTACTTCTCTATTGTCGGCATCTCTTGCGAAAACCCTACTGAGAACACTATCATGAAAATATTTGATTGTCTTGTACGAATGTACGATAGAATTGCAGAACAAGTTTTTGTCCTTCGCTCCAACTTCTACTACAAATATTTTTTTCCCTTTTGTTGTATTTACTCTGTGAATTTCTGGAGGTGTTGGTAATGGTTGAGTCTTCTCTTCACATTTTAAGAAATGGTTTAGCTTCCCTTGGTCTATCATTCGAGGATGATTCTTTTTATATTCCTACAATCATTCGTTAGGTGTCCATGAAAATGGTGATAGGAACAAAATTCATGACTTCGTCACTGGAGGCGGTTCATTCCCCATGTTCCATGGTGCGGTATGTTTTCCATCGGGATTATAGCTTCCCATATTTTCTCCACGCTAGCGTTTAGTGGAGGCATCTTGATTTCTTCCCGGACTACCCTATGACCTCGTTGCCCTCTATGATAGTTATGCCTCGACCTCCATAGATTTCTTGCGGATTATGCCTCGACCTCCATAGGTTTCTTGCGGTTGATCAAGCCTTTGAATTTTATTATTTCCGCCATGGTTGTAGAAATTTCTTTCTCTTTCAAATTCTTCCTGATCGCGACTTCCCATGGCTACCAACTTTTGCTGACCATCATCTGGTATTCTCATTCCTTGTTGACCTTGCGAGGTACTCGCCACAGTGTTTATCAATTTGGGTAACAAACTTGCATTCGCAGCTCCTGAACTTGTATTCGCGACAGGGTATGATTCCATCTCATTTTGCTTTTCCTCTAGAGCAATATACTCCTCCTGAAGCTCTCGCAACTCAGTCATTGTGATTGTATTCTTGACTCTAAAAATTTGAATATATAACAGATTTGTCGCGAACATAGCATTAATGAATGATAAGATGAGATATCTCTCTTCCACATGGCCAGCCATTTCGCTACACATTGTCTTCCATCTCACAGTTAGATGCTTTAAACTTTCACCAACCCTTTGTTTTAACCCAAATACGTCTTCAATACCTGGTCGCGAGGAATTATTACTTATATATTCCCCTAAAAATATAGCCTGCAAGTGATTGAAATATGTTATTGTATTCTTCGGTAGCCCTTCAAACCTTTTCAAAGCTTCTCCTGTCAGACTTGATGCAAAATATTTGCACAATATAGCATCATGATTCTCCCATTGTAGCATACATCTCATATAAGCTTTGATATGCTGTATCGCGCAAGTTGTTCCATCGAAAATGCTTGGTTAATGTCGGTAAGTTGCACTTCGGTTGTATTCCTCCTAATTGTATCTCTTGTGTGAACGGAGTTTTCGCAGCTTCTTCTATGGCTTCATCCAACTGTCTCTTTCCTCCTCCCCTTTTACTGTTCATCATTCCTCTCATTTCTGCCAATTCTCTCAAAATTTTTTCATTTACACCAGAATTTGAATCTATTGGTCTTTTTAGTTCCGCTTCTCTTCTCCTGCGTTCATGTATGCTTTGACTTTCATCATTCTCTTCTCGTCTTTCTCTGCGATCTTCTCCTTCACTTCTTTCACGAATTCGCACACCATTATATCTATCAAATTCTCGTCTTTGTTGCCTATCAGCTCTCCTTTTTGCTCTTTCATATTCTTCATCAATATTATCATTGTTGCGATTTTGTTCTCGCCTTCTTTCTCGATTATCATGATTATTCTGGCGAATTGCCTCTTCTAACTCCTGTTCTTCCATTTCTGCTCTCAATCTTCCTCTCTCGCAAGCTAGACGTGCTTGTTCAACATAATGTCTTTCAATTTCATTGTAGGACCAGAATATCGCAACACTAATACTTTGCGAGATTAATAAACAACTGCATCGCGAAGGAGTCGCATGGAGGTAAATAAATGACGTAATAGATGACGATAGTTAGAACATGAGGAAAGTGTGAAAGACTTGGCGAGATTTAAGAGTGTCGCGAAGGCAAACAGTTGTATATTCGCGAGCATTCGCGAGACGTTTCCGAAAATAAGGGACAGTATAGCTGTCATCCACTATGTAATACCCTATATAAAGGGTCGAGTAAGTCTGTTGGAGGGGAGGCCTTTTTTGAATTGTGAAACAAGTCATTAGGAGAGAGAAAGGAAAGAGAGATTGTAATTTCTTTAGCTTTGTTCTACATTTCTTTGTAAATCTTTCAAGAAAACAATTAATAAAACGCATCATTGTTCATCTTCAAATGGATTGATTAAACAGATTTGAGTGAGGGGTGTAGTGTGGGAAATCCTGCAACTACATATGCGCTAGAAACAGGGACGAACAAGATTGAAGATTGAAGAGTACAATTAAAATCGCTTAAATCAAGAAAATGAGAAAGGAAAAGGTTAAATCAGATGAGATAGAAGAATTAAGAAGCAAGGAACATAGTGAAGAAATGGAATACAATTCAATTACAAAAGCAATGGTTAATGAATTCCATGAAAATATTAGAGGAAGGATACATAAACGAGATTTCGAAGGAAAGAAGATTATAGATGAGGAGAAGACATCGTCTTTGAAGGAATGGGAAAAGCAGAAAATAACATTCACAACTGCGGAAGTTCCTAGAGAAAATTTGAATCATACATCTCCACTAGTGATCACGATAAATGCAAGCAAAAAAAAGAGAAGAATCGGCAAAGGTAGCGGAAGAATGGGAAATAAATAGAACTTTGGTGGATACGGGAGTTTGGTGAGTATCATGTTTTACCATACTTACAAAAAATTAGGATATAAAGATGAAGAAATGAGTTCTCCAAGATATAATATTCATGGTTTTGGAAAATCTATAACAAGTACCAAAAGGGGAGATGAAATTGCGAATTTTACTTGGAGAAATTGAAACACAAGTGACATTAAGTGTAGTGGATATGGAATCGCCATACAACATATTGTTAGGAAGACCTTGGGTACATGCGATTAAGGCAAGTAGCATCAACACTTCATCAAGTGCATCAAATTTCTGTACAGAGTGGAATTGGTGAGATCGAGAGGAGACATTGATAAAGGAAGAATATATTATCAAATCGAGGTAAAGTATTATGAAGGGCAAATGAAGAAGCGAAAAGATCGCAGGAAGATGATAAAAGCAAGCTAAGAAAGAAGAGGAATTTAGAATTTACATGATAAGAGCAAAAGAAGGAAAATGAATACTGGTGAAATCATGGGAGAAGGGAGTGAGTTCGCGAAGGAAATAAGAGGACCAACTCCTATGGGAGAACCGAAGTCTAGCTATGTCGCAGCAGAACAAAAGAAGTGAATGTTGGAACCGAGGAGGAGCCTAAAATCTTAAAAATTGGGACTAAAATGGAAGCAGATGAAGAGAAAAGAACTGTTGAGTTGTTGCGAGATTATAAAGACATTTTCGCATGGGATATGGATGAAATGCGGTATAGATCCATCTTGTGGCTTGCCATAAATTGGAAATTGACAAGAATGTAAAACCCTTTAAACAAAGAATTAGAAAGATCGCGACAGCATATCATCCTCAAATAGAAGAAGAATTGCAGAAAATGTTGGACGCAGGAATTATTAGACAAGCAAAATATCCCGAATGGATAGCAAATATGGTTATAGTTCCAAAGAAGAAAAAAGGAATAAGAATTTGTATAGACTTTACTGATCTAAATAAAGCTTGTCCTAAAGATAGTTTCCGTTACCAGATATTCCACAATTGGTTGAAGCGGCGGCAGAAATGAAAGGATATCTTCTCTAGATGGATACAAGGGTTACAATCAAATTCCTCTCGCCCCGAAGAAGACCAAGAACATCTTTCGCTTTCTTTGCTCCAAGAGGATTGTCTTGTTATACAAAAATGCCATTTGGTCTGCGAAATTCGGTGCGACATACCAAAGGATGGTGGAGAAGGTGTTCGCGAGATGGATACATAAAACATTGGAGGTATATGTTGATGATATGTTAATAAAAAGTAGAAAAGCAAAAGACCACGTACAGGATTTAAAATAAATTTTTGAACAAATGAGGCAATTTAATATCAAAGTAAACCCAGAAAAATGCACCTTTGGGGTCGCCTCTGGAAAATTTTTAGGGTATATTGTATCCAAAGAAGGAATTCAAGTCGACCCCAGAAAAAGTACAAGCAGTTCGCGATATGCCAACACCGGCGACAATAAAAGATGTTCAAAAGTTAAATGGGTTGTTAGCTTCGCTAGGGAGGTTCATCTCGCGATCGTCTGACAAATGCAAGCACTTTTTCAACATCCTTAGAAAGGGATCGAAGTTTAAATGGACAGATGAGTGTGAGAAAGCCTTGCAAGGAATAAAAGAACATTTAATGGACATATCAATTTTGCAAAAAGCGGAAGAAGGAGAAGAATTGTTGATCTATCTTGCGACAACTTCGCATGCATTAAGTGCAGTGTTACTGCGAGTGGACGCAGGAGTAGAAAAACCAATTTATTACATCAGCAAAACTTTCAACGCTGCGGAAAGGAATTACTCAAAAATTGAAAAACTAATCTTAGCATTAGTTTATGCAACATTTAAGCTTCGTATATATTTTCAAGCGCATGTTGTTAAGGTGGTGACAAAAGTACCAATAGAATCAGTGATGAAGAATTCAAAGAGGTCGGGAAGAGTTGAGAGATGGAATGCTCAAATAAGTCATTGCAAACTCAAATATGAAATACTATCTTCGCCAAAATCACAGGTTGTTGCAGACTTTTTAGCAGAATTCCCTTTGGAAGAAGATGAATCGGTAGAAGAAATGATGGATGTTGAGGAAGAACATGGAGATCCGAAAGATTTGTTAACGGAGCCGAATAGATGGGAAATATTGGTAGATGGGTCATCAAATGGAGAAGGAAATGGAATAGGAATTGTTGTGATATCGCTAGAGGGTAATAAAATAGCTCTTTCTTTCAGATTGGAGTTTGCATCAACAAATAATGAAACAGAATATGAAGCTATAATACATGCCTTGCGATTTGCAATAGAAATGAAGCTGGAGAATGTAAGGATTACTAGTGATTCACAATTGGCAATTCGACAAATAAAAGAAGAATACGCTATAAACGAATTGTCTTTGCAAAAGTATAAGAAACTTGTTGACGAGTTGTCGACGCAGATACCAAGAATAAAGTGGAGACATATATCAAGGAGAAATAATCGACTCGCAGACGCTTTTGCCTTCATATCAAGTATGATGACAGATCCAGTTGCGAGAAATATTAAAATACAAACACTATCGATGCCGTCAATTGACAAAGAAGAAGAACAAGAAACCGATGTAATGGTAGTAGAAGATGGAACACAAACACTCTGCGAAGAAGATTGGAGAGCGGAGCTTCATGCATATTTGATGACAGGAGAAACACCAAGAAATAGATTGGAGACACACAAATTAAAAAGCCGAGCAACAAATTATGAATTAAGAGATGGAGTGCTATACCGACGATCTTTTAACGGACCTTCACTTAGATGTTTAACAAGAAAGGAAGGAGAAGTCATATTGAAGATGTTGCATAGTGGGGATGCTGGTAATCACAGCGGAGGAAGATCTTTAGCGTATAAAGCAAAAATGCAGGGTTATTATTGGCCATATATGCATGAGGACGCGAAGCAAGTATCAAGGCGTTGCGAGGATTGCCAAAGGCATGGGAAGAAAATACATGCACCAGGAGCTCCTTTAAATTCTTCAACAAGTGTTTGGCCATTTGGAAAGTGGGGATTAGACATTGTAGGACCATTTTTACCAGGAACGGGACAGAGAAGATATTTGATCGTCGCTACAGATTATTTCACAAAATGGGCAGAGGTGAAAGCGGTACAACATATTCGCGATAAGGATGTTTTTACTTTTATATTTGAGAACATTATATGCAGATTTGGAGTTCCAGCACAGTTGGTATCTGACAATGGGAAGCAGTTTGAAGGACAAAATATAGAATTGTTACTTAATGCTTTTCAGATACGATGTGGGAAATCAACTCCTCTATACCCGCAGGCTAATGGTCAAGCAGAGGCGACGAATAAAACAATAGCAGATATATTAAAGAAAAAATTGGAAGGATACAATAAAGGATGGTGCGAACAAGTACCCAATGCGGTATGGGCTTATAATACAACTAGAAGAGAAGCTACAGGCATGTCCCCTTTTTGTTTAACATATGGAGTTGAAGCTGTACTCCCAACAGAAGTAAAAATTCTAACTACAAAGAAAGAAGCTTGGGAGAAAAATCTTAGTGCGGGTAACATCTTAATCAAGTTAGATGAATTAGAAGAAAAAAGAGAGAGCACTACAAAGATATGGAGAATTACCAGGCGAAGATTGGCGAGAGAATATAACAAGCGTGTCAAGATACGTGAATTTCAGCCAGGTGACTTGGTGCTGCGAGAAACACCTATATATCGGCGAGAAAATGGTGGCAAGTTGGCAAGAAAATGGGATGGACCTTATATTATCAAGGAGATAGTTGGCACAGGGGCATATAAATTAATGGATCCACGATGGCAAAGATGTAGGGCAAAAATTAGATAGGCCGTGGAATAGATTATATCTTAAGAAATATTATCCATAGAAGATGGGAGAAATGGAATGAGTTGGTGATGTAATGTTTTCGCGACAGGATAGATTGCGAGATCAATGGAAATAAAGCAAGATTGTGCGATAACCTTTATGATAAAATGATAAAATGAATGAGTGAGTGAATGGGACAAACCTTTATGGCGTACACCCTAGTTCGCGAATGATACTTCGCAAGAGGCATATGTAAGACCTAAAGTACGTCATATAAGGGGTATCTCTTAACATGACTCGGGTGGAAGGTTACACCGCTCCGAAACACGGGTCATGGAGATTTGGGGCCCATGAAAGCCTATCCGGGGAGATACCTTGGATTTCCAAATATATATATAAGGTTATACCCTGGTTGGACGCCCGAGGGTCTCTTCCAAGGAGTCGTCGAGTGTATGACCAAGGCGCCGAGGTACACGGTTGAGTCAAGAGTGCGGGAGCATGGAACTTCCTTACCACTCTTGACAAGTCTTGGCACATGCCGCACTGCCCGAAGAAAACTCCACTTAGGGTGTAGTCTCGTAACCATAAACCATATAGGTATAAGGGATAAAGGTGCGAAAACAACTCGGTTGTTGTTAAGACCGGATGGGAGGAGCTAGTCTTGTATGGCCGATGTACGCCTCCTTGAAGGGGCAACCCGGGGAGAAGATAAGGGCGGCACCCTCCATTAGGGAGTGTTAAGTGTCAAAAGACGCAAATGTCATGAGGCTTTATTCTCGCAAGAGAATTTAGGCTTGTCATATTTGTGCAATGATCCCGCAGAGGCAATAATACTAACGCGAGGGTAAGATGAGATCAATGGGTTTTTACATGAAAATGTAAGAACGTCCCGCGATTTCATCGCAAAGACGACAATGTCGCATAATGTGGATTTTATGGTCGCAAGAACATTTAAACCCGTCATATTGTCGCAAATACAATGTCTGCAGAGGCAAAAATACTTAAGAAACGATAAGACAAGATCAATGGGTCATTACATGAAAATGTAAAGACGTCCCGCGACCTTGTCGCAATGAGGGGTGGCAAAATAAGACCTTTACTTAGGAAGGCAAAATAAGACCACACAAATAATGATAAGGCAAGACCAATGGGTCCTTACATGAAAATGTAGAGACATCCTGCGATCTTGTCGCAATAACGACATTCAAGAAAGATCTTTAAACATTTTTGATATAGGCAATCGAGATCTTTCCATCGCGAGAAAGATTGCAACAAAAGGTTTAATGGAAAATAAAGGGACTACTTGATAAGGTGGCGAGATGAGTTCTTATAATAAGAAAGAAATAGAAACTAATTCATCCAAAACCAGACTTAGTACTTTGCAATCAAAAAGAAAAATTCAACAAAGTTACAAAGAAACTTAATTCTCTACATCAACTTGCTCAGCTGAAGGAGATGGTAAAGATTCTTCAACAATCTTATCAGCTTCATCCTCGCCAGTTGAAGGGTTTTCATCAGAAATTCTTTCGGAAGGTTCCTTATTGATAACTTCATTATTAGCGAGGTCTTCACAGCTTTCATAATCATAATCACTGTCAGGAGAGTTGGGTACTTCATCATCTTCAACATCCAATGGCTCAACATAGACAGGATCAAGGGATTTAGAAAGTAAGATATTATTCACAAGAACTTCGCTTTGGGAGGAAATTGACGAAGAAGTGCTTTTGTTGATTTCTACTGGATATCTTTAAGATGATTAAGGTAGTTAAACCTCCTTCCGGCTCGGTCGCGAGATTGGGCAAGAGAAGTAACTAGAGTTGCATTTTCCTTGCAAATTTTAGCATGCGCCGCTTCCAAAGTAGATAGAGAAGAGTGAAGATTTTTCTCGATTCTCGCAGAGTAAAGAAAGACATTAAAATTATAAGGTGGAAAGTGGTATAGAAAATTAGAAAAGAAAAATAATGGAAAAGGCAGTCAAATTTTATGACTACCTTCCTTCTGCGAGACAAGATATTGAGTAAGGGCCAAGCAATTATTCCCCAAGTTTTCCATGGCATTATCAAAACCATCACCAACAAGACCTTTTAACCGCGACCGCAAACTCTTTTCGTTAGAAATCAATAACTTATTTTGATTCGCAAGGGAAGAATGGGATTCTTTTAACTTGGTATAATCATCCTTGAGTTGGTTGGCTTTCACACTTAGATTTATTCTATTCTGAATAAGTTTATCTCTTTCAGTGGTAGTATCTTCAAGTTTATTTTTCAGTAGGCAGATAGATTGTTCTTGCTCATTCAATGATTTTTTACAAGCATCAAGTTGTTGTGAGGATATTGCCACCTTATCCAATAAAGCTCGCCTCTCAAGAGATAAAGTTCCGTTTTCATCTGATAAGGTTTCCAACTCCAAATTAGATTTATTCAAAGAATATGAGAGACGCGACACTTCATTACTTAATAATTCTTGGTTTTGAACTAAGCAGATGTTTTCTTGGGAAAGATTATTTATTTGGTCCATAGAAAACGTATGAAGATTATCTAAACGATTATATTGTTCCATCCAAGCGTCTCTTTCCGTTCGAGTCTCTTCCACAATAGATTCCAGTTGATATATCTCCATCTTACGTTTCGGTGCAAAACTTGAGAGGCGAACCAAGTCAAAAAAAAAAAAAAAAAAAAAAAAAAAAAAAAAAGGGAAGGGAGAGATACCTTTTAATTCTTCATTTTTTCCGCGAAGGTTATCGCGATCCAACAAAGTATTATGAAGATTATTCTTCAAAGTCTTAATTTCTTGTTCCAAGGATGCTCGCGATATCGTATCGGAACCAAAGAATTTACCCAAAGAAAGAAAACGCTAGATTTGGTGGGATCAGTGGAGGCTTTTTTAACATCATTCATAGTATCTGATAAAATTTTAAAAGCTATATCCATCCCTTCTAAATTTTCTTTGCTAAGAGAGATGGATTTTGAGGGAGAAGAAATAGTAGAGGAAGAAGGAAAAGTTGAGTCACCCATAGTTATAAGACCGCCAATTGGAGAGACCTGATCAATAGGTGGAGGCGAGGAAAAAGTAAAAGTAGGAATAGGCATGTCCTGAAGAATTACCTTCGCAGGAAATTCAGGGATTGATTTATCCTGCGATGACACTGTAGGGAATGGTACATTATCTTGAGAAGAAGAAATGGGATTATCTTGCGAAGAAGTCTCTGCAGTAGGAGATTTGCCTTGCGAAGACATCGTAGGGAAAGAAGAATGCTTGAATCCCGAAAAAGGAATAGTTGGAGCAGCAGCAGCAGAGGCATCTAATGTATTATGGCGAGACTTTTTGGGAGATCTATCATCATTCTTATTATCCTGCGAATAATAAATCAAATAAGAAACAGAGGCAATAAAATTGCTATTAAAGGAGTAAATATCTCTAAAAATACCTTACTACTCGCAGTTGTTTTTTGGAAGCCGAGACTTCGCCATGAAGAAGATTTTGGTTGCGAACCAGTGGGGATGTTAGGGTTCACCACGGTATATTTAGAGCTGGGTTTGTTCTTGCTGAAACAAAAATGGCGAAAGAAATACAAAAGAAGAACAAAATCAAGATGAAGTAATTTCAATAAGGGAGATCAATCAAGAGAATAATCAAAATCAATGAAAATAACGAACCCGGATGCCATGAAAACGATAATGAAAGATAATAAAAAGAAGAGGATGAAGATAAATAGCAGGAAATAGTTGCAGACGATGAAGAAGATATAGAAGAAGAGGAGGAATGGTTTTCACAGGCAGTTCTCCCTTAAATAGAAGAAAAAAGGGTGACCGGATAACATTAAATATACCGGTAGAAAGAGTAATTTTAGACACGTGTAAACGGTCATCCCAAGATTCAAGGAATCAAATTTCTGTGGGAAATAGAAGATATATTATTTCTTGTTCACTTCGCAAAGCTTTGAACTTCGCAAAAGAATAGAGGCAAGTACGTACTTTTCAAGTCCAAGTATTCTTTCGCTCGTTCCTTCATCAACAAATGTCAAAGATCACCACAATAACAAATTTTTCCTTAAAAATCGCTCTCCAAGCGATATTCAAGGAAAAAGAGGCAAGATGTAGGACAGAATATCGCAACACTAATACTTTGCGAGATTAATAAACAATCGCATCGCGAAGGAGTCGCATGGAGGTAAATAAATGACGTAATAGATGACGATAGTTAGAACATGAGGAAAGTGTGAAAGACTTGACGAGATTTAAGAGTGTCGCGAAGGCAAAAACAGTTGTATATTCGCGAGCATTCGCGAGACGTTTCGAAAATAAGGGACAAGATATAAATTTGTCATCCACTATGTAATACCCTATATAAAGGGTCGAGTAAGTCTGTTGGAGGGGAGGTCTTTTTTGAATTGTGAAACAAGTCATTAGGAGAGAGAAAGGAAAGAGAGATTGTAATTTCTTTAGCTTTGTTCTATATTTCTTTGTAAATCTTTCAAGAAAACAATTAATAAAACGCATCATTGTTCATCTTCAAATGGATTGATTAAACAGATTTGAGTGAGGGGTGTAGTGTGGGAAATCCTGCAACTACATTCATCCTCAATCTCTTTTTGCTTCCTCTGTGCTTCTCTCCCATGCAATATTCTTCTTCCTTCTTCTTGATTTTCTTCATCAACTGGATTATTCTGCCTCTGACGCTGCCTATTTCCTTGATTTCCATCATTCTGCCCATTTTGAAGAGTCCGGGACGTGGAATATAACGATCTTCCATCATTTCTCTTCTATCGCAATGTTATATGCCTGGATTTTGCGCTTCTTCTTGGTTTTCTTCATCAACATTTTCTATAGGTAAATTTCTCCTTCTTTCCTCTCTAACTGATCTTGAGCTTGATCTTGTAGTGCTTCTCGACCTTCTATTTTGTAATCTCATGTTTTCCATCCTCAATTCATGATTCTGTCTTGTTAAATTTGCACGTTCCTCTGCCTCTAATCGTCTTTCTTCATGTATTGTTTGTCTCAACGCCTCTAATGCTGCGATCTCTTCATTTCCATGAATTATTTCTCCAATCCCTTCTCGGTCTCTCTCCTCTTGTCCATTGTTTACCAATTGTTATTCTTCTCCCCTTTCGTCCACAGAGTCTGATCTCCAAGTATGCACGCTTACTCTATCATAATCCACAGTTCTATCCGCTACTGGTTGAATTGGTGATTGAATTTGATTTTCTTCATTATTCCTTATGTTCCTTCTTGAGGATTCTCCCATTTCATTTCTCCCTTCTCCGGCAAGTCTCCTACTCCTTCTAACAGTTGTTGGTTGCTCGGATGCATTTCTCCTTCTAGTCATTTCTTAATTTTGGTAAACTTTTGAAAATTATATGAAATTCCTTCCCTACTACTCCAAATTCTTTCAAATCACGATGTCAATCCTTACTCTCTCCCTGTTTCTAGCGCCAATATGTAGTTGCAGGAAATCCTACACTACACCCCTCACAAGAATCCACACAACTAAGACATTTGAAGATGAACAATAATGATTTTTATTGATTAATTCCTTGAATGTTTACAAGATAAAATAGAAAAGAGCTAAAGAAATTACAATCACTACAAACTTTCTCTCTCCTAATGACTTGCCTAACACCCGGAAAAAGATCTCTTCAACAGTCATGCTCGACTCCTGATATAGGGTATTACACAATGGATGACAGCTAAGCTGTCCTTTATTTTCAGGAATGACTTGCGAAATATCGCAGACGTTCAAATATATACTCTCGCAAGTTTCCTAAATCTCGCTAAGTCTTCACATCTTTCTCGTGTTTTGGCTGCCGTCATTCATTGCGTCATTTATATTACTCATTTGCGACACTTTCGCAATATCGTCGTTTATTGATCTCGCGAGGTATTGTTGTTGCGATATTCTGATCCTACACATCTAGCATTTAGAATGAAGAACCTTGATGATGTTAGACCACTAATATGCTGTGGTTTATGATTTCTTTTGGTTTCATGCTTGGATGATCCTAATCTCATGTAATCTTCGTATTAGGTGCAAAATACTGAAGTTGAGAATGAAGGAGTCAATAATGATGAGACGAGCAACCCCAGGGTTATTGACAAAGAGCCAACCATATCTTCACTTCAAGGTCGTGAGAGTGTTGTTGTTGAAGCAATTAAGGAGATCGATAATTCGATTGTTGTTGCTTCAGTGATGAAAGGAACTGAGCCGCAAGTAGAAGAGACTGAAGAAACTGCTGTTGTAGAGATTGCTCCAGTAATTGAAAATCGTATGGTGGTGCATGAATACCCAAGTGCAGGAGTTGCTTTTGATCCTCCTTTTGACGCATCACTCCCATATCACGAACTAGTTGGTGGATTCAGCGTTCCCATTGGATATGCCAATTTGTACGAGAAAATATGGAAAAAATTTGGTCATACCGTCGTTACTAGAGACCCAAAGCGTGCTTATTCTTTAACCATGCAAGTAAGTGTTATCTTGCGTGTTGTAAGTGATATATGTACTAGGGCCAAAAATGATGTGACTCCAGATGTACTCTTTGATTGGGAGTTCAACTTGGAGAATTCTGAGAGACTTGGCTTCAACGTGAAATGGCTTCGTAAGAAGATAAATGCTATTAAGAACTCATGTGAGAATAACATACCCTTTCCCAATTATGATGTGATGGAGAAGAAAGACGAAATTGCCAAGCTGACTGAAGAGATGAACATGAAGAAGGCAGCTTTATAAGTCTTGAAGGATGCAGAGGAGCGAAAATCTTTCTTTGCTGATTTTCTTTGATTTCCTTTCATAATCTCTTGAACTTCTGAACTTCTGAGAGATGTGAGGTTTTATCTTTGGTTTTGATCGGTTTTAGATGGTTGAGGATTTTCTTTGGGTTTGATAGGGATTTTCTTTAAGTAAACTGAATTTTGATAAATTGCTGAATTTAAATTACTGAATGCAAGTATTGCAAGCATTTTGAGGAATTAAAATACAATGAAAGAAAACTCTAAATGCCAAATAGTTTGGGTGTTCATGCCTTGAACATCCAATACCTCGAATATCCAAAACCTCATACGTCAAAGGCCTTCAGCCAATTCTCGTGTATCACGGCCACACCTTCCTTACTATCCATGTTGATCAATCTGTAGTATCCACCAGCAACAGACTTGGAGACGATGAAGGGTCCTTCCCAGTTGGAAATCTTTGCAGAATGGGAATTATGCTTAGTTGCTTTGAGAATTAAATCTCCTTCCGGAATTTGTTAGGTTTAACCGTCCGTGCTCGAATATCTTCTGCTGATTCAGAATTCTCCTTGTAGTGGAGTTCCATGGCTGTGGTATGTATGGACACTCATGCAAAGGAGAGTATTTGATATACTGTTTGTCGTGCTTGGCAATGTCTTCGGAAATAAACGTTTTGATGGTATTCTCGACTTGAAGAAGCTCTGAACTTAACCATTTGGTGAAATATTGCCGAGGAGAGGTTATCCACTCATAGCATTTTGCAATAGTCAAGTTGTTGGTGGAGTAAAGCCCAGGACCAAATAAGCATACTTGAAAACATATGATATGGACACATGAGGAGGAGTAAGACTTGCCTGAGTGCGAAACCTTTTGATGAAAGCATTTGCATCTTCTTCAGGCTTTCGTGTTAGCTCTGTCAGGGCTTTGACCTCCTTCAAATACTCAAATGGTGAAATATCCTCTTTTTCTTCTTCCGAATCAGAGGTTTCTTCAACAGAGAAATGTGCAATTGAAGGTGTTGGTGTTACCTTTCCAGCATGAATCCATGTACGTCCAAGAATCATATCATATCCCGGATCTTCTCGAATTATGTAAAATTTTGTTTCTGTCCAGGCTGAGTTTATGTTCACCTTGAGAGTAATGTGGTGGTAGGATGGTAAAAGAGTCTTGCCTGCGTGTAATACTGCAAGTGCACAGTGCCTATTGGAGGCAGTGGCAAGCACAGGTCGATCCACAGAGAAATGGGGTGTGCCACGTTGAACTATTGGCTTTACTAACTGATTTCCAGAGAAGTGTTACAAATGTTGTTGTTGTGGTGTCGATACGACTAATTGAAGTTGTTGTGACTCTAAACTAAGGCAACAATATAAGTAAGAGGTGTTGAAACAGATGGTTGAGTGGCACTAGAGTGATTGAATCCACTCTCTAAACCTATGCTAAGGTAATGTAAATTATCACTTTGTTCTTATACCTTCCCTTGAAGGTCTGAGATGGACAATTGTATAACTAATTCCCCTTGCTTACTCCTAGTATCAATGGTCTTCTTACGGTACCATTGATCACAAGCAAACTTAGTTCTTCTAGCTAACTATTTTCCTAAGCATGATATACAATAAGAACAATCTGAGAATTTGATTACTTTCACATTGAATAGGAGAGTTTCATCTTCACCCTAGCAGGGTGAATTAGAACATCATGCAATGACAAACAAAATTGAAAATAAATTACAACATAAAACCCTAAAAACTCACTGATGTTTCTCTCACATGAAGAACATCCATTTATACCTCACAATCACTCGAAATGACAAGTAAACAACAACCCAAACCTCTTTCCTCTGCTAACTCGTCTCTGACTCCATTGATTTGATGTAACCCTAATTTCAACTATCTCAACCCTAGCTTCTAAGGTATGGAAGAAGCTACTGATGGAGATAGGTCGAAATAGGGATGGCGGAGCAGGTGCTGATGGTGCTGGTGTCAGGGTAAGGAGATGGTGGTAGTGGTGAGGTGGTCTGCAACTGGTATGGTCGGGGGAAGAGAAGGTAGGGTGGTTCTCTGGAGTTGTTGGGGAGAAAAGAAAGAGAAGAGAAAGAAGAATAGGGTGTTTGGTCGATGGGTGTAGGTGTAGGTGGATGTGGTGTGGGGCGGATGTAGCGAGGGTCGATGGGAAGGTTGGAGCGACCGTAGGATCTAGGGGAGATCGATGCGAGGGCCGATGCGACCGTAGGATGAAAATGGCTCGAATCTAACGGCTCCGAAGGGACGGGCTTGGATCCGGGTCGTGGGTCGGGCCTTGGACTGCTCAAGCCCATGTCTTGTAAATGGGTTGCTCCTTGTTGGGTTGCAACCCCGCGCGCGCGGGCTTTGGCTTTCGCTCCATAGACGCTTGTCTCCAATTCTTTGCTCTTTTGGCTCCTTAATTTCCCGAGCTTTATTTACTACCTAAAAACATAAAATTAATTAGTACAAATATTTATTCTTGAAAACAAAGAAAATACGAGAATGCGGGATAATATCTGATTTCTGAGCACAAAAGATGAGTTAAATGCCAATAAAAAGGTGTAGAAATATGCAATATTTGGCACTCATCATGTGGCCTTTTGGCAGAGGAATCCTTTGTGTAGCAGCAGGGTATGGAGGTTGGTGACGATGGACAGAGGGTGTTTTGTCTTTCCCATGATATTTCAAAAGACGTTCCAGGTCTTCACGAGTGATGAAACTGGATGGTTCTTTTGCTGGTAGATTATCTACAGCCTTAGGAACTTCTTCATCGTCTACTACATGGATCGGAGTGACCTCGGGATCAGCGTCTGAAGACGTTTATTTAGCTTTTCCTTTCTCTTGAGTTTTCTCAGACATCTTGTCTGTAAGAGTCTTGAATAGTTGAATAGTTCCTTCTGAGTGGCAGCCATGTCAGTCTGATTCTTGGCAAGAGTTTCTTGTACATTTATAAGATCACCTACGGTATGTGGATTTTCTATGATTTCTTCAGGAGACCGTCCGAAGAGGGGATTGTCGATAGCGCCAGTGCCGTCACTTGCAGGGGTGATCACTGGAGCACCAGCGCTCAGAGGAGTGGTAGTGGAAGGTTGCGCCGGAGGAGTGGTAGTGACAGGTTGCGCCGGAGGAGTGGTGTTGGCGGTACCACTAGAGCTTGCAATATTAGAGCCGGGTGTAGTTGCAGGAAATCCCACACTACACCCCTCACAAGAATCCACACAATCAAATCATTTTAAGATGAACAATTATAATTTTTATTGATCAAACTCCAGAAATATTACAAGATGAAAAGGAGATAAACTAAAGAATTATAACCACTCTAAACTTTTCTCTCTTAATGACTTGCTCAACACTCGAAAAAGATCTCCCCCCCTTTAAGCCTATTCGGCTCTTTATATAGGACATTACATAGTGGATGACAGCTAAGCTGTCCTTTATTTTCGGATATGTCTTGCGAAGCCTCGCAAATGTACAAATGTCAAATCTCGCGACACTCCTCAATCTCGCTACATCTTCACATCTTTCTCGTGTTTTAGCTGTCGTCATCCATTACGTCGTTTTACTTCCATCCCGCGATATCTTCGCAGTGTGTCGCTTATGGATTTCGCGAGAATCTTGGTGTTGCGATATTCTGATCCTACATCTTGCCTCTTCTCATGTCTTCTCTGCGAAGAAGAGAACGTCATGAGAACTAGTATTTTCAAAATGCCGCAGCTGTTCATTTTTTCAGATTTTTCTGCCGACAAGCTTCCGTAAATCCAGTATAACTGCTTACACGTGTTACATATTCCCCTTTTTACCAAAGACATTAAATGCTCACCGGTCATCCTTTTCTTGTCTATTTAAGAAGAGATCTATCAAGGATATCTTTTTTTTCTTTTACTTCATCTTCTTCATCTCTGCATTGTTTGTGAATTCTTTATCGTCTGCAACTTTTTGCTGTTGTTCATCTTGCTGTAAATCTTCTCTACTACTGTTCTTATGGAGCCATCAAGGTTTGTAGATCATACTGCATGTGATCCATTTGAACTCTTCTACTGAGATTATTTTATTTGATTTTGTTCATCTCTCGATTAATTCCCTTATTGTTTTCGTTTTAGTAAGAACGCCCCCGTTACCAAATTCACAAAGTCCAAAATCCTAAAACATCCAAGGGTTCGCAACCAAAATCCGTTGCACACAAAAGAAAGCCTATGAATAGCAAGGTATTAAGAAACATTTACTCTTCTAATAACAATATTGTTGCCTCTGTTTCTTATTTAACTTGTGATTCGCAGGATGACAAAAACGTCGATAGATCCCCCAAAAGATCTCGTCGTTCTAAAAATGTTGAAACTTCTGTTCCTTTTCCTATATTTAAGCTTACAACTCCTCCTGCGATATCATCGCAAGATAAATCTACCCTTAAATGGGAAAATGTGCATTCTTGATTTTCCTCATATGTCTGAGTTTTCCATAGATGAAGTTCCTCATGATAGTCCTATTGTGAATGAACCATTTTCTTCTCCTACTATCGATGCCTCTACCTTTCCCCCAGTCATTAACCTTCATCATATTTCATCTTCACATGACATTCCTGCGATGAAAGACGATTCAACTCTCCCCTCTTCTGTCGTCACTACCTCTTTATCCGAGTCTATCCCTCTTACTAAGGAAAATTTGGAGGGAATGGACGTGGCTTTGAAAGTTTTATCAGATATCATGAATGACGCCAAGAAGACCTCCGTCGATCCTATCAAGTCTAATGTCTGTGAGATTTTGAGTAAGTACTTTGGTTCGGCTGCAATTTCGCAAACATCTTTAGAGCAAGAAGTTAAAATTTTGAAGAACAATCTCCAATCCATGATCGCAAAGTGTGACACTCTCCGTCTTGAGAATCAAAAATTTCAAAATGTCTCCTTTGGATCGTGATAATCTTCGCAAGAAGAACGAAGAATTAAAAGGTACAACTCCCCTCCCCTTTTTCAAAAGGTTTTTTTTTTTTTTTTTTTTTTTTTTTTTAATATTAAAGCCCTTGTTCGCCCTTCAAGCTTTGAACCAGATGCGAAAAATGGAGATATATCAGTTGGAATATGTTGTTGAAGAAATTCGAATGGATAGAGACGTTTGTATGGAGCAATATAATCAATTAGATAATCTTCATACATACTCTGTTGATCAAATAAATAATCTTTCTAAAGAAAATGCCGACTTAGTTCGAAGCAAGGCTCATTAAGTAGTGAATTATCTCGCCTCTCTTACTCTTTAACTTCTGACTAATTTGGAGTTGGAAACTTTATCAGATGAAAATGGAACTCTTTCTCAAGAGAAGCGAGCTCGTTAAACAAGGTGGCGATTTCCTCGCAATGACTTGATGTCTATCAAAAAATGTGTAAAGAACAAGAACAATCTCTATATTCGCTGAGAAATAAACTCGAAGAAGTTACTGTTGAGAGGGATAAACTTATCCAAGGTAGAATAACTTTAAGTATAAAAACAAGCCAACTCAAAGATCAATATTCCAAGTTAGAAGAATCCTACTCTTCTTTTGCGAAGGAAAACGCCTTATTTGTTTCTAACGAAAAGAGCTTGCGATCTCGACTGAAAGGTTTGGTTGGAGATAATTTTGACAGTGCCATGGATCATTTGGAGAATATTTGTTTGGCTTTAACTCAATATCTTATCTCACAAAAGGAAGTAGTCATGATATTTGACTACCTTAATCAATTTTGTTTTCTTTAATTTATGGTATTTTCCTTGCGAATTCAAGAAAAATCTGAATTATTTTCTATACTCTTTATTTTTGCAGAATCCGAGAAGAATCTTCACTCCTCCATTTCCACTTTGAAATCGACTATGCCAAAATTCGCAAAGAAAATAGATCGCTTTGTCGCTTCTCTTGCTCGCTCTCGCGATCGGGCGAAAGAAGATTCGACTATCTTGCTTACTCTAAAGATATAGAGAGTAGGAATCATCAAAAAGCACTCCTTCTCCAATTTCATCTCAAAGTCGAAGTTCTTGTGAATGATGTCTTATTGTCCAAATCTCTTGATCATGTATCTCGTCGAACCTCTGGAAGTAGGTGATGATGAAATTCCTAATCCTCCTGATAGTGATTATGATTATGAAAGTGGCGAAGATTCCGCAAATGAAGAGGTGATTCCACCTAATGAAGCTGTCAATAATAATTTAGTTGAAGGTGGGTCTAGCGAGAATGCAATAACTGGCGAAAGTGTGAAAGTTGGTGAGGCTAATAAAATTGTTGAAGAACATCCAAAAGATCTCCTTTCGCGAAAAAATTGATATTGAGAATTGAACTTCTCTTGTAATTTTACTTCTTGCATTGTTACTTCTTTATGTACTTCAATCACCTTTGAGATGTATTTACTCGTTTATTATTCTTCTTTCTTGCATAGAAGACAATCTTTGACGTTTAACAATTCCCATTTTGTTTATCATTATCTTTTTTTTGCGATGAAAGATCTCTGTTATCTACATTCAAACTGTTTATGTGAATTTTTTCATTGCGACAAGATCGCAGACGCCCTTACATTTTCATGTGATGACCCATTGATCTTGCCTTATCATTTCTCTTGTGTGGTCTTATTTTGCCTTTCTAGTTAAAGGTCTTATTTTGCCACCTCTCAGTATTGCGACAAAATCGCAGGACGTCTTTACACTTTCATGTAATGACCCATTGATCTTGTCTTATCATTTCTTTAGTATTATTGCCTCTGCAGGATATTTTTCTTGCGACAATATGACAGGCCTAAATATCCTTGCGAACATAAAGCCCCATGACATTGTTGTCTTTGCGACGAAATCGCAGGACGTCTTTACACTTACATGCAATGACCCATTGATCTCGTCTTATCTACTCTTTTGTATTTTTGCCTGTTCAGGATTGTTGCATAAATATGTCAAGCCTTGATACTCCCGTGAGTAAGAAGCCTCATGACATTTACGTCTTTTTTAACACTATCATCTCCCTAATGGAGGGTGCCGCCCTTATCTTCCCCCTGGTTGCCCCTTCAAGGAGGCGTACTTCTGCCATACAAGGCTAGTTCCTCCCATCCGGTCTTAACAACAGCAGTTGTTTTCATGAGCCTCTTATCCCTTTTGCCTATAGGGCTTATGGTTACGAGACTTCACCCTAAGTGGAGTTTTCTTCGGGCCGAAAACATAAGCCGAGACTTGCCAAGAATGGCCGAGACACTTCAAATGTCCCAGGCACCCTTGGCTCAATCGTGTACCTCGGCGCCTTGGTCAAATGTTGACTCATTAGAAGAGACCCCCGGTCGTCCAATCTAAGTAACTAGCTTAGATTGAAAATCCAAGGTACCTCTCCTGGATGGGTTTTATTACCCCCAATCTTCATGACTCAGGTTCCAGGGGCGGTGTAACCTTTTCCCTGAGCCACGTTACAGATACCCCCTTACATGACGCACTTTAGTTACTTTGCCTCTTACGAAATTTTATTCGCGAACTAGGGTGTACGCCATTAAGGTTCGTCCCATTCTGAGTATTTTGTCAATTTTGCTTTATATGTAATAGGTACCCCTTACTATGACGCACTTTAGGTTCTTTTGCCTCTTGCGAAATTGTGTTCGCGAACTAGGGTGTACGCCATAGTAAGTTCGCCACTTTCTGATTATTTTGTTGATTCTTCTGTATATGTAAGTTCTTTTGTAATTTCGTTGATCTTTGATAATTTTTTGTCGTTTTCTGTGCGAAATATTCGCATGTTTTTCGAGAATAAAAATGAAATATTTAATTCTTTTTGGCTCAATCATGTACCATTTCCGCAGTCTACTTCTTCACCATAATTTTTATGGGTAATATCTTTTTAAGTATAGCTTATTCCATGTCTATCAAGTCTGCGTCCCACATCTCTACCCTCAGGGTCCATCAATCTATATGCCCCTGTTCCAACTATCTCCTTGATGATATAAGGTCCATCCTATTTTTTCGCAAGCTTTCCACCACTTTTCGCTTGATATATCGGTGTTTCTCGCAAAGCACCAAATCGCCCGGTTGAAATTCGCGTGTTTTAACACGTTTATTATATTCTCGGGCTAATCTTCGCTGGTAATTTTCCATATGCTGCAAAGCCCTTTCTCTTTTTCTTCTAATTCATCCAATTTAGTTAGAATAATACCCGCACTAAGATTTTTCTCCCAAGCTTCTCTCTTTGTTGTTGGGATAATAACTTCTGTTGGTAGCACAACCTCAACCCCATATGTTAAACAGAAAGGTGACATTCCCGTGGCTTCTCGCCTGGTTGTATTGTAAGCCCACACAGCATTATGTACCTGTTCGTACCATGCTTTATTGTACCCTTCTAATTTCTTCTTCAATATATCTGCGATTGTCTTATTTGTTGCTTCTGCCTGCCCATTTGCCTGAGGGTATAATGGAGTTGACTTTCCACATTTTATCTTAAATGCATTAAGTAATAATTATATATTCGTCCCTCGAATCGCTTCCCATTATCGATACCAATTGTGCGGGGATTCCAAATCTACATATGATATTCTCAAATATGAATGTAAAAATATCTTTGTCGCGAATGTGTTGTAACGCCTTTATACGCCCATTTTGTGAAATAGTCCGTAGCGACAATCGATATCTTCTTTGTCCAGGACCCGGTAAAAACGGTCCAACGATATCTAAACCCCATTTTCCAAAGGGCCACACATTTGTTGAAGATGTTAATAGTGCTCCAGGTGCATGTATTTTCTTTCCATGCCTTTGGCAGTCTTCGCAACGTCTTGATACACGCTTCGCATCTTCATGCACATATGGCCAATAATAGCCTTGTATATTCGCTCTGTATGCCAAAGATCTTCCACCGCTGTGATTGCCAGCATCCCCTCTATGCAACATATTTAGCACTGCTTCTCCTTCTTCTCGTGTCAAACACCTGAGTGAAGGTCCATTAAAAGATCTCTCGGTATAGTATCCCATCTCTTAGTTCATAATTTGTAGCACGACTTTTTAATGTGTGCGCCTCCAGCCTATTTCTCGGTGTTTCTCCTCTCATCAAATATGCATGAAGTTCGGCTCTCCAATCTTCAATAACGGGTGTTTGCTTCCCATCTTCTATGATCATCACGTCTATCTCTTCTTTTTCTTCTTCCTTATTGATTGATGGTGATAAAAGTGTCTGTATCTTTATGCATCTCGCAGTTGGATCTGTAAGCATACTTGAGATAAAAGTAAAAGCATCTGCGAGTCTATTATCTTTTCTTGATATGTGTCTCCATTTTATTTTTGGGATTTTCGCTGATAATTCACCAACAAGTTTCTTGTATTTATTTAAAGGTGGTTCGTTTGTAGTGTATTCTCCTTTTATTTGTCGAATGACTAGCTGCGAGTCACTGGTGATTCTCACATTTTCCAACCGCATTTCTATTACGAATTTCAAAGAATGTATTCTGACTTCATATTCCGTTTCATTATTGGTGGATGTAAATTCCAATCAAGGAAAAAGCCATTTTAGTGCCCTCTCTCGCGAAATCAAAACAATTCCAATTCCGTTACCTTCTCCATTTGATGATCCATCTACCAACACTTCCCATCTATCCGGCTCGTCAATAGGTCCTTTGGATTTCCATATTCTTCTTCTATATCCATCATTTCTTCCTTCGCTTCATCATCTTCTAAAGGAAATTCTGCTAAAAAAAATCTGTGAAAACTTGTGACTTGGGTGAAGATAGTACTTCATACTTGATTTTGAAGTGTCCTATTTGTGCATTCCATCTCTCGACTCGGGTGATCTTTTTGAATTCTTCATTACTGATTCAATGGGTACCTTTGTTAACACCCTTACGGTATGTGCTTGAAAATATATGCGAAGTTTGAATGCTGCATAAACTAACGCCAAAATTAACTTTTCAATTTTTGAATAATTTTTCTCTCTTGTGTATTGAAAGTTTTAATGATGTAGTAGATTGGTTTCTCAATTCTCGCATCTACTCGCAATAACACAAAGACTTAATGCGTGCGATGTTATCGCAAGATATAGTAAAAGTTCTTCTCCCGGTTCGCTTTTTTGCAAAATAGATATATTCATCGATACTCTTTTATTCCTTGCGAGCTTTCTCGCATTCATCCGTCCACTTAAATTTTGTCCCCTTTTTGAGTATGTTGAAAAAGTGTTTGCATTTATCTCGATGATCGCGAAACAAACCTCCCTAGTGAAGCTAAGAGTCCGTTTAACTTCGTACATCTTTTATTGTTCTTTGGAGTTGGCATGTCGCGAACTTCTTGCACCTTCGCCGGATCGACTTGTATACCCTCTTTTGATACAATGTAGCCCAAAAAATTTCGACGCAACCCCAAAAATACACTTCTCCTGGGATTTACTTTGATGTTAAACTGTCTCATTTGTTCAAAAATTTCTCTCAAATCTTGGACATGATCTTTTGCTTGTTTACTTTTTATCAACATGTCATCCACATACACCTCTAGTGTTTTATATATCCATTTCGCAAACACTTTCTCTACCATTCTTTGGTATGTTGCTCCGCATTTCGCAAACCAAATGGCATTTTTGTATAACAATATAATCCTCTTGGGGCGAAAAAAAAATGTGTTCTTGATCTTCTTCAACGATAGGGATTTGATTATATCCTTTGTATCCATCTAGGGAAGATATTCTATCATTTCTGCTGCCGATTCTACCAATTGTGGGATATCCGGTAGTGGAAAACTATCTTTTGGACAAGCTTTATTTAGATCAGTGAAATCTATCTGATTCTTATCCTTTTATTCTTCTTTGGAACTACTACCATGTTTGCTATCCACTCAGGATATTTAGCTTGTCTTATGATTCCCGCATCAAGCATCTTCTTGATTCTTCTTCTATTTGGGGATGATACGTTGTTGCAATCTTTCTGATTCTTTGTTTGAATGGTCTTACATTTTTATCAATCTCCAATTTATGACATGCCACAGACGGATCTATTCCCGGTATTTCATCCATATCCCATGCGAAAATGTCTTTATATTCTCGCAGCAGACAATGTTCTTTCTTCTTCATCTTCCTCCATCTTAGTTCCGATTTTTAGTATTTTAGGTGCTTCTCTGGTCCCAACATTCACTTCCTTTGTTGGTTCTGCCGCGGTGTAACTTGCCTCAGGTTCTCTCATAGGTGTCGGTTCTTTTATCTCCTTCGCAGGTCCATTCCCTTCTTCCGAAATTTCGCCAGGTATGCCTTTTCCTTCCTCTCGCTTTTATCATGTAAATTCTAAATTCTTCTTCTTTCTTTGCTTCCTTCTCCATTTTCGCGATTTTTCCGCTTCTCTCGCACGTCCTTCGTATTGCTTCACTTCAATTTGTTAACATAATCTCGCTTTATCCACATCTCCTTTAATTTCACCGATCCCACTTGGTATAGGAAACTTAATGCATTGATGTAATGTCGACGCTACAGCTTTAATCGCATGTATCCATGATCTTCCCAACAACATGTTGTATGGTGATTCCATATCCACCACACAGAATATCACTCGTGTTTCGATTTCTCCTAGTAAAATTCGCAACTCTATTTCTCCTTTAGGTTTTGTTACAGATTTGCCAAAGCCATGAATATGATAAGTTGAAGGAGACATTTCTTCATTTTTGTACCCCATTTCTTTGTATGTATGGTAGAACATTATATCCACCGAACTCCCCGTATCCACTAAAGTTCTGTTTATTGTCCATTCTTCCACAATTTTTGTCGTGTTCACCTTTTCTTTCTGTGTGGTTACTGTGATTACCAAAGGAGATGTGTGCCCCAAATTTTCTTTTGGTATTTATGCTGCTGTGAACGTAATTTTCTGTTTTTCCCAGTCTCTCAAAGGTGATGTCTTCTCAATTGTTACAACTTTCTTTCCTTCAAAGTCTCATTTATGTATTCTCCCTCTGATGTTCTCATGGAATTCATTGATCATTGTTTTTGTGATCGATTTACACTCCAACCTTTTGTTAATTTTCTTGATTCTAGTTTTCTCTATTTTTACTGATTTATCCACTTGTGTTATCATTTTCTTGATTTGAACAACCTTGATAACAATCTTTAATCTTTTCCTTCAATTAATCCCTGTTTCTAGCGCCATTATGTAGTTGCAGGAAATCCCACACTACACCCTCACAAGAATCCACACAATCAAATCATTTTAAGATGAACAATTATAATTCTTATTGATCAAACTCCAGAAATATTACAAGATGAAAAGGAGATAAACTAAATAATTATAACCACTCTAAACTTTCTCTCTCTTAATGACTTGCTCAACACTCGAAAAAGATCTCCCCCTATTTAAGCCTATTCGGCTCTTTATATAGGACATTACATAGTGGATGACAGCTAAGCTGTCCTTTATTTTCGGATATGTCTTGCGAAGCCTCGCAAATGTACAAATATAAAATCTCGCGACACTCCTCAATCTCGCTACATCTTCACATCTTTCTCGTGTTTTAGCCGTCATCCATTACGCCGTTTTTACTTCCATCCCGCGATATCTTCGCGAGTGTGTCGATTTATGGATTTCGCGAGAATCTTGGTGTTGCGATATTCGATCCTACACGGGGTATTGAATCTGGATTGTGCTTGAACCATACCTAAGACCAAACATCTTTGTAAGAAGTGAGATTGCAACCGAGAGAATGATCTCTCACTTTGTGGTCGCCAATCAGTAAATGGGACAAAACGAGTTCTTTGGTTTTTAAGGAATTGAGGAGACGACCGTGCGGAGGAAACTCCTTGAACCGAGCGGGCTGTCAAACCTCATGCGGATGCACCGCAAGAAGGGAGTGCTTTGAATTCGAGAGATCAATCTATAGTACGCCGACAATGGCCGTTCAGAGTAAATTAGGCCACAAGAGAGGATGGGTCGATTCGTAGGAGGGAAGCCGAGAAATGTGTGAGATCAATGGTGATCGAAGATTGTAGGTGTGTTGTGTATTAGAAAATAAGATAAGTTCGAATGATTGAATTTGCTCTGTTGAGAGTAATTGCTCAAATGTTGAGTTGTTAATCTCGTGTTGTATGCATTTGACGTGAGATTGTCCTATGTTTCAATCATGATTCGGGGACTTATTTATATTCTTTGGAATCGTAAACACCATGATCCCATGAAGTGTGATGATTGACGGAATCAAAGAGTAGAGAAAATGGAAATCGTGTTAAAACCAGTTGCTCAACGTGCGGAGACTTGGTTGATTTTCCATCCACTACTTTGTTAACTCCTCCAACCGATTGCACGACTTGCTCACATTCTCATCGTGTGTATGAACACATGTGTCGTAGACCGCCAGACCAAAACCCTAGTTAATATTTCCCCCATGTAACACGATTGATGTCTCGTGTGATTGTGGAGTCTGCAAGCGTGTATTTAGTTAGTCAGTTGCTGACTTCGTGACTTCATGGGACGATGAGTCCTTGTACTGTTGAGTTGAACATGGTTTGAAAATGTTCTGAGACTCACGGATTGAGAGAGAGAGGTATAATGTATGAATAAACATAGTTGACGTGAGCAAATATTGCTCATTTGATGATTTGTTGAATATTGATAGTTGAACCAATATTCCCCTGGTTTGGGCAAATATTACTCATCTGAGCAATTGTTGCTCGTTTGATGAATTATTGGTAGCATGAATGCTGGCAACTGAACCAAGTATAATTAATAAGATGTTGATCATGAAATCAACATAGAATTATTAGCGTTTGAATCGGAATTATGAACCTTGGACTCAAAACCTAATTCGATCAATTGATGATCAATTGATGGTTTATTGAAAATTAACCACGGAGTGAAGGAGGGACCAGCTATATGGGATCATGGGTCGACCATGTAGCGCCCAGATGCTCAAGTGAGCAAATACCAAGGCTTCTAGAAGACTTGTTGATTTGTTGATGAAAGGATGATTAAATGCTGGTTTAATCATTTATTAAAATAATGCTCGTCTGAGCCTTAGGTGATAAAACCTAATTAATTATGAAGATATGAGGGACCTACCAAGGGGTCATGAAACCGGCCCTGGGTGATCACGGGATCGAATGACGATCATTTCATGAAATTCCAAAATTGGTCGGAAGAGTTTGAACCTAATATGAACAAATTAGGTCAAATGATGAAAATATGAGGGACCGGCCTCTTGCAAGCCAAAGAGCCAACCCTGGTCGGTCAAGGTAATATGCTCATGTCATCAAAGTGTTCGCGTCTCGATCCCGAGAATTTTTATATTTTCCGATGTGCATTTGAGCAATCATTTGGGAAAATATGAAGAAATCAGGGATTTTTGCTGAAACTGAGGAAACTTCATGAGATGAAAGAAAATAATAATAAAATGAAGGAATCATGAAGTGTGGTACCGGCTATGGTCAAGGCATGGCCGGCCGCCAATGGGTCCGGTCCCATAGCATTTCCTTAATTTTTGTTATATTTTTCATGATTTTATGGAAATATCATAAAATCAAGGAGTTTGTTGAAACTAAGGAGTTTCCTTGAAGTGAAGGAGTTTCCATGAGATGAAGGAAACAAATAATAATAATAAAATAAGGGCGTGTGGGACCGGCTTGGGAATGGTCGGCCGGCTAGGGCCCTGGCCCCGTGAGTTTTCCCTAATTTTACGTAATTTTATGTATTATTTCCATGATTTGAAGGAATTTTCATAATTTGAAGGAAATATCATGAAATCAAGGAATTCCATGGGATCAAGGAAACATAAAAAATAATAATAATAAAATAAGGATGTGTGGTGCCGGCTAGGGCATGGCCGCCGACTAGGGCCCGGTCCCACAAGTTTCCCTAATTTTATATTATTTTTCATGATTTAAAGGAAATATCATGAAATCAAGGAGTTTTCATGAGATTAGGGAAATAATAATAAAATAATGAGGAATCATGAGGTGTGGGACCGGCCACAACTAGGGCATAGGCCGTAGGCTAGTAGACACGGTCCCACGACACCTTTCCCAATTTTATATTATTTCCTTGATGCGAAGGAAACACCATGAAAGCGAGGAGTTTCCTTAAAACGAAGGATATTTGTTCAAATGAAGAGCTTTTCATGAGATCAAGGAAAATAATAAAAATATGATAAAATATAGAATTCGGACGTGGGGACTAGTCACGGTTCGACCGACCGACCAGTGGGCCCAGTCCCTCGCCGCTTTGGTTAATATTTTATCATTTATTATTTTCTTTCCTATTTTGCATAGGTTCATCGTCTCGTCGTATTTTGAAATACTCATTCATGCATTCGGATGCTCGTTAGTGCATTATTGCTAAGTACACTTGCACCATTTTGGCTAGGGGCTCGAAGGTATACGCCGTGTGTTGAATATTTATTACTAACCCATGGAATTCTGCTGGGAAGAACCATAAATTGAAGTAATGAAATATTATGAAAAACATTGACTATTTTCCAGGGATTCAGTTAATGAATATAATGATTTTAATAATAATTAATTGATGGCTATATACTAGTACGATCGTCTAGGAGCTTTAATTATTCAGGAATTGAGTGATATGATCTTGTTGAAGCATCATATTTTCTTTTATATAGTCAGGGAAAACATTGTTACATCCTGAAGACGTTATCGCCTATACTAGCATTCAAGTTGTCTAGGAGTCGTCCAATCTTTCGATTCTATATAGAATTAATTACTGAAATTGCTCAGTATTCATGAGATATGCCGTTGCCTCAGCTGGGAGACTACATGTTTACATATACTCTGAGAGACAGTATTCTTAGTCGAGATTCTTGTGGCATGAGCTTTCATGCTTTCGATAAGAGGCATGAGCCTCAGTACTCATCTGATTGCTGGATCAGGAGCATATACAATTATGGTTTTACGATTTTAGCCCTTATCGAAAATCCACCATCTACACCATGGCATAGCGGTATGCCGGTGATGTTGCGGTATGGCCAAAGCTAAAAATTGGCTCCGTGGCCAAAGTTAGGGTTTGGCGCCGTGGAAGAATTCGTCGTGGAAGAATTGGCCGTAGAAGAATTAGGGCTTGGCGTGGCCAAGGTTCCGTGGAAGAATTCGTCGTGGAAGAATTAGGGCTTTGCGTGGCCAAGGTGTCGTGGAAGAATTCGCCGTGGAAGAATTGGGGGCTTGGCGTGGCCAAGGCGCGAGTGGAAGAATTAGGGCTTGGCGTGGCCAAGTCGCCGTGGAAGAATTAGGGCTTGGCGTGGCCAAGGCTCCGTGGAGTCGGACCCACATGTGGCGTGGCAACATTGGCCCTGTTACCACGCCAATCCCATTGCCCTGGGAACGTTATTTGGCTTTGGTAGCAATTTGCTCAAATTAGGGTTTGGCTGTCGAAACCTAATTAGTGCACGTGGCGTGCTTGGCTGCGGCATGTCGCTACTTTTATGCCAATGGCGCCATGGCTTTGCCAAAGGAACTATGGAAATACCATAGTGTGGAAATGGCCATGGGAGTAGGAATTGTCGTTGGTGGCTATCTATGGCGGAGTTGCCACGAAGTGGCATGTTTGCGAGGTTGTCGCGGTAGAGTGGCATGTTGGCATACTACCGCGGTAGAGTGGCATGTTGGCATGCCTACCAATATGTTATTGTGGTAGGGCGCGTTTGGCTTTCCAGTTAGTATGGTGGCGCGGCAGGGTGCGTTTGGCCTTTAATGTATGGTGGCAAGTTCAGAGCAACTTGATTGGCCAAAAAGGGGGCCGACCAAACATAAGGCGCGACTATACTACGGTAAGAGTGTGGAGAGTTTAGAGCGACCTGATTGGTCGAGGAAATAGGGTCTGGGCGTGGCCAATAGCGCTACCTGGCCTTGGGCATGGCCACGCCTCTTCTTGCTGCTGCGGCTCCCTGTTTTTCTTATTCTGAGCGAGGTTCTGCACCTGCTAATCCAAGACGGATTAATTAATTAGTTTGCTTATGCTTAATTTTGACAAGCAAGGTCTGGTATATTGCGCGAGGCGCGAAACCTTAACTTCTGCAAGTTAGTCGGGACGATTGATTTGAATTCTATGTGTCGACACGAGCTCTTTTAAGTTCGTTGCCAGAGAGCAGCATGCTTTTCTGATTGAATACCTTATGCAAAAATCTTATTCTTTATACTTTGAGATTCGTGCTACTCTGCTGCGAGTGAACACAAATCGTCATGCCATATCAACATTAAGAGTTCAGCCGGAGAACATAGCATAGAAGGCATTCAGAGGAACTTATATTAAGTGAATATACGCGAGGCGCCGAAATTTCTGAACATCTGGGATTCATGATCTGGATAATTTTCATGTAAGTATATTGAGCGGCTCAATAAATATGCCAGTGGAGAGGTTAGCACACGTGGCTCTGTTTCCTTGCAGAGTGACGTCACATCAGATGCAAGGTTTTACGATTTTAACCCTAATCTAAAAACCACCATCAACACCTACTACCAATGAACTTCAGACTGGACTGTAGTTGAACCCTAATCAATCTCATATTGATTCAAGGTACGATTGCGTTCATTATGTCTTTGATCCGACGAGGATACTATGCACTTGATTCCCTTGGCCGATCTCACCCACAACCAAGAGTTGCTATGACCCAAAGTCGAAGACTTGATAAACAAATTTATCTCACACGAAAAGTCTATTGGAATAGATAAATCTGTCTCCCACGAAATACCTATGAGTTTTGTTCCATCTTTTGATAAATCAAGGTGAACAGGAACCAATTGATAAACCGGTCTTATATTCTAGAAGAACGACCTAGTATTATCAACCACCTCACAATAATCTAAATCGTATGGAAGCGAAACTATATATTTTGGAATCACAAATGATGAGACGAAGGTGTTTGTGATTACTTTTCATCTTGCCTATCGGAGATTAAATCTCGAGCAAATCTTATAGAAGATATTAATCAGACGATAGAATCAGGCAAGATCAGTAAACGCAACTTCTGAAAAAATAGTTGGAGTCACGGCTTCACAATTGTAGGATCGAATATCGCAACACCAACACCTCTGCGAAATTCATAAACGTTACGTAGCAAAGGCGTCATAGGCGAGTAAAATAAGTAACGCAATGGATGACGACGACGCCGAACACGAGAAAGGTATGTAGACCTAGCGAGATCTAGGAGTGTCGCGAGATTATGCATTTCTACACTTGCGACACTTCGCAAATCGTTCCCGAAAATAAAGGACACTGCATTTTGTCATCCATTATGTAATACCCTATATAAAGAGCCGAACATGCCTATTGAAGAGGAGGTCTTTTTTTTAGTGTGTTGGGTAAGTCATTAAGAGAGAGAAAGTTTATAGTGATTGTAATTTCTTTAGCTCTTTTCCATTTTATCTTGTAAACATTCAAGAAGTTAATCAATAAAAATTATAATTGTACATCTTAAAATGGCTTGATTGTGTGGATTCTTGTGAGGGGTGTAGTGTAGGATTTCCTGCAACTACATATTGGCGCTAGAAACAGGGAAGTCACGGGGTAGTCTGGGAAGAAATCAAGATGCCACCACTGAATGCTAGTGTGGAGAAAATATGGGAAGCTATAATCTTAATGGAAAATATACCTGCGCCATGGAACATGGGAAGTGAACCACCTCCGAGTGACGAAGTCATGAATTTTGTTCTTATCACCATTTTTATGGACATTCCACAAACGATTGTAGAAATATAAAAAGAATCATACTCGAATGATAGACCAAGGAAACTAAATCAATTTCTAAAAATCAACCTCAATCTCAACCATTACCACCACCGAGAAATTCACAAGAGCAAACACAACAAAAGGAGGAGAAACATTTGTAATAGAAGTTGGGAGCGAAAGCCAAGAATTTTTCTTGCAACTCTATTGTACATTAAATGCAGGACAATTGAAGATTTTCATGATAGTGTTCTCGGTAGGTTTTTCGCAAGAGATGCGATAATAGAGAAATAATGAACATCGCGAAGACATCGCCACTAAAGGAATGGCAAAAGCAGATTATTTCTTTTACCGCAGAAGAAGTACCTGAGAGTGGAGAGATGCATGACAACCCATTAGTGGTAAGATTAGAGATTAACCCAAAACCATTGATGATGAAGATGATGAGGCAGAAAATTCATGGGAAATCAATAGAATCTTAATCGATACTGGAAGCTCTGTAAATATCCCTTTTTACCATACTTACAAGACTATGGGAGGGAAGGACGAAGATCTAATACCTTCAACTTATAAGATCTTTGGTTTCAACGGGATCGCCAACAAGCCTAAAGGAGAAGCTCATATGCGAATACCACTCGAAAGGATTATCAACTTAAATTTTGTTCGCATAGTCGATGTGGAATCTCCTATAACGCATTGATTGGGCGACCTTGGTTACATGAGATTTTAGGTGTAGCATCGACTTATCACCAGTGCATCAAATTTCCTCATCCCAGTGGTGTCGGAGTCATAAAAAGAGATTGGGTTGAGGGACAGAAGTGCTATGAAGTTGATGTGGAATCTTGAGAGGAAAGAGCTGCTCAGAAGAAGAACTGGAAGCAAAACATCAAAAATAAACAAAGAAGGGAAAGACTAATGGTGGACGCAATAGAGGTGAGAGAAGAAAGTACGTTGCGAAACCAATGCCTGAAAAAAGTTGGAAATTGCGATGATTTCGCAAAAGGGAATGCAGTATTAGGAAATTTGAATAATGAAGAAGCAGAGAGCAACATAAGTAAGAGGCGAAAGGAGTGAATGATTGATTCTAGACTTGCGAAGGTTGTAAAAAAAAAAAAAAAAAAAAAAACTTTTGAGTGATAAAGATAGGCTGAAGATGCAAAGACTATGATAATCGAAAAAAGAATCCACGAAGCTTTCACAGGGATTTGAATGATAAAGACAGGCTGAAGATATAAAGACTATGATAATCGAAAAAAAAAAAGAATACGTGAAATTCTCGCAGAAATGATGACAAGAAACAATCTAAAATCAATGACATATCAGAATGGGACGAACCTTTATGGCGTACACCTAGTTCGCGAATAAAATTTCGCAAAGAGGCAAATGTAAGACCTAAAGTGCATCATATAAGGGGTATCTCTTTACATGGCTCGGGGAAAAGGTTACACCGCCACTGAAACCTCGAGTCATGGAGATTTGGGGTCAATAAAGCCCATCCGGGAGAGATACCTTGGATTTCCAACTATATATAAGGTTATACCCTGGTTGGACGACCAGAGGGTCTATTCTAAGGAGTCGGCATATGATCAAGGCGCCGAGGTACACGGTTGAGCCAAGAGTGTGCGGGGCATTTGAAGTGTCTAGGCCATTCTTGGAAAGTCTTGGCATATGTTGCACTCGGCCGGAGAAAGAAAACTCCATTTAGGGTGCGATCTCGTAACCATAAGCCCTATAGGTAAAAGGGATAAGAGGTCATGAAAACAAGCTGGTTGTTGTCAAGACCGGATGGGAGGATCTAGTCTTGTATGGCCGATGTACGCCTCCTTGAAGGGGCAACCATGGAGATGATAAGGGCGGCACCCTCCATTAGGGAGCTGATAAGTGTCTTAAGACGCAAATGTCATGAGGCTTTATTTTCGCAAGAAAATTTAGGCTTATCATATTTGTGCGATGATCCTGAAGAGGCAATAATACAAAAGACAAAGATAAGACGAGATCAATGGGTCAGTACATGAAAGTGTAAGGACGTCCTGCGATTTCATCGCAAGACGGCAATGTCATGGGGCTTTATTTTCGCAAGAAAATCTAGGCCTGTCATATTTTCGCAAGAAAATCTAGGCCTGTCATATTGTCGCAATAAAATTATCCTGCAGAGGCAACAATACTAAGAAATGATAAGACAAAATCAATGGGTCTTTACATGAAAGTGTAAAGACGTCCTGCGATTTTGTCGCAATGACAAGAGGTGGCGCAATAAGACCTTTAACTAGGAAGGCAAAATAAGACCACACAAAAGAAAAAGAAAAAATGAGATCTTGAAAACAACTAAGAAACATTCTCTCGCGAGAATTCAAAGCAACAACGATTGCATGTGAGACCGAGGCATGTTACCATCTAAAGGTTATTTGCATAATCATTCATTTGAAAACAAATAACGAGAGGCAAGTATGGGAATGAATAGATTGAGAACATGTTATTTATTTTCATATGATAGATTTACGCACTCATAATATTGATTAACCATATTGCAAAAAAGAATTGTTTTTTTTTTAAACATGTGCAGAAAGGGACAACAAAAGTAGAATTTATATTTGAAGATCCAAGAAATTTACAATAAGAGATTATAAAAATGGAAGTTTAAAAGGATAAATATACGAGATGTTACAAAAAGATAAAGAAGAAAATGGAGTTATTTCTTGTTTGATTATTCTCCTTCATCGATCCTTCTACTTCATTATCTTCATCGATTCTTCTTCGCTAGCATCGTTTATCGAGAGATATCCAAAGAAGGCATGTTCTCGGGATTTCGTCAAGAAGACAAGGGTATGAAGAATGAGGAATACAGTTGTCATCACAGACTATCTTAATAGTTTGATTGCGAAAGAGAACAACATCATTTTTGAAATTCGCCACAGTAATTTGCAGTTGCTTCTTCAACTTGGAATACTTGTCATTGCGAAGAGAGAAGTCCTTTGCAAGTTGTTCTTTTTCGAATTCAAGTTCTTCAATTCTTTTACGAAATCTCTTCTCGGCCTCTGCGAATGTAGAACAATGAATCAGCAACTTAGTGACAGCTTCATATAAAGTAAACAATTAAGTAAACAAGAATGATAAACAACCTTACCTATCAGAAATCATATCCCTAATCAAGGCTGTGTGCTCAACTTGATGGCTAACATTAACACCTAAATTATTTCTGGCGTCATCTAAAACTTTCGCGGCCAAGCGAACTCATCGTCCTTGTTTATGAGAAGAAGGGAACGAAGTTGATTCTCTCTTTCGCTAAGAATAGTATTTTGGCGAATGGATTCATCCCGCTCAATTTGAACTTCAAGAAGAGTTTTTGAAATTTTGCTAATGCTTGGGCACCTTGATTAGCAATGCGGTCTTTGTCATCTATAAGATCACTAACCTTCTTCCTTAAAGTATTAATTTTCTCTTGGGAACTAAGATGTAGGTGTTTAAGTTGGTTGGCTAAACTCAAACTAGATCTATGATCGACTTCTAAAAGCGAAATCTGGATTGAAGTTCATTTAGAGAAAGAAGTTTGATTTTGTTATTTGAAAAGCTATTTAAAGAATCATTGAGATGGGCGAGAAGAGCATCGTTATCCATAGGCTCAGGAAATGAGTGAAGAAGAATGGCTTCATCAGAAAGGTTATAAACGTCTGCGAAAATGATAAGTCAGATAAAGAAAAACAAATGACATAGCAAAAGCAAGGAAAAGAGAAGAATTTTATACCATAAAGTTGTTGATTAGCATTTTGAAGTCTAGATATCTTGTCCTTCTGAGAAGAGGACTCAACTTCCAATTGTTTGGTCTTTTCACGAAGAGTAGCAGTTTCATTTTCAAGTTCTTTATCTCTCTTGCGAAGAGAAACGACTTGACTTCAATTCTTCATTCTTCTTGTAAAGTTGAAGGTTTTTCTTTTTCGAGACTCATTGCGCCTTTTCTCGAGATCCGAGGCAACAACAAAGGAAGCTCTCCCAGACTATAAAGGAAAATAAAGAAATCGTCAAGATGAGGTTTATAATTGAAATCATGCAGAAATAAGGAAGTATAGTCATACCAAGGCACCAAGTGCGTTTAGGAAACTGGGAGTCACTGTTCTAGAAACTCCGAAAAAGAATCATCATCCTCTAGTAGGGGAGCATCGTGAGATATTTGCGAGATCTTCGCATGTGGCAGAAAAATGATCATCTCTAATTCCTTGCATAGAGTCGAGAAGACACTAGATAGTTGCGCCATAGAAGATTCAATTGGATGATTCTCCTTCGCAAAGAGAGGTGTCAACATCATCATTATCTTCATAAGAGTCTCGCTGGATTGAGGACTGGAATGAGAAGAAGAATAGATTTTCCGTTTTTAGAAGGTGGAGCAGCAGAGATTTCTTCGGCGAAGAGGAATTTTACTCTTGCCTTTAGCTTTCGCAGAGCTTCGGAAAATATCCTCTTCTTCAACAACTTCAACGCCAACCTTCGCACACGAATGAAGATAAGAAACAGAGGAAACAATATTGTTAAAAATAATAAAGAAAGGTATTTCTTACTTCATCCGTGATCGACTGGAGAATTTCCAGAGTACTCGCCTTAGGATTTCTCTCGTAACTTTTTCTCAATTTAACAATCTGAAAATTTCGCAAGATTAGTAGATGTAAAAGAAGTAATAATTACAAACCGAGCGAAATTCGGAAGCATACCTCTTTAGCTTTCTCGGGCCAATTAAATACCCAAGGTTGATAGTTGGCGAGATTCGCATGGAGTACATTCAACTCGAAATATAAGGTACATTCAAAAATAGTGGAAGGACACACCATTTTTCGCCTTTGGAATGGCGAGGAACATTGTTCTTGTCGGAGTGCCGGTCGACATCCCGCATAAGTACTTGTCGCCGGGATATTTTCTCTTCTTTCCAAACGCCCAAATGGAGTTCTATCGTTCTTCATGTTTATTACTTCATAATTCTCAAAGAAACTCTCTAATCAGAATACTTCTCGTCAATATCTCTAAGTCTACAAATTTAGGATCTCACCGCATTAGAATAGAGAGACCCCTTACCAGGCGCCACGGTTGGATGAACTCAAGCATTGCGGATACAATCTCCACTTAATTGGTAAAATGTACTCGCGAGAATTTCTCATGAGAAAGAATTTCATAAAACAAAGGAAGTTCGGGTTGTAGAGAGGAATGGGAAGGCCAGTGAGAATCGACCAATGAGATTATGATCTTTTGATTATCACAACAATGATCGCAGAATAATTTGGCGGAGAGAATAGATAAAGATTCTTGATGGGAATAGTGGATAATGTGAAACCTTTCTCTTGTAAATCCTTTTGAGCCTCTCCCAAGAGAACTTCATATCTACAAACCAGATGGAGCCATTTTGAGTATGAGAATGATTAAGGAGTTGAAGATCAAAGGAAAAAAAGAAAATTTACGCTTCCATTCCATATTCAAATTTCATAGCCAATCCACCGGAACCCCGAGCACATCACAATCCTTCTCGGTCATACCTGAGCCTTAAAACCACCAACGACTAATTTCCCATCTCTCGAGTTATTTGGATCAAATCGAAACCCATGACCCAAACTATCGTCTTCTGGATCTTGAGTCTCACAACAGCAGCCATAGACTATCACAACAAAAGAAACCCATTTCTTTCAATTCCTTCCTTGAACCACAGAGAACTCAGATCTCTTCTTCCATTGACGGCATCAACTCCGTATAGATTCACCAAATCACAGAAACATCTCACTACCATTCTTCAACCACACTAAAGCCTCACTGGATCCATTCCTCTAATCGCTCAGATTTGATCTCATGAGTAACAGCTGATACCCTCAGTCTCGATCTGATTCAGTTCTTCCCCACTCTGTCTGAGCTAATACGATGCTTCCTTTCCTCTCTCGAATTTCTCTCGGTTTCGAGTGCCTCCATTCTCTCGATTTCGGTCGAATCATGAGAAATGATTTCTCATTGAATTGTGTAAGCGAATGACAAGGGATAAAGCCACTCGGGTAAGATAGATAAGGGGTAACTACATTGACTTTAAGCACCCCTCATTAGATAAGGGTCATCTTGATTTGCACCCCTTAACTCATGGCTCAGCTCCAGATAGTGTCCGCTATTGATTTGAAGTGACAATTTTGCCCTTTGGCTTAATTTGGGTAATCTCCGCTTCTTTTCCTCCATGTGACTCCAGCGTACCTGATAACTTCAAAAGCACACATAAGATACATAATTTACAAGAAAACTCGCAAAGAAAGCATAAATACTAGATATTAAATACGGTGTATTCTACACCTATCATAAGGCAAAGAAGTAAACAGATAGAGATACTAGGGTGTCGAATCCACCGCTAACCTACGCTGTGTCTTTTACTCATGACATTGTTCTTATTCTTATGCTAGATAAAGGCAAGGTGTCAAGTCCGCCTTAACCTAAAGTGTTTCTCCGCTTGACAGAGTTAATCGCAACTAAAGTATATCTCCCAAGTATTACTTGTCTAATTACAAGTACAAATAATCCGAGGAACATAATAATCAATTTAAACTTGGGTTGTAGCATAAACAACACAGAGTGAATCAAACTACGAGTGCATCCATGGCGTTGGTATGCACTGTGAGAGCAAAGTGCTATCATACTGAGATTAATTCCATCTAGAAAGTATTCAAACATTCAAGAACAGTTCATGAAGAAGAACACAGAGATAAACTAGGGTTTCATCTCAAACCCTAGCAGAATTAAACTAAAACATCAAGAACATAACAAATAACAGCAAAAGAAACCTAATTGACACTCCGGCTAATCCAGGCGTGCTTCTAACATCCATCAACACTTCCTATTTATACATGCAAAGTTTCCCCCAAAATACCTAACCCTAATTCAATTAAAATAAAAATTAAAGATAAAATAAATCAAACAACTCGCACCCATACTCTGAAACGCTGCTCTCCCTTGTCACTTCATCTCTGAGAACGCCATGCATCGGTTGTTGGCTAACCCTAGTTTCAATTATCTATCATTTAGCTTCTAGGGTTTGAGAAGCTATGTAATAGATAATTAATACTAGGAGCGGGCTGTTGGGGTTGGTTGTTGCTCGATATGGTGGTGGTGATGGCTGTGTCAGGAAGAGGGAAGGTGCTGGTCGGGTGAAGGGAGGTGGAGGAGCAGAGCTCTCTCTGCAACTGATGGAGACGGGAGAGAGGTATGGGGGAGGAGAAGAGAATAGGGTTAGGTTTCTGTGTTAGGGGCTTATATAGGTGGTGTGATGTGAAGCGGGTGCATCAGGATTTGATGGGAGTGCCTCAGCGAGCGTAGGATTTAGCTGGGAAGATCTGAACGGACGAGAATGGTAGCCGGTCTCGGTGTGATCTGGTGTTGTACGGGATCATCGAGAGATAGATGTAAGCGATGGAGCGACCGTTGGATGTAGCCGAGCGAGATCTTGACGGCTCGAGTGAGCGGGCTCGGATCCGGTCGTGGGTAGCTCTAGCCCATGTCTTCCTTGTTGGGTTGCAACTGATTCGGGCGCGGGCTTTGGCTATCTGCTCCATAGATGCTCGACTCCAATTCTTCGCTCTTTGGCTCCTCAAATTCTCCGAGCTTTATTTATTACCTAAAAACACAAAATTAATTAATACAAATATTTATTCTTGAAAACAAAGAAAACACAGAATATGGGATAATATCTGATTTCTAAGCGCAAAAGATGAGTAAAATGCCAATAAATAGGTGTATAAATATGCACTATTTGGCACTCATCAAATACCCCCAAACCTGAATTTTACTTGTCCTCAAGTGAAACAGAAATGAAGAAATCCTAACTATACCACTGTCGCAGGTCTCTCGAATGCATTTAGCGTATGCACTAAGCCTTTAAACCCCTAGGTGTCCCTAGTGGACGAGTTGTAGTCTCGTGAGGGTTTACAAGAGGTGTACCCACAAAACCTTCTCCAACTTCGGAGTGTAAAAGAGTCTCAAGCATCCAAGAAGCTATGAGGACATAGAGTTTCGCATGCTAGTAACGAAGTTAGAACTATCGAAGAACGCATTCTCATCCTTAAGTGTTGAGCGAGAAGTAACCATACCATATGAAAGAATTCGGATTCGATTGTGATCATAAGCCTCGACTTCGCCTCACCATTAGGGTTTTATGATAATTGCACTCAAAAAGATCGCTTTTTAGTCTCTCATGTGTGCAGGCAGGAATAAAGAGAGAAATCCTGCACACGTTGTAGGTAAGAAGGATAACCTTCCGAAATAAAATCTGGAGACTCCACAAAAGTGTGGACAAAAAGAATCTTTTTCTAATGATCTCTAAGAAAGGAAATCAACCATTAGCAAGGGTGGGAGTACTCACTCACTTCTCACCCGATCGGCAATTAATATCACTCTCTCATAAGAAACCATAGAAACGTCTTCAATCTTCGGTCTTCGGTCTTCAAATGTTGATGACGAACTTCTAAACTTCACAAAACTTGACAATTTTTAATTTTTCTACTCAAATTCCTTGTTGTTTGGATTTTTCTTTTTGAACTCTTCTTTACCATGGTGGTAGCAAAAATAAGAAAATAAACTACAATTTTTATTTTTTTGATTTTTTTTTTGATTTTTTTTTTTTTTTTTGTTTTTTTTTTTTTTTTTTATAATAAGTGAAAATAAAAATACAAATACAAATAATGAAACAACTAACTCCATGGACAAAGGACTTTATCACTCAATTTATCCACAACTTGTATTGTCTTGATTTTATAAATTTTATTAATTCTCATCCTATTTTCTTTTCTTTTGTTGCACATAAACCTTGGACTATATCAATTTTTCTTTCAATATTCCGATTACTGCTCCGGTTGTCGACGATGATGTGTTTCTATGGGTCTTGCTTGATTGAGAGAGAGAATGATGCTAACTACAAATCGGTATTTAGAAGGAGTTTTCATCTTTAGACGTCACCCTCATGATTGACAAAAACTAGCACTCAAGAGATCAAAAGTAGTCGCTGAAAATGGTGCGAAGTTGGGTAGCTCACCATTCCTACCCGGAATTTACGTATGGTGACACACACTCTAACAGCTTTTCTAGAAAGTTGCAAAAATTGAAGGTTGGTGCCTCACTTGATGTAAATTGGGTAGTCTCCACTATGGGTGATCACAATTCTACTACCTAATATCTAAACAGACACCTAATTCGCCCTCCGGTATGGTTAAATCCAACTTTAACGCTCTAATCAACTAAGAAACCCGATTGCGTTCTCCAGGTACTTCTAAGTTCTGTTATTTCGGTCGGATTCTCTATGTAAACATAGCTAGAAGCATGCTAGTGACTCTAAAATCTCTAAAAGTTGGAGGTTTTTATACAAAAGAGTTTTTGAATTTTTTTTTATTTTTTTTTATTTTTTTTGAAAATAAAAGGTAAAATAAAAGACTAAAAACTCTAAATGCAAATAAAGACTAAAAACTCTAAATGCAAATGCACCCCCAAACCTAAATCAAACATTGTCCTCAATGTGTAGAAAAAATTTAAACAGTCACATACCATGAGAACTATGCTGATAAGATAAAAAGGGAAGAGATTACCGGATGTCGGCGGGAGCAAGGTTGAGCTTCATTCGTCAAGGCAAAATCCAACATTCTCAGTGGAGATCATATCGGATTAGCATAATATATGTGCAAGAAGACTCAACCGATTCAAGAAAAGAAAAATTTAACAAGTCCTACAAAAGTTGAGGGTTAACCCAAAAAATAATGTACAAACATTAACAAATATAACATGAAAATGGGCTTTGGTTTATGTGGGAATTTGGTTTGTGTGGTGATTGTTTGGTTTTGTGGGAAAATTTGGTTTAATGGCTGATTTGGTTTATTGGGTTTTGGTTTGTTTGGGATTCATTTTGGTTTTGTGGGTTTGGTTTGGTTTATGTGGGAAAGTCCAGCCAGATTGATGCTAAACAGCTCAACAGATGGGGCTTAGCCTAGATGGTCGGGCCTAGTTTGGCCACGGCCAGATTAGGTTGAAAAATATATAGCCTGATTGTGGTTTAGACAGCCTGACTTAGGTTCGTGAGCCCAACTGGTGTGGTCAGTCAGCCCAGCAATTGATTGTGGGCTGAGTTTTGGTTCTGTAAAGCCCAGGTTGGGTTTAGCTCAGTGGACTGGGTTTCAGTTTTTTTTTATCAGCCCAGATCGGGTTCAGTGGGCTGGTTTGGTGTAAGCCCAGGTTCAGTTAGCCTAGTGGTTGGGCTTCATGTGTAAGCAGCCCAGTGGGTGGGCTTCGATGAGACCAGTGGTCGATCGACCCAACTATGAAGGCTTCGATTTTGGGTGTGGGCTCTAGGTTATGCTCGGCCCGAGTTGAGAGCTTCGAGTGAGCACACGACTCACGAGTTTTCACAAAAATTGACACGACCAAAAATTGACACAGACTGAGCACTGGTTATGTGCAGATTAGTTTATGCACAGTCTAGTGAAACACAATTCACAACACAAATCACACACAATTTACGAGCACTCGGGGTGCTTTGCACATCACGACTTAGGATGGCAAAGAGCAACACAACATACAACTCACAGGCAAGGATTGGCGAGATCACAACACGAGCTTAGCTATAGCTCAACTCACGGCTTCGAGGGCTGGATTGAGCACGGGGTAAACATGCATAGAGGTACAGAGCAATTATAGGCTGGGCTTTGTGATCACACACAACATTCAGAGTTAAGCCCTCATGGTAATTTGCCAATGAAGAGCAACAATTCAACAAATCTATCAAAATTATCACAGGGGAATGAGCAAACTACAAGGATTCAAATGAGCAATGTTGGTTGACAGGGCTGATCATGCGAAGGGGTTGTCGCAGCTTGGCTCAACGACTTCGAGGGTCATCACGGTTTGGCTTAACGAGCTCAACAAGCTAGTTGACAGTGCAGTCCGTCGACGAGGTTGTATCATGCGATCATGCCAATAATTTTAAGGTTCACAAGGTCATGTCAACTGGGTTACAATGGTTATGCGGCTAGCTTCAGTGTTGACAAAAGTTATGCGGCTACACTAACCTAGGCTAACCAGGCAACACCGACTCAACAGCTTCAGGGTGGAGGCTGTGCACAATTCACAGCAAGCTCAGTTCTCAGACTTTACACAGTTATACTAGCAGGATTATGCAACTGAGAATAGTGGCACTCATCAAATAGTGGCACTCACCAAATTTTATTTGGCACTCACAGATTCTCAGTTACACACTATTATGCACAGATCACTATTGCCCAAACTCACAGACTTAGATTGCACAACTCACAGATTGCACAACTCACAGCTCAAGTACTGCCCTAACTCACAGCTGCAGGGGCTGGAGGTTAGGTGACTTCAATGCTCACACTTTATTGCACCACAGATTACAAGCTTACAAATGCTCAGTTGCGAGGGGTTTGGTCAACACTGCACAGGCTAAGCGCAGTGCAGCTTTTGGCTACCCTCAGCTCAGAGGATGCACACGAGTACGAGGCGAGTAAGCAACTTCACGCAATAAAAGTGACTCGATTGTTTGCATACATCACAGAGGCGAGACAAAGGCTCAAAGGGGCTGCAAGGATATGCTCACGACTCAGGCCCAGATTGCACGAATTTCAAATATTGCAAGGTTGAACAAAACAGGCACTCTATGTTGCAAGGGGTTGGGCAATATCTTGCTAAGCGACTAGGTTATCGGGAGACATGGTTTATTATTCATAAAAATTGAGGTTCATCGAAGTTCTAGAACAACCAACCATTTTAAGCTCCAACAAAAGCGTGTTCTGCGCCTTTACCTTCCCTGGGTTGGCTTGCATAGCAGCACAGGAGCACAGCAGCACAGGTTGCACAGCAAACACAGCCAGCACCTGTAGCTCAACAAAGAATTAGTTCTCTATAATGAAAAACTATGCTCAATTATGCAGCCAAGATGGCTGTGCTTTGGACTGACTGGGGAGTTAAAAGTGACAAGTGACACTAAGCTACAGCTACAGAGGCTTATAGCTCAGGTCAAAAGGCCAAGATGCTAAGGACAGCACAAATTATGATTGTAATGCACACTAAGTTATGCTAATGATGCAGGGTGAACAGCTAAGATGCAATGCGAGCAAAAGAAAGCTGGATGCAATGGTAAAACAAGCTAAGTTACACTAAAAGAAATAACACAAGGTGAGTATGTACAGAGGAAGGATGAAACTCAGTGATGTATTAGCCGAAAATCACAGGGCACACACCAAGTCCCCGGCAACGGCGCCAAAAACTTGGTAGGCCCGATGGTGTGTATATAATTTACGGCCTACGGTGATACCGCAAGTGCACGGTGTCTGGTTGTAGAACTGGGCACGTACGAGTCGAACCACAGAGACTTGTGGTGCCCTTATGTGATCTAAGGCTTGCTACTAACTGAATTTCAAGTGACAATGTGACAACAGGGGTTTTATGTGCGAAGCTAGCTGAGTAGTAGTGTGGTGACTCTAAGCTAAGGCAAAGAAGTAAACAGATAGAGATACTAGGGTGTCGAATCCACCGCTAACCTACTGCTGTGTCTTAACTCATGACATTGTTCTTATTCTTATGTTAGATATAAGGCAAAGTGTCAAGTTTGCTTTAACTTTAAAGAGTTTCTCCGCTTGACAAGGTTAATTCATAACTAAAGTATATCTCTGATATTACTTGTCTAATTACATGCAAATCTGGAGAACATAATAATCAATTTAAACTTGGGTTGTAGTATAAACAACACAGAAGTTGATCAAACTTTGGTGCATCCATGCAGGCGTTGGTATGCCTTGTGAGGCAAGTGCTATCATCTTTGAGATTAATTCCATCTAGAAAGTATCCAAACATTCAAGATAATACACAGGCACTAAGAGCGATTCATAAATGAGGTTTTCATCTCAAACCCTAGCAGAATTAAACTAAAACATCAAGAACATAACAAATAACAGCAAAAGAAACCTAATTGACACTCCGGCTAATCCAGGCGTGCTTCTAACATCCATCAACACTTCCTATTTATACATGCAAAGTTTCCCCCAAAATACCTAACCCTAATTCAATTAAAATAAAAATTAAAGATAAAATAAATCAAACAACTCGCACCCATACTACGAAGCAGTTGCTCTCCCTTGTCACTTCATCTCCGAGAACGCCATGCATCGGTTGTTGGCTAACCCTAGTTTCAATTATCTATCATTTAGCTTCTAGGGTTTGAGAAGCTATGTAATAGATAATTAATACTAGGAGCGGGCTGTTGGGGTTGGTTGTTGCTCGATATGGTGGTGGTGATGGGTCGTGTCGGGAAGAGGGAAGGTCGTTGGTCGGGTGAAGGGAGGTGGAGGAGCAGAGCTCTCTCGCAGCCGATGGAGACGGGAGAGAGGTATGGGGAGGAGAAAGAGAATTAGGGTTAGGGTTAGGGGATTATATATTAGGGGCTATGTGGTGTGGCCCAGGTCGCCGAGTTTGATGTGAAGTCGGACGGCGGTTGATCTAGTCTGAAAAGATCTGCGAACGGGGCCGAGAATGGTAGCCGGTCCCTTTGCAGATTCGTATTATGGGATCTCCAGAGATAGATATAACGATGGGGCCGTTGGATGTAGCTAAAAGAGATCTTGACTTGAGGAGCGGGCTCGGATCAAGGTCGTGGAGCTCTTATGTCTTCCTTGTTGGGTTGCAGGATTCACGGCCATGTGGTTTTGGCATCTGCTCCATAGATCTCGACTCCAGATCCTTCGCTTTTCAGCTCCTGAGATTCTCGGACTTTATTTAGTACCAAAAATGCAAAATTAATTAAACAACATTTATTCTCAAAACAAAAAACATGAGTATCATGGATAATATATGATTTCTAACGCAAAAGATACAGTAAAATGCCAATAAACAGATGTATAACATGCACTATTTGGCACTCCTGGAGTGTAGATGTAGATTCAAAGGGCCCCTTAACATGTTAACACAATCACCGTGGAGCCCGCCTACATACGGACTAATCTGTCCTGGACCAACCATGGTTGGTCATCCCGATTCGTACCAGAATCAAGCATTGACGCACGGCCTTGAAACCCAAAAATTAGGGTTTTGAGCATCATGAGCGTCCATCTTCTCCCACGCACGAATGGAGGGTCCATGATTAGATTAGCGGTCCGGCCATTACAAAGATGACCACTGTGGACCCATCTATCCCCTCACCCGATCGGCCAAGGCATATCATGCCTAGTTGTTCCAAGACGCGCGCCCAAACTCAGCGTGGTCACACCTCCCAAAAGCGCAAATCGATCTCAACCGCTCAACTTCGTCGGACGATTTGGATGGATGGATCACGCTTTTCATGGGATATTCGGTATAGGCGTGAACACCAGCCTACCACTTCACCCAGGCCCGATCGGCCAAGACAGGCCAAGAATGGTCATCTTGGAACGTGCGCTGGCAAGTAGGCATGACGCCCGGCTTTTGACATTTGGTTTTTCTGTCACAAATTGATCTCGACCACTCCAACTTCACCTGGCCGAATTGAGGGCCAGATCATACTCCCCGAGGTAATGGGTATAGGCGCCACACCATCATGCGTCTACACGCATGCACGGTCGGCTTTGCCAAATTCATATCCCAAGCTTGATTCGACCCATTTTTTGAAGAGGGATGCTTGCGCACCTCCTCTAGAAACCCTAATTTCATTAAGGGTCGCAGATGAGTGTCTCAAAGATCATCTCATCCGTCCAACTTCACTTGGGCTTAGTTATACAACTTGGTCGAGTTAATTGTCGGTGAGACGTCATGGTGATCACCACCCGTCACTCTACCACACCATGATGCAAGATACATAAAATACACATGATACTTCACAAGTATCAACTTTTTGAATAACGCGATTTATTGATTTAGCATTACATGCTACCTTTCGTGGATCCACGATCCACATATTCCAGAACATCAATCATGTCACAAACTGGGGGATACATCTTGGGGTATTATTCAGGAGGTTTACAGGCGTGCAACACGCCATCACAAGAACGTGTTAGGAAGTTATGGACGGTTAGCGCGATGGGGAGAAGTGGGCAAGAATGATCAGCACCCGACACACAACTCCACTACTCAATTACTCCACTTCCTCCACTTCCCACGAGAGACGTGAATAAGGCTCAATGACTTGTATAAATAGGTTCTCCTCCTTATTTCCACCAACAAGAGCAAGTCCAGACAAAAAAACAGAAACCAAGTGTTAATACAAAACACGGGCCGATAGATTGCATCCCTGTAAGTTTCCAAGTTGCCTTTCATTTACAAGTCATAAGCAAGCCAATACCTTCACAATCTCAACACCTTCTTCACTTCCCTCCCTAAGATCAACCCCATCTCCTTCACTTTGTGACCAAAACAAGTATGGAACGGCCATTTCTTGGTTTAGGCCGGACTTGCACAGATTGATTTCCGAATCTACAAGCACTCATCGCGCAGTGCATTTGTTTAGGGTTTAGATTCATTCCTCATCCACACACCCCAAATTACCAAATTCGGCAGGAATAGTTTTCACCCATAAACAATTGGCGACCACAGTGGGAGGTTAATCTCTCGGTTGTAAAGTCAATTTCTTCAATACCATTCATTCAATTTCGAGATGGTTGGTCTTAGGACCACCTCGACGGTATCAAATCTGACGGTTCCTCCAATGAGATACCCCTCCTCCTAAAGGCGTATCGACGGCATAATCGGGAGATTCCCAACATTGGCTTAACTAGCACGGGTACAAGAGATTCACACGAAGAACATGGAGATAATCAAAGAAGCGATAAATGACATACTTGATCTCCTCATCAAGATGACGTTAGAGATGAGCATTCCGGAGACCTTTACACCGGGGACTAGTTCCCCTCAGATCAACAGGTTTTACTACGAACCAGAGGCCGGTGGATCGGAAGCGGCATCTCAGTGGAAAGCTTGTGTGAACTCTTGCACCTCTCGAAGAATCAACGGGCAGAGACGTTTGCTGCAGTTAATAAAATAGCTCTGGACGTACACCTGATTCCTTCTCGTCCAGAAGTCTTAACTGCATCGGAAACGTCTGTAAATAATGTTACATTCACAGAGGACGACATGATGGCAGAGGAAGGTCACAACCGGGCCCTACATGTTACCGCTCACATCAAGGGTTCAGAGTTCAGGAGGGCCCTCGTTGACACAGGAGCATCTTCGAATGTGATTACTCTCAAGACTCTCAAGACAGCCAAGGTTAGCCCATGCAAGATTGTACGACATCCCACCACGATGACGGACTTCGAAGGAAACCAGACCAGCACATACGGGTATGTTAATCTGAATTTATCCAGTAGGACCGTTCGGTCAAGAGCAAAGTTTGAAGTCATAGAAAAGGAGCCAGGACTACCATATGATATGGGATACCATGGCTTCACGACAACAAGGTCATTCCTTAAACGTATCACCAGTGCCTGAAGACCATGCTAGATGAAAAGTCATCCGTATTCCTGCATCATTGTCTCCCATACGCACCAATATGCGGAGTGGAGCTGTCCAGGCAAAAGATACTTCGCAGGGAAGATCGAGACAAAGTCTGTGCACCCCACTACCCACGTGGGCTTCAATCTGTGAAGAAGACCGACTTACATCACTGAGGGCCAAGCACCACGACACGCCTTCTCTCCGACGGGCGTCCATCTTTATCCAGTGAGGCTTCAACCCGCGTTCACACAAAAAGGGAAACGCACTTTCGAGGCGAAACGTGACCGAAGGGAAGACAAATATCAAGGCGTCTTCTTGTTAGCAGTAACAGGAGAGACCGGGCACCCGGATCTCTCGCCCAATTGAATCTGCAGAACAACGAAATACAAGAGGAGGTATTAGATGCCCCACAACAACTACAAGATGGAACCAATTCCACAAGCGACGAGCTCGAGACCGTTAACATCGGGGGATGAAGAATCTCCCGGCCGGTCTCTCTATCGGGGTTCGACTGGGTCCACGTATCTTAACGTACGAGTCTTGTTCAACTACTCAAGGAGTACCAAGATGTGTTCGCCTGGACATACGAGAAAATGCCTGGTCTAGATGAAAAATTGGTCACCCATCACCTACATGTCATACCCGGATCCAAGCCAATCAAGCAATGTCCGAGGCAATTCAGACATGAAGTGGAAGAACAAATCAAGAACGAAATTCATAAGTTACTAGCTGCTGGCTTCATCAGACCTATTCATCATCCGACCCGTTAGCCAATGTGGTCCCAAGAAGAAGAAACGGAATGATTCTAAGCCTGCGTGGATTTTAGAGACCTAAACAAGTGTCGCCCCAAGGACTGACTTTCCCCCCTAACATCGACATGTTAGTAGACGCCACTAGCGGGACATTTGCATGTTTTCCTTCGTGGATGGTTCTGGCGGCTACAATAAGGATAAGGATGTATGAGCACGATGCATGTAAGACAGCCTTAGAACCCCTCTTGGCAATTTTACTATACGTTATGCCATTCGGTTTAAAGAACGAAGCGCAACGTATCAATGTGCTATGACGGAAATCTTCCATGACATGATGCATAAACAAGTAGAAGACTACGTAGATGATATTGTGGTCAAGTCAAAGGCTCGAGCAGATCACACCAACGTCTTATGAGAGGTGTCGAGAATACAAGTTGAAGATGAATCCTTTGAAATGCGCTTTCGGTGTCTCTTCAGGCAAATTTCTAGGATTCCAAGTAACCGTTAAAAGGGATTAAGGTAGACCCGTCCAAGACTCAAGCTATCCTCCACAATGCCGCCTCCACGAACGCTGTGAAGGAACTCCAGGAGTTTCATGGGCAAGGTAAACTACATCCGACGTTTTATACGGGTCCAGCCCAACTTGCCGCCTCATTCACTCCCTTGCTAAAGAAAGGAGCTAGCTTCATTTGGACCACAACCCAGCGGGGAGGCTTTTCGAAAGATTCAACGAATGCTGTCATCTCCGACCCATTATGAAGTCTCCTGCACAAGGAAAGCCACTACATCTCTACACCGCCTTGGTGACACGCAAGAGGAGCTCTACTCGCTCGGGGAAGACGACGAGGGAATCGAACATCCCATATACTACTTGACCGAACATTGAGAGATGTGAACTCGGATACCCCAGAGCGGAAAAAGCATGTTTAGCCTTGATCCATTCCATTCAAAAGTTCGAGGCATTACCTACTATCTAATAGGGTGATACTCGTGTCAAATCGATCCGCAAAGTTTTTACTTTCAGCCTGGCCCCCATTGGAAGGACAGTGGCAAGTGGCTTCTCCAAATGTCAGAGATGGACATAACGTGTGCGTCACCTAGGCTATCAAGGGTCAAGCGGTTGCGAGACTTGCGCGACATTTCTGGAGAAGGCACTACTGGGGCTACACGAAGATCTCCCTGGAGAATTTCCAGACGTCTGTTTTGGAAGAAAAGTGTGGCTTTGGTATTTTGATGGCTCTACTACCCCTAGCAGTAATACTAGAGGAGCGGGCGTGGTATTAGTATCTCCAACTGGGGAAGTATTCTCACACTCCTTCAAGCTGGACTTCGAATGCACCAACAACTCAGCAGAGTATGAAGCCTTCTCATGTGGTGTCAATAGCCAAGCAGAGTGGGAGTCACGCGCCCGGAGATAAGAGGTGACTCAAATTCTTTGGTGAATTAGATGAATGGGGTATACGCACTAAAGGAAGTAACGCTAGCTCCATACCGATCGGAAGCACGGAGGTTCCGAATTATTTTCTTGATGCAACCATAACCCATGTCAGCCGCAGCAAAACAAACATGCCGACTGTCTAGCAACACTGGCTTCCAAATTGAAGTTCGAAGGTTTGGAAGAAACCCTGACAGTAAAGAGGAGAACCATAGAATCGACATGGTTATCACAATACAAAGATACCAAGACCGATGATTGGCGAACTCCGATCATTCAAGAGCTCAACAGCTCACTCTCCCAAGGAAAGGTGGGTCTTAAAACCCTGTGAGAACTTCTTCATGCTTCATGGTATCTTGTATTATCGGAACCCGGATGGTTCCCCTGTCAAGATGTCTTGGGATGACAGAAGCACAACTGGTGAATCATGTTCACAACGAAATTTGTGGACAATCACCGGTGGTAACGCCACGTGATGACTCCAACGTCGGGCTGCCATCGGCCAGGGATGGAGGCTCAATCGCACTACTGAGGAAATCTGCTCAAATTGCCAAGCACCGCCACATCAATTGGAAATTTTTAACGTGAATCACACTAGGGACTGGAGAGAGCCATACATTAGTTATCTCCGTTGTGGGAATGACTCCTGCCAATCAAAAGGATGCTATCAAGATAAAAAAAAGGCCGAGCGGTTCGTATTGCACGAAGGGATCTGTATCACAAGAGCCGGAGGTGATCTACTACGATGCACTCGGCTAGGGAGGAAGTCCCAGTCATGTCAAGGAGATACACGAAGGAGAACATCAAGGGAAGAGGAAACTATTTCTCCGGATACACGATAAATACTATTGGTCGACCATGGAGGATGACGCACCGCTTTCGTTCAAAGTCGTCACAAATTCCAAATTCATGGGAACCTTGTTCATGCGCCTTCCACCCCTCTACACTCGATAAGCAGTCCATGGCCATTTTACAAATTGGGACTGGACATCATCGGGAAAATCAACCTCCGTCATCAAAAACAACTCGAGTACATCATAACCGCGATAGAGTACTTCACCAAATGGGTAGAAGCCATTCCCCGCGAGGGACTACAGAGCAACGATTGCGGCTTTCATTAAAGAACATATCATTTGTCGTTTTGGTGTGCCTAAGCATATCATCACCGATAATGGCACTCCCTTCGCCAATAAAATGTGTACGAGAGCTACTTGAAGAGTATGGAATTAAACAGAGTCTTCTCCACCGTCTACTACCCTCAAGGGAACGGACAAGGCGAAAGTACCAACAAGACATTGATCCGGATCATCACGAGCAAAGACACGATAACCCTAGAGGATGGCATGAACAGTTACCAATGGTGCTATGGGCATACAGGACATCACCCAGTTCCATTGGAGTTTCCCCATACTCACTTGTTTACTGAGCGGATGCACTCGCCAGCAGAGATTAAAATCCCATCAGCAGATTGCATCGGCAACCGGGGATCTACTGAACGAAGTCGAAACCTCTAACTCTAGAGTAGCGGAGTTAGACACTCTGGATTTCAGAAGAAGCAAAGTAGAAGAACACACTCAGGTGTACAAGAATATAATTTCCAGGGCATACAACAAAACTGTGAAATCACGTGTTTTCAAAGTGGGAGATTTGGTTTTGAAAACGGCCAAACACATCCAACAAGACATGTCCGCACCAAAGTTCTCACCGAAATGGGAAGGTCCTTACACAGTTACCAAGGCTTACAATACTGGCTACTACAAGATCATTAAGGTGGACGGAGACAAATTGGAAGCAGTCATCAATGGAAAATGGCTCAAGGCATATCATGCCTGACCACTATCTGCTCTGTCAACAATACATGCATTTATTTTCATTACATGTTTGAATCACCAATTATATTCAGAGATACATCAATGAAAAAACCCGTTTCACCAATCAAAAACCAATACAATTTATTCCACAAAGACGTTCAAAAACTTTTGGCATAAATGAATGCAGGTGAATGCGACTTTAGAGGAGGCCATCTAGAAGATTATAGTTCCTTGAGAGCATCATCTCCGGTCTAGCTTGATATCTTTTCTTTCTTTTCTTCAAGTCTGTACAGCCCGCTCTACCTCCTTTGATTGCGGCCGAGCCTTCTCCTCTTCCAAGATAGCTTTCTAGCGGGAACAACATTCACGAGGATGCCCGCTCGATCGACCTTGATAATATCAAGACGTCCGCCGAACACAGCCCACGTTGAACTCCATGGATTCGCAGGTAGATACCATATTCTCCCACTTTTCGAGGCTTGATTCAAAGAACGTTGCGGATAGAAATATTCTCCATCTCAGCAATCATGGGAAGAAGGCGGTTTAAGCGGTGACCAAAGCAGATGAACAATCTTAGGACCACATTCCGGTTGCGATATGGCCGTACTTCCTCCATAACTTTGTGTACAAAGGCACAAACTCCTTCCGCACTAAGAATCCACCGACATCTCGGTAGTTTGGAGGATAAACATTTCATACGAACATCGAAGGAAAGACTGCATTGGGGTATTCATAAGAGGAGATACCCGGATCAAGCATCTTCGAGGTTCACGGGGTAGGTGTGTTTGATTTTGAAGGAAGAGGACTGTTTAAGTCGTCATCATCGATAACCGTCACACATGTTCCGGTAGGATATCTCTGCAAGGATGAGAGGATTATTCACCTGATCATTATGAAGAACAAGCAATTATTCAGAAAAGGAAAAAGAGACGAACCGGTATGATCTTCTTGACTCGGAGAACACGAGCAGGGGATTCATCATGAAGCCTAGACGCAGGTCGTGCACGTTTAACGGAAGATCCTGGATGGTATGAAGAATACGATCCACTGGTGTTTGACATGATGAGGAAACAGAGTTTCTGCGAGAAATCCATATTGCAAAATCGTAAAAGTGGTTCAAAATCTCTATACCTGCATATATGCTGAGGAAACCCTAAAACGATTACAGTGCCCGATATATGGGGATTCGACACCGACCAAGTCGGGCTTTCTTTTGAGCCCTAATCGAGAAGAGCATTCGGATACACGAGCGATTCAACCAGCGGCGTGTAAGCACCCACGCCCGGAATCCCAATAGAAGAAGAATCTTGTCCCTAACTCAAACACCTAAGGGAGGAAGCCGGTTCATCAAGGCTTAAGTCGCGCACGTATGGAGGATTGCCCACGGCCGTAATCCTCCAGTAGACTTCCTTTATCTTGTCTTCTTACGTTTGTATATGTCACCATCTCATGCCTCCCCCACAATAGTGTAACCATTATGTGCTAGGGCGGGGGGACTTAATGTTGATGGTGGATTTTCATTTAAGGTTAAAATTGTAAAAACCAGAAAATCATGCTTGACATCTTGTAAAAGATAAAGCCATTAATAAGTGTTGGATACTCCCTCACTTAATTCACCTAGAATGGAGCATGTGGCAACAATCCCGTTCGGTGAATACATGAAATTCATCCAGTTGGAGCATGTAGCAACAATCCCATATACCCTTGTGAATTTCTAGCATTATTAATTAATGCGCAATCAGCCTTGTATTTCTTGTACTCATTATCAAGACGGCATGACGACCGAGTGTTACTCTTACGAGCAACACGAACCTCCAAGCATTATAATGAAACCATGTACGAAATACCCGTATGTGCCTGACTCTCGGTGTGTTATACTAGCCCGATTGAGCCCTCTCGGTGTGTTATACTAGCCGATTGAGCATCCGGATCGATCAGACATCCGGATATGATCCTGATCATCCAACTCCACAAGCAAGATTGGATGACCCAGATCAATTCCACCACCCCCAGCGGTATGGAATATCCTTGCCGAACCAACGTGGATCCCGCATGGTCGGCCTCCCCGCAGATTGGCCTAGCTTGCCAAAACGTCCAAACCATATCAAGTATGGGCGGAAAACCCTAAATTAGGGTTTGCGGCATATTACATGTGTCGCAAAAACGGTCTCAACCATCCATCTTCGCAGGTATAGATGGAGGGTGTAGATGTAGATTCAAAGGGCCCAGAGCATGTTAACACAATCACGGTGGGCCCTCCTACATACGACCAATCGGTCGGGACCAACCATGGTTGGTCATCGGTCGTACCCGAATCAAGCATTGACGCACGGCCTTGAAACCCAAAATTAGGGTTTTGAGAATCACGAGCGTCCATCTTCTCCGACACGAATGGAGGGTCCAAGATTAGATTAAGCGAGTCCGGTTATACTAGCATGACCACCGTGGACCCATCTATCCCCTCACTGATCGGCCAAGGCATATCATGCCTGGTTGTTCCAAGACGCACGCCCAAACTAGCGTGGTCACACCTCCCAAAAGCGCAAACTGATCTCAACCGCTCAACTTCGTCGGACGATTTGGATGGATCAGATCACGTTTTCATGGGATATTCGAGTATAGGCGTGAACACCAGCCTACCACCTTCACACTGAGCCGTCGGCCAAGATCGACCAAGAATGGTCATCTTGGAACGTGCGCCCGAAGTAGGCATGACGCGCGGCTTTTGCGGCACTGGTTTTCTGTCACAAATTGATCTCGACCACTCAACTTCACCGGACGAATTGAGTGGCCCAGATCATACTTTCGTGAGGTAATGGGTATAGGCGCTACACACCGTCATGCCGTCCCATACGCATGTACGGTCGGCCTGGCCAAAGTCATATCCCAAGCTTGGATTCGACCGTGTTGAAGAGGGATGCTTGCGCACCTCCTCTAGAAACCCTAATTTCATTAAGGGTCGCAGATGAGTGTCTTAAAGATCATCTCATCTGTCCAACTTCACCAGTTTAGTTATACAACCCTGGTCAGGAGTTAATTGGTCAGTGAGACGTCATGGTGATCACCACCCGTCACTCTACCACACCATGATGCGCATACACATAAAATACACATGATACTTCACAAGTATCAACTTCTGAATAACGCAAGTTATTCAATTTAGCATTACATGCTACCTTTCGTGGATCCACGATCCACATATTCCAGAACATCAATCATGTCACAAACGGGGGATACATACTGGGGTATTGGTCTGGCGGCGGTTACTGGCGTGCGGCGTGCAATGCGCCATCACAAGAACTTGTTAGGAAGTTATGGACGGTTAGCGATGACGGGGAGAAGTGGGCAAGACCGATCGTGTAGCACCGACACACAACTCCACTACTCCATCACTCCACTTCCTCCACTTCCTACGAGAGACGTGAATAAGGCTCAATGACTTGTATAAATAGGTTCTCCTCCCTATTTCCATCAACGAGCAAGTCCGGACAAAAAACGAAACCAAGTGTTAATACAAAACACCGGAACCGATAGCTTGCATCATGTAAGCTAGGTTCAGGCTTTACGTTACAAGTCATAAGCAAGCCAACACCTTCACAATCTCAACACCTTCTTCGCTTCCCTCCCTAAGATCAACCCCATCTCCTTCACTTTGTGACCGAAACAAGTCTGGAATGGCCATTTCTTGGTTTAGGCCGGACTTGCACAGATTGATTTCCGAATTTACAAGCACTCATTTGTTTAGGGTTTAGATTCATTCCTCATCCACACACCCCAAATTACCAAATTCGGCAGAATAGTTTTCACCCATAAACCAGACCTAAGCTAAAAACCACCATCAACGAAGTATAACACTTATCTTATGAACTTCATCGATATGACATAGACATAATCTTGTATATAGTTTTATGATTATGTGAATGGGTGTATGGTGAAGATTTCATCCTAGGAAAAAACGTTTTACATTTGTTTAAAGGAAATACATTCATGAACTTGTTTCATGAATCGAAAGGGAAATCAACAGGTATATTGGTCCAGCTATTCATTGCATATTCTTTGATGACCAATATGTGTCAGTTAGTAGAACAAATCTTAACTCAGGTTATGTATCTTGGTATAACCGATCACAATACCTAGACTTGTGATTTGGTATGACCGGTCCTGGTAATTGGTGTAACCTATCCTAAGTAATCACCATGAGATGGTATGATCGATCCTTGTAATTGGTGTGACCGATCCACGATAATTGGTGTGACCTGATCATAAGTATTGTGTGAATGATCCTTGTAATTGGTTTAACCGATCCTAGTGACTGGACCGACCACAAGTAGATACCATGTTTAGGTAGAACCGATCAAGTGATTGGTATCACCGATCCAAACCCATGTATGTGACTTGGTAGGACCGATCATAACTAACCATTGTGACTTGGTATGACCAATCACATAGTAGTCTTATAATACTGGTAAACCAATTCTAAACTTTTTTGAAAGTATGGTAGAACCAATTCCAAGAAGCAAATCCATGTAAATATGAAATAAGGATTTGCGGTAGAAAAAGATGTCAACATACTTTGAACACGAAAAGTAACTCTTATAATTTATTGTTCAAAGATATTCTTGGTACTCAAGGTGATCCTTCACAAAGAAATAAATTAAGAATCTTTTAATTAAGGTTATAGGTTTTATATATGCTTTAATTACCAGCAATTAATGCATATCTCTAAAGAATAAAAATTAGTAATGTGCATATACTAATTGGAGATTTTCTATTGAGAGATTTCGGAAATATTGGACAAGCATTTATTGGAATTAGGAAAACCGAATTTGGGCATTAGTATTCATTGCATATCTTGAGAATATTTTTGGTTTTGGAAATTCATTGGTATCCAAACATCCTTGGTCTAAAAATACTTAAGTTTGCATTTCTAGTAAACTATCCTGATTAGGTGAAATCTCTTACGACCACTCGTTTAAAGACTTCTGTGGGATCAAGAAGCTCTACGAGTATCGTTGGTACGAAACTAGATAACTGCAGTGTTATTAGTTTTCAATTTGATTTGATTGACTAACGGTTGTTGAAACTTTGATTGCACCTAGTTTGTTTATTCTTGAGAATCTTCTCTTCTGATATACACTCAGACTAGATCAAAGTATCAACGGGATCTTTAGAATTGTTGTTAGATCTAAAGTCATCTTGTGATAATCCATTGTTAACAAACTCCGTTCTGTGCGTGATTGATCACAAGAGATTCAAGTGGTGTTATGTAGGTATTTGAAGGCAATAAAAAATTTGAAGACGAAGAAGAATTCTTATTAATTTTCGTATCTTGTGGATTTAGTGCACCAACCTTGATCGGCTGGGATCCAACTAGAATTAGTTTATCTTTGATAAATCTGATTGATAAGTTGTGTGAGATCGACATTCTCTATATTTATCTTTGAGATCTATATTGATTGAGCGTGAATCTATACTTGACTATTTCCGTAGTTATAGTTTAGATTGATCTAACTAGACAAAGGAGCTTATTAGATTAAACGGAATAGCCTTTGTCAACAACTCATCATAATCTTTTAGCAAGATTGATTAGAGTGGTTACCAAACAGATTCTTCCTTTTCTATTTGGAATACGATCCAAAGGACTTGCTATTCACGTGCGTGACTCTAGAAGTCGAAGGCGCATGGATACTGAGGGAACTAAGTAGATAGGGGTAGTATGCTTGGTTTAAACTATACGAAGTTGGTATTAGATTTTGTATATCATCTTAATTCTGAGAGTATTGAAAAATGAACTAGGTCCGTTTTTTTTTTTGCATTTGCAGTTTCCTTGTTAACAAAATCTTGCCGTGTCTTTTACTTTGTTTTCCGAATTATAGTTGTTATTATAATTAAGTAAAATGCACAAGTACGTTAACTCTGTTATACTTGATAGTGATCCTATAGAGTTTCGGTTATTACCGAACCTATTATCAAGTACACACTTTGTTGTTGTATTGTCTCGATCTTGTATCCGTAGTCAATCACCCAAGTTATCTTGTTGTTACATTGTCTCGATCTCATATTCGTAGATGATCACACGAAGTGTAAACCGAATCGTAGTATTGTCTCGACTCTGTCCATAGACGATCACGTTCGGTAGAGGACTTATAGGTTGAAATAAAAAGATTGTGGTGTATTTGGGTACCCTCGTCTTTTCAATTGGTATCAGAGCAGGAAAACACGAAAATATCTAAAAATGTGTGTTTGGTGCGATCCAAACTATAAGATTTAAATCTAATGGCTGATTCAGTTAACGTACCACCAAGATTTGATGGGACAAGTTACCCATTGTGAAAATCTTCTATGAGATCTTTTCTTCAATCACGCGATTTTAATACTTGGCTATTAATCGAAGAAGGATATGATCGCTAGAAAGTGGAATATTAGGAGATCGATTTTAAACGCTTAGCGTTCTTTACTTATGAAGAAAGATCTCTTTCCAAGAAGAATTCGATGGTTTAAATTCCATAATACATGCAAGTAAGTCATGATCTTTTACATCATGTCTCATCATGTGAAACTTCCAAGGAAGCATGGGATACTCTTAAGACTGTATTTGAAGGGAATGATTCAGAAAGAGAAGCTCGTCTTCAATCTCTTTATTCTAAATGAGAATTCCTTAGAATGGATGATAACGATACCTTCGAGGAGTGTAATACTAAACTTTCGAGCTTTGTCAATGCTTCTTTCTCACTTGGAAAGACTATACGAAAAGGAAATAGTATGCAAGATTCTCGGATCGTTACCATCCAAATACGAGTCTAAGAAACATGCCATAATGGAAGCCAATGATCGTTCTATACTTTCTCGAATCTCTCTTGTATGATAGTTAAAGATCTTTGATAAATAAATTTTGCTGAAGAACAAAAATGTTAGATTTAATGCCTCAGATAATACTAATCAATCTTCGAAAGAAGTAAGTATAAATCGGGTTGAGGTACGTTGTCAAGAGGATAAAACACTTGTTGAAAAAGAGCTTGACTCAACAATTGTACTCCTAACACAACGGGTTAAGGATGTTTTATTGAAAAATAAACAAACTCCTGGTGCATCATCTTTTTGTCATGAAAAAGATGATGGAAAAATCCAATGTTTCAAGTGTCGTGGATTTGGACATATGGCCAAAAATTGTTATAGCAAAAAGGCTCAGAAGTGCAACAAAGCTTATTTTACTACCCTGGATGATATTTCTGAGGGGAAACCCTATGAAGGAACATCAAGTTGCAATGCACTTTTTGCAAAAACTAACAGTGATCTGTCTAGTGAGTCTAATCAACTTCTAAAGAACTGTTTAGAACAAATTTAGTTGGAAACCAAGGAAAATCCGAAGTTAAACAAGTAACTTGATAACCTTAGAAAAACCTTATCAGATAAAACTCAAGAGGCAAAGTCTAAGAAAGAGAAACTGGTTGACAAAAACATTCCTAATCAACCAGTGTTGTCAGAAGTTAACAAAAGAAAATGTAATTTTTTTTTGAAATCTTCTGATAATATGTTAATTTCTTTGTGTGGAAGAGATAGCCACTCTATAAAGTTCTGTTTGAATCTACAAAAAAATAATAAATTCATCAAGGCACTTCGTAAGGGAATAAAGATGTTGAAGGATGATGAGTTTATTAGATCTGGAAAAGAAGTTGCAGACTCTTGTAATTACAAGAGAAAGAAAGAACATAAAAGAGCACAAACTATTGTGTTCATAAATCATCCTAAGGATGTTTTTTTGCCAATGGTGAGATTAACCCTCACCTCACCTCAACACACACCGATTGTGTTGAAAAATGCATCCTCACTTGTTGCTCAAAATATTATTTGTGAGGAGGCATAAACTTGGGCGAGAATTTGTAAGTCTTTTCTTTTAGTAGGTAACAATAATCTCATTATCGATATCTTTCACTGTTGGGATAAATATATTCAGTTTCCATAAACCAAAATATATCGCTCCTTGATTTTCTCCTATCTTATATTATATATTCTTCTTGTCCGAAAGAAGACTATCTTGACAGCAATGGAGAAATCGGTGATACAAGTTTTATCTCTTGATGATTTGGCACTATGTGCATCGGTCATGATTGAAACTCAAGATGCTCTACAACCTAGTAATCTTCAAGATTCTCTGAGAAAACAGATTCTTGTTGTTAAAGGTTGTATTAGGCATCATGAACTAATGATAAAGGATTCAAAAGAAGTACTTGCTGATCTTCAATCACAACTGTTCGAGATGAATAAACTTTCTATTGGAAAGGAAAGTGCTCGGAAGAATTTGAATCCAGAATTTGAAAGTGACGTCCACACGACACATGATTGAAGAAAAATAGACATCAATGTATTGATTTATCTCGATATTATTGTATAAGGTCTATTTTGAATAAAACTATCAATTATTATTATTAACAAAATTATTATTTTATAATTTTTGTTTTAGGTGATAGTTTCCTATTACACAACATGTGAATGAATGATTATATTTTTGCTATGTGTTTTCGATTTATGAGATGTCTGATTTCGGTTTTTATTAACCTTAATATTCAATCTCATATGGTGTAACCCTTATGATTTGTGTGGCTTCTTGATACATGTGTATCTTCCTCTCCCCAGGAACTAGTGATCCTTAAGACGGATTGAGGATAAAATTGTAATTTAGAAGGGATTACTGATTCAAGGAAGTATTCCTATAAAAAGAAAATAGATTCCTAAGAGGTTTAGGAAACCAAACCAAAGTAAGGAAGTATACCTAGATAAGGAAATACTTCCTAGAAAATTTAATATACCTAGATAAGGAAATATACCTATAAAAGGAATTATTCCTAGATAAGGAAATAAATTCCTATAAGGTTTGGGAAACCGTTAAAGCTATATATAGGGATGTTTAGCTCATAACTAAACATACATAGGGGAGGGAGGTTTGTGAGACAAATCACCTAGAGATAAGTTTGTGAGGCAATTAATTATTGTAAAAGCAAGCTTTGAAAATAGTTTAAGGTTATTTACCTAGAGAGATTGTGAGCGTAACACAGAGAGAATTGTAATAGTTTTCTTGTTTATAATCTAGAGAAGATATTTTCTTCGAATCTGGTTTTTTGTGTGTTCTGTTTTCTAGTTTTCGTCTATTATTATTCTGAATTCCGCCTCTATAATAATAGTCACCAAGGTACAAAGATCAATACGTATCAAGTTGGTATCAAAGCAAGGTTCATTTCTTTTAGGGAAGATTCATGTGGTTTATGGTTTTCACTAGATCTCTCTACAAAAATCTTGGTAAGGTACTCGAGAATCAAGAAGACGTTTAAAGAACAAGGGAACCAAATATGGGAAAGTCAGTTGATGATCCTAATCAAAGCAAACCACAAACTACGGAAGAGAAGGTGACTACGCTACAAACAAACATGAAGTCTTATACACCCAAGCCGAAGAAGAAGAAAAAGACTACGTTTTCATCCGGTGTTTTTGAAGAAAAGAATGAGGAACAAGAAGAACCACTCGAACAATATTGCATCATGGAGCAAAGAGTGACTAAGACAAGAGGAGGAGATATGGACGCTTTTCAAATTAGACGTCAAGGTCGAGTTTCAAGCAAAGAGAGATGGTTCAGAAGGGTGAAAGGAACTCTCGGGTTCCTTAACCTCCAAATATAACTTTAACAGGAGTTCAAGTTCTCGAGGGGGCGCATGATACATGTGTATCTTCCCCTCCCTAGAATCTAGTGATCCTCAAGAAGGATTGAGGATAATATTGTAATTTAGGAGGGATTACTGATTCAAAGGCAGTATTCCTAGATAAGAAAATACTTCCAAGATAAGGAAATATACCTAGAAAGGGAATTATTCCAAGATAAGGAAATAAATTCCTATAAGATTTGGGAAACCATTAAAGCTATAAATATGGATTTTTAGCTCATAACTAAACATACCTAGGGGATGGAGGGAGGTTTGTGAGACAAATCACCTAGAGATAAGTTTGTGAGACAATTAATTATTTAAAAACCAAGCTTAGAAAATAATTTAAGGTTATTTACCTAGAGAGATTGTGAGCGTAACAAAGAAAGAATTGTAATAGTTTTCTTGTTCATAATCTAGAGAAGATATTTTCTTCGAATCTGGTTTCTAGTGTGTTATGTTTTCTAGTTTTCGTCTATTATTATACTGAATTCCGCCTCTATAATAATAATCACCAAGGTACAAAAATCAATACATATCACTTTTTGATTTAGCGGGATTAAGTTCTAGCCCATGTTGGTAGGATTTATTAAAGGATCATAAGGTGTTTCGATTGAAACTCATATGTGAAAAGTCACAATATGTTGAATCGATTTATGTTTACATGAGTTGTGTTTAGCATAACATATGTGTTTCGGGTTTTCAACTATTGCTATTGGCACGCATTAGTTAAAACCGATTCAACCTTTCTCTGGTAAAGGTTGCTTTTGTTGTTGTTCTTTTGTTCTTGCGAGAGGATGACAACACACATAGGAGAGTTCTTATTTGAACTCGTGCTTAATGATATTTCTTTCTGGGGAGTAGTGGCTGCGGAAATTGAGGTAAAGATTTTATTTGTTAGTTAATCGTTTTCGTGTTTAAGAAAAGCCTGTTTATATTGCATATATTTTGCTTTTGCTTAACAAAATTTCGGTACAATTGATATGTTCCATTATTGTGTATGGATTGTTTATGTGGTTCAATTGTTTCAGGTTAAGAAAAACTGTGTCAATTTATTTGGTTTATGGTTTAATATCTTCTTTATTCTTGGGTATATATCAAGTGTTTTTGCTTAACGAAATTCGGTGCAATTGTGGTGATGTAATGGATATATTTGTTCAATTGCTTCCGGTTAAGAAAATAATTGTGCAAGTCAATTTATTTTGGTTTGTATCTATTGTTTTTGGCTTAACAATATACGGGTCATTTGTTTAGTCCAATTGATTCCGGATAATGGAAACTAAGTTAATTATGATATAAGATTCACTCAGACTAGATCAAAGTGTCAACGAGATCATTAGAACTGTTGTTAGATCTAAAGACATCTTGTGATAATCCATTGTTAACAGACTCCTTCTTTGCGTGATTAATCACAAGAGATTCAAGTGGTGTTGTGCAGGTATTTGAAGGCAATATAATATTGAAGACGAAGAAGAATTCTTATAAGTTTTCGTATCTTGTGGATTGAGTGCACAAACCTTGATCGGATGGGATCCAACTAGAATCAGTTTATCTTTGATAGATCTGATTGATTAGTTGCGTGAGATCGGCATTCTCTGTATTTCTCTTTGAGATCTATATTGATTGAGTGTGAATCTATACTTGACTATTTCGGTAGTTATAGTTTAGATTGATCTAACCAGACAAAGGAGTTTATTAGATTAAACGGAAGAGGCTTTTTCAACAAATCATCATAATCTTTTAGCAAGATTGATTAGAGTGGTTACCAAATAGATTCTTTCTTTGCTGTTTGGAATACGATCCAAAGGACTTGCTATTCACGTGTGTGACTCCAGAAGTCGAAGGTGCAGGGATACTGAGGGAACTAAGTATCTGGGGGTAGTCTGCTTGGTCTCAACTATACGAAGTTGGTATTAGATTTTTTATAACAGCTTAATTCTGAGAGTATTTAAAACTAGACTAGGTCCCGGGGTTTTTCTGCATTTGCAGTTTCCTCGTTAACAAAATCTTGATGTGTCTTTTACTTCGTTTTCGCATTATAAATGTTATTATAATTAAGTAAAATACACAAGTATGTTAACTTCGTTATACTTGATAGTGGTCCCATAGAGTTTCAGTTATTACCGAACCTATTATCAAGTACACACTTTGTTGTTGTATTGTATCGATCTTGTATCCATAGTCAAATCACACAAGTTATCTTGTTATTGTATTGTCTAGATCTCGTATCCATAGAAGATCACACGAAGTGTGAACCGAATCGTAGTATTGTCTCGACTCTGTCCATAGACGATCACGTTCGGTAAAGGACTTATAGGTTGAAATAAAAATATTGTGGTGTATTTTGGTATCCTCGTATTTTCACTTAGCAATTTTCTAACTCCTTACAAGTTACTTTCCAGCTCTCAGATATATGATCGTTTGAAACATAAGCGACTATGTAGCCTTTACCAGATCGACTATATGACTCTTTTTCCTGCTAGTCTATACTAGGTTTCCAACTATCAAATACAATCGCTCATAACCACAACCACATCACCACTTTTTTTTGGAAGTACCAAGTTTATGTAATATCCAGTTTTTGTACGATACCTCTTGCGGGTTGGTAAGCATCACAAAGGGAACCATTCAGTAATATGAATATTTTGGTGGTACTTATTCATTACATTATCAAATGACACCATTCCTCACAAAATCCCGTATGCTTCATGACATCTATCAAGAAAGGCCATTCAATCCCGTTAAAATATGTTAATATGTCAACCTTCAAAGAAAATAAGTTGTTGTTTTCTTATTTTTGTTTTATGGTGTGATCTATTTCTTGAGCCAAGCTTGTATGTTGTTAGAAATCGTCTTTTGGCACATAAGAAACTTGAAGTACTATTTTTTACTTATTATATTCTTCATACATGAGGAAATTATTTTTTAGATTATTTTATATGAAGTATTACACAAGGCAATAGGTTTAAGATGATAGGGAAGCTGCTTATTCTTAGTTTTTATTGTATAAGACTAACATTTGTGTTTTTTTAGCTTTTAAGAATATAACAAGTGCTAAAAAACCTCTTAACCATCTCAACAACTTATGTTCCAACTATCTCCCAATGATGGAATGAAACCAGGAGAAAAACCATCTGGACCTAGTGCTTTCCATGTTCATAATGTCTTTTAGCGCTTTAGAATTTTTTTGCTTCTTCTGGTGGTCTTATAAGAGTTTGGTTGTGTTAATGACGGATAATAGTATACGTTGAAGAATACTATCATTTCTTGTGGGGTTAGATGTAGTATGAAGTTCATTGTAGTGAGATTAAGCATATTTTCCAGGTCCATTCTTGTTTGCACCAATTGCCATCTTGATCTTTCACTGCTGCAATGTTGTTTCTTGACCTTCTTTTGTTATCATTTGTGTGATGATACTTAGTCTTTCTATCAATTTCCATATAGTATTAATCGACTTTTCTCCCAAAAATCACTTTGAATTTGGTGTCATTTTTCTATCTCTTTTTCTTGTAACGTAGGATCACCCCTACTAGCTTGAGCTACTGGATAAGACCGAGCTTCTGGTGAAGTAAATTTATGCCAATCTGAATATTTTAAAACTTTTCTCTATTCCATTTTGTCAAATTCTTTCCTGTAGTTATCGAGATGGTTAAAAAAGTTAATGTCATGGAGAGCCGTAGAAAATTGCTTTCCCAAGCTTGTTGTAATTTGAGATTAAGAGCATCATCGCATGCATAACAGTACTTGTTAGTGTCACCAATTTTTATTTTGTCAATTTAGCTGTGCTTTACTTGAACTATCAACAATTTTATGTACATCCTTATAAATGCAAAACAAATAGTGAATTAACTAAAATACAAGCACAAATCAGCTCAAATTGGACAATAAAATGTTTAAATTGCAGTAAAACCGTTATATATGTTAGTTTATTCGTCACATAATTAACGAAACGGGGTATGATCACACACATATATATATATATATATAATCATAATAATGTTATAGGGCCTATGGCCCATGGATGTGCGGTCCATTAGATGATTAGGTTTTCCCTTTCATATATATAAAGAACATTGTATGTGTGTAAGATGTTGATGCCTCTTTATCAATAACAAGTTCTTCCCTTTCTCTATTTTCTTGCTTTAACCTAATTGTTACTACAAAACGTTATCATGCACGAAGCTGTATCGCAGAGCTGTATGGGATTGATTGATTTTTTTTTTTTTTCTACATGGATGATTTCCATCAACGCCGAAATAAATAAGCTAAGTTGGATTTTTTTTCTTTTCCCATTTTTTGGTTTTGGCACAAACGTTGGGTTTATGAATTAAAGATTATTTTGATTAATTAATCCGTTTTTAGGCGAAAATTGATTATGATTATGATTATGAATTAGGGATTCAATTTGATTATGATTATGATTATGAATTAGGGATTCATTTGTAATCTGTAATTATTTGGTAGTGAGTACGAAATTAATCTTTGTCGTATCTCGTACTTTGTACTCATCTATGTCGTGTGTATGTATGTACTATCACGGTGGCTTGGAGTTTAGGACATGATTGAGATCGAGGGAAATATGGGAAGAAAACCCATCTGTTCGCGAGGAGAAGTGAATCTGAAAACTGAAAAGTTTTCTGTCCGGTCCAAGTTCCGGTCCAACCCGGTCTGGTCCAAGTCCCGGTCCAACCCGGTTCGGTCCAACCCGGTTCGGTTCAAGTCCCGGTCCAACCCGGTCCAGTGCTAACCGTTCCAACTCGGTCCTGTTCCAGCCTGTTCCAACCATTCCAGCTCGGTCCTGTTCCAGCTGAGTCCTATTCCATGTTGGTTTTAGGGCGTGCGCGATTAAGGCTGTTCCGGTCCTGTCTATGTACAGGCGGAACCAAAGTTTGAGTTTGAGGTATGTAGCTATAATTATTATGGCTTCTACATTGACTACTTTCTAGGCTTATTTATTTGTTTTTAGACCATGCCTGGTTTTGTTTATTTTTGCCTTAAGATAAATCCATATCATATAAACGGTCAATTTAAATTATGATTGCTTATCTCGATCATTAAGAATTTTGGTCTTAATGATATTTGTTCTCTTGAATATGATATTAGATATAGTTGAATGGTGTATTTTGCTTAATTGGTTGTACCAACTCAATTCCAATGTATATTCATTTGGGGCTTAGAAGTACTTGAGCACCACTATTGGATACTTGATATTTTCCCAAATTTTTTGAATGTTCCATGGAATGTATCCACTTACTCGACTATTAATCTGTCAATAGTTTCAAAACATACGTTCAAATAAAATCACATATATTCCAATTTTTGAGGAAGAACTTACAAAAGATGATACGAGTCATAAAATTTTCATTTCTCTACTTCATCCATAATACTAACGAACCGGTATATGTTGAGGTAGGACAACAAGAGAATTATCTTTAGTAATTTATTCAACCTAAAGTAAGTGGTTGACATGTGTAGTGAGATTCTCTTGTCCTATTGAGATAAAGAAATTTCTCAAATTAAGCTAAATGTAGCAAAATTGAAAATGGAAAGAACCCCAAAGTAATGAGGGTTAGACGTACCGACTCATATAAAGCATGTGAAAAGGGACATATATATCATGAAAGAAAAAAAAATTATTCATTTTTTTTCCTCAAAGAATAATGACACCAAAGTATTGGTATCAATTGAACATGAGATCAGCTAAAATGTAACTCTAGCTCTCATCATAAATAAAAGAGTTGGAAATGCACCTGGTCATAGGTGTTGGTATATACAATATAATGTGTATGTGTATCATAGTAACAACCAATTTTCACATCAACTTAATGGCAACAAGAACTTTGCCTGGCAAATTGACTATCTTATCGAGCGCAGCATTGCTCATTTTTTTTTCAAGATAGAACAAAGACGTCGCAAAATTTCTAGATGTACCAAGAGATAATCACACCTTGTTAAATTCCCAAGTAACCCGTGCAAATGGATATTATGTGGAACATCAAAATGATGAGAATGTAATTGATTGCATCTTTTATAGTCACTAAAGTATTTGGAAGGAAACATACTTTAGAGAGACTAATGAGTCAATTTAGTGAAATGTAAATCACTATAGTATTAATTTGGATTATTGAATCCATATTGATTCCAACGATGAAATGTTGAAATTGACTCACACAAAGCTTTGGGCATAACCATAAAGCAACTTTGGTTGTGACATGATGATCGTTTTGAAAGGACTCATGCGAACATCACTTTATTTGAGTGAACAAAAATGGGAACAATATTGACGAGAATGCGAAGTAATGACATATCTCTCAATAAGTGTTTTTCTAAAGTACTAGATGCACAACCCCTCCTCCATTACATTATGCTTTTAAGTAAGAGATCATATCACTCATTTTTACAAAATCTTCAGTAAAATAGGATCGAGACCATCCTAAGATGCAAATGGTAAAAACAAAAAAAAAATCCATATTACAAAGAAAACAAGGTGAAATTTAGAAAAATATTCATGCGTAATGCGGACCATTAAAGTGACCGATGGATCTCGGTGAATGTTTTGACATTTTGGACTAGTTATAGTTCCAAACAAATTTGCGTTTAAAAATTCCTAGCACATATTACACAATAAAAATGCTAAAGGCTCACCACCCTTATTAATGCTAGAGAATTTACATCAAAAAGACTTGATGAATATTGCATGTTTAATAGGATCAATATAGAGCATCTTATGCCCAATGGTCTCGCAAAGGATACCATCAAAGGTTACGAGATAGTGCCTAAGAAATAGGTTATGCGTACCAACCTATCTTTTATTGCTTTGGGGATATGCAATATTACACGCATCTTACTTGATTCGTTTTAGAACCCAATATTAGTCAACCTTTTTCATACCCGGTTGGTAATCGGATTTAAGCCTGACATTGTTTTCTTACGCATTTTTGGTTGCACTATATATGTGCCATTCCGACTCCACATCGTATTATGATGGGTCTTCAAAACTATTAAGTAGTTATGTTGGAAATGAGTTCCCAACAATTATCCGCATTTTAAAACTTTTGGCAGGAGATCTCTTATCGCTAGATTTGCGGGTTATCACTTTAATGAGACAGTCTTCCCGTCGTTAGGGGGAGGTAAGAAAAAGTATTTTCTAAGGGAACGACAGGAATTGTCGTGGTGTGTTCCCACTGTGTCTCATATTGATTCTTATACTCCACAAATGTAAATGTGAAGTGATAAAGAATATTCGATTTTCAGAATGCACACTGATGTTGCTAACGTGATGATGAGATCACACATACCAGCTGCAAACCTACCTGCAAAGTTACAAATCCTCAATACGGGATATACACCATAAACTAAGGTGTTGCAACTACACTCACTGGAAGTGTGGTTGAGGCCGTGGCTCCATAAAGGAAGTTGGAGATACCATTTTGTTCGATCAATCCTCACCTAGAAAGGAAGTAGGTGAGTAAGGCACAACTTATTTATATCATCAGAAATCACCTCATAATATTGTCTCTGAATATGTCCATGAATCAAATGGGAGGACGCTCCGAAGTTTTAAATGATTCTAGAGAACAATGAAATCCTGACGGATTATGAGAATGCACATGAGTCAATGGAAGGATCATGCGTGCACAGTGATGATATAATCCATAATTAGTTGCTCCAGAAGTAGAGCACAATGAGATCGAACCATGCTTTATTTTGATTAATTTCAAATAAATAGCATATTTGGCCTACGCAATCCAGGTAGAACTTAGTTCTTTGACAAATATACGGGTATTTGGTGTGGTAGTGCTAACCAACCTAGTGTAAAGCCTGTGGGACATATGTGGTTATTTGTCGCAAAGTGTAGTGAGAAGAATGAGGTCTTAAAGTATAAAGAATCACCTTGTGGCGCGAGGTATCTCACAAACCCCTGGATCGCTTACTTTTTTGAACATCTAATGTTCAGTTAATTAGTTTGCTTGGTAGTTTCAAAAGAACTTGAGACATAGTAGATGTGGTTATATCTCTGAAGATTTAGGCTCAAAGATATTTTCAAAAGTGCATGATGGCCTTTTGCTTCCCAAGTCGAATGACTCTAAACCACGGAGTGTGTTTACAGTTACACTGGAACACTCACTTATTGATTTAAACAATCATGCGGATGTGGTAAACCCGTCTAAGTGACTATTTGATTGGGAAGGGATAAACAAGTAAGGTTTTGTGCCATGCGTATTAAATAAGTTCCTGATTCAAAATTATAGCTATTTATGTCGACGATATGGACATGATAAGTACTCTTAATGGAATAAGAGATCTTACAAGCTATTTAAAATCTGAATTTGAGATAAAAATCTGGGGAAAGCTCGATCGAATACTGAGCTTGTGGTATATTACCCCACCAGTTTGCATTTGTCTAAAGTTGTCAGGCAATTTAACAAAAGACATGCATCCTGATAGCACTCCCATGATTAGTCGAGGTTCAAATGTAAGTATATGACCATTTCGTCTAAAGGAAGATGACGAACATGTGTTGGGAGATGAAATTCCCTTATCTAAGTACAATAGACGTATTGTTGTACTTAGTATAATAATGTACTCGATTAAATTTTACATCCTCAGGGAACTTGTTAGCTAGATATAGCTCCGCGCCAACGCAACGTCATTGGAATGGTATAGTGAATGTAATCATGTACTTAAAAGTAACCATTGACGTAAAATTGTTTTATCCCTGAAAAGACATAAAAAGGAATGCTAATGAAAGTGCAATCCAAAAGTTGTTGATTTTGAAGGAATAATAATCTCTTCTCAAACGAAAGTAATCAGGGGGAGATACGGTAGGCTATTTTCCAGGTCATTACCGATATTAAATTTCGAAAAGTACATGACTAAAGTAACAGTCTAGAACAACTCTGAAAGTAATCAGGGGGAGATGCCGACATCAGGGGGAGGATCCAAGGATATGATGTCGACATATTTTACTTTGAAATTGAAGATGTTTTTGTACTCTTTTTCCCTTCGATCGAGAATAGTTTTTCCCAAAGGGTTTTGTTACTCGACAAGGTTTTTAGCGAGACAACACTAAAAGCATCAAGTATGTTGAACGTTGAATACATAAAGATCGCGTGGATATTACCGAAAATATCTGAATCAAAGAAATGAAATGCGATAGTATGTTAAGCAACGTAACTTCCAGAATCAACAACATGGTCTTATAAACATTCAAGTAACCAAAGTACAGTGTGATAAACTCCTTTTGACTGCATTAGACTAATGAAAATTGTCTGACATCAGGGGGGAGCATCTAATGGTGTGTTGAACTATTTTCCTTGACCGAGGTTACTTTTTCCCACGGTGGTTTTGTTACTCGGCAAGGTTTTTAATGAGACAACAACAAACACTCTGGAATGTAATTTCCCAACAAAGGCTATTTCCTTTCCCACGAGGATTTTTCGCCTTAATAGTTGTGAAGCAACTAGTAACCTTCAACGGAGAAAAGTGATCATCTGCGACGGATCACCTTTACTTGCATCTGTCATGTTGTACTCTTTTCCCTTCGTCAAGCTTTTATCCCACTGGGTTTTCTTTTTCAAGGTTTTAATGAGGCAACATATTTGAGTCCAACTATGTTCTAAGTTTGCTTAATATTGTACTCTTTTCTTCAGTTCAGTTTTTGTCCCTATGGGTTTTCCTGATGAAGTTTTAACGAGGCAATTAACTTAGACTCGTCGATCTTTGAAGATCGTATTGCATGTGATGAACTACATGTAAATTGCGAGACAACATGTGAAGTACTACATGTGAAGAGTTGTACCAAGGTTTTATCCCACTGGGTTTTTCCTTGTCAAAGTTTTAATGGGGCAATTAATTGTGGCACAAGTCATCAAGAAGAGGACGACATTTGAAGAACTACATTCGAAGCACTAAATGTGAAGCACTACATATGAAGTTCTATTAGACCGCACAAGGGGGAGTGTTATAGGGCCTATGGCCCATGGATGTGCGGTCCATTAGATGATTAGGTTTTCCCTTTCATATATATAAAGAACATTGTATGTGTGTAAGATGCTGATGCCTCTTTATCAATAACAAGTTCTTCCCTTTCTCTATTTTCTTGCTTTAACCTAATTGTTACTACAAAAAATAATAATTTAAAAGTAAATTTGTTAAAAGTATTTACCGTATATATAATCATCATAATTATACTGACCGACTCTATAAATATGACATATCCTCGTATAATCTCTTTCTAATATTATAAATATATTTCATGCTTCGAAAAAAACCAATTCGTTTATCGTACTTGGAGGCTCTTGATTTCCATAGGAATCAAAACTTTCAAAGAATCCAAGACCATTGATCATACGACTAGTCGGAAGTTGGTATTGCCCGTAGGAATGTGTAGCCCAGAAATTCGAACGAAAACATTAACACCTACGTATCATTTTCCATGAACCATTTTTTAGGGACCATGGTTTTTTTGAGGGGACCATGGTTTTATTAGGCCACCTTCCCTATAGTTATAAGGGGTGTCCTAAAACGTGGAAATGACCAACCTACCCTTAACCTAATTTAATTTAAAACCAACCTAATAACCACCTATATATATATAACCACCACCTCCTCCCACTACCACCGCCGATTACCACCACCACCACCTCCGATTATCACCACCACCAACCACCGATTACCACCACCACCACCTCCGATTATCACCACCACCAACCACCGATTACCACCACCACCGCCTCCCACCACCACCGCCCACCTCTGCCGATTACCACCACCACCTCCTCCTCCGATTATCACCACCACCAACCACCGATTACCACCACCACCTTCGATTACCACCACCACCAACCACCACCACCTCTATATATATAGCTTAATTTAAATCATTAACAAATATATTCTCACAAACTCATTACTTGTCATTCGTTTTTGGTTGAAAAAATGAGAAGTAATCATCAAAATAAGCTGAAAATGGAAGTTGCAGAGAGGTTTAACGGAGGTTTTTTTTTTTCAGAGAAAGGTTCGGTTATGTCGCAAAAAAAAAGTCTCAGCCGAACTTTTAGTTCGGTTACGTCGCAAAACGTTCGGTTTCGTCGCAAAAAGTTCGGTTATCAGGAATTAATTTTTTTCTTAACCGAACTCAAAGTTCGGTTGATTCGCAAAAAATACTTTTAACCGAACTATGGGCTAATTCCATATATGCATTGCAAGTGCAGTTCGATTGGATCGCAAAAATTGTTAAGTTTGCGAACCAACCGAACTTCTAACACTAGGTTACTTTGAACCTGCAGTTCGGTTGGGAACTTGGTTGCGTTGAAGTTTGCGAACCAACCGAACATATACCTCTGTAAAACTTATTACTAAAGTTCGGCTACCTGCGTGTTTGAAGAAAGAAACCGAACTCTGTGTTCGGTTATATGTTCTTGACATTTACTAAACGAACTACGTGTTCGATTACCTGTTCTTCACACTTGGTAACCGAACTACTCGAATCCCTAGCGGGGAAATTTTTATAAAAATTTACGTTTTATGAATATTTGGACCAATTCAACCAAGATTATCTAAGTTTGAAGCATGCACAGGTACCCAAATACTCTTCCTCGGGTTGTGGTTGGTAAAATCCATGTTTTACTTCTTCATCTTTCTAACTTTACTCTCTCAATAATTCTACTTCTTTAAAAAAAAAAAAAACATCTGATTTTTTAATCTCACTAATTATCTTTAACTTAATCATTTCACTAATCATTACACTAACTATTATTAACACTAACTAATCATTACCCAAAATTAATCAGGAGGGTAATTTAGGTATTAATAGAAATATCTAGATAAGGGGTAATCTAGATTTACTTCTAAATGTCTTACTAAAAATATAACCATGGTCCCCAAAAGAACCATGGTCCAAAAAAAAAAAGGTTCTTTTCCATCATCTTTGTTGAATGAAGATGGGCCTATTGCCATTGTTCTGGCAATATTCATTCATCATATATAATATATACATTAACACCTACAGCCTACAGCCTACAGCCTACATGTAATTTTCCGTCATCTTTGTTGAATGAAGATGGGCCTATTGCCATTGTTCTGGCAATATTCATTCATCATATAATATATACATTGACACCTACAGCCTACAGCCTACATGTAATTTCCCGTCATCTTTGTTGAATGAAGATGGGCCTATTGCCATTGTTATGGCCATTTATATTGCTATTGTTGTGGCCATTTTTAAATGATGGCAGGCAGCATTATATTGTTAAAATACCAATGAGTGACATCGTACTTTAACTTCCGGTGGTTTTGTTTCCAAAATTCCCGCTACCTGGTTTCTACTCGTGGTTTATGCTGGCACCTAAGTAACCATTTTCCATAGTCAAATTTCCACTGAATTCTAGTATATTTCTACCAGCATCAAATCGTGGACGAGACACCGCAAACAAGAACATAATTTTTGAAATAAATCGTTTACTTCAACAGGCATCCATCTCATACATCCATATGGAGGTCAAATTTTTGCTAAGTGAATATCTTTGCCATATATCGATCATTGACAAGCAAAACTCCATAATTTTACCTGATTTTGTCATCTAGAATAGGTCTATCAGTAGAATTAGAATGTGCTCGAAGAGTTCCATCTTTGATGCATTGTTTACTTTTTTCAAGCCCAATGAGCACGCCTTGGCTCTATTATCCACTATTGACCTTTTCAAGCCCAAGCATCCCGCCTTGGCTCTTCTTAACATGTACAGTATTTGTTTGACGCCGATGAAGGCTCGATAAAGACCAGCTTTCATTGCTTCTTGAATCTGAAATAATTTGAATCTTCTTGCGATAAATATTTGTCACCATTCTTGAAGAAACATCAACCAGAGTATTAGTTGCGATGCTCACTTTTGTTGCATGCCAAATTAGAAGAAAAAAAGACAAACACTTTACATCATGATGACGCCATGGGCTGAATGCTTGAGTAGCCTAAATGGATGGGAATTTTGATAATTTAAAGAAACCATTATATGTGGTATAGTTTTTTTTTTTTTTAATGAAAAACAAAATTATATTAAGACTAAAGAATATTGTACAATAATTCTACAATTTCATTTTTTGCAAATATATTGGAGATGATACTCTCCTTTCTGACCTTCTGGTGGATGTGGCTTGTCTTGTGTTGGGATCTTGTAATCCTCGCTTCTTTAGCTATTGAGTCCGCCGCTGCATTATGGCCCCTATTTATGTGTCCGATTTTTGCTTGAGGAAGTCTTTTTATAATTTGCATAATGTCTTCAAAAATATTCTCGGTAACCCAAGAAGTGATCTCACAGAGTTGTTGACAGAATCAATCAAGAGTTTGCAATCTGTAGCTATTATAACACTTGAGAGGAGATTTTCTTCTAACCATTTCAAAGCTTTTAGCAGCGCCTTTGCTTCTGCATGAACGGCTGAGAAAGCCATCTCTGAACCCACTGATATATGCATGAGTGCTTCTTGGTCAGTTGAGTAAAGGATGAAAGCGTACCCCATAGATAAATCCTCCTTTTGAAAAGCAACATCAACAAATATTATCCAATCTGAATTGAAGTCCGACCAAGAGGATCTAGTAATATTATTTTCTTTTTTAGTTAAAGAACTGTCCTTGGTGCTTGCCTCTTTAATAGAATTCTTGATTTGTTCGATCAGTTTTATGGGATCTGGGTTTGGTTGTTGAAAAACTACCTCACACCTATATTTCCAAATAAACCACGTAATAGTAGCAATTTTTTCCTTGAATTGTAAGAAATTTAGGTCTTCAATCCAAGTTTTAACCCAGTCCTCAACCGAAGCTTGGAGATTTGCAAATTTGCTGCATCAAGGGAAAACCCAAACCATATTGCCCTCGCGAAGGGGCAATTTTTGAAAAGATGTAGTTCCGTTTCCACCTCTTGAGAATTGCACATGGGGCAATTTGACGAGATCTCTGAATTGTGGGCTGCAAGTCTAGTTTTTGTGGGTAAGGCCTTTTGAATTAATTTCCAGATAAATAGTCTAATTCTTGGGATAATTTGTATTTTCCATAATGATCTCCAGGGAAAATCCTTGTCGTTCTCATTATCCTAGCCTTGATTGATTAAAAAATTGTATATATTTTTTGCCGAGAAAACCCCCGAATCATGGTGTTTCCATCTAATTTTATACGATTCTTTCACTCTATGGTGAATTGTCAGAATCTTTTCCTTTATTTCGGGAGTGAATAAGTTAGTTACTAAATCACAGTTCCACTCTCCTTCTGCATTTAATAGCTCTTTGACTTTCTGAGGTAAGGGTTCTTCTTTGTTTACGATATCTTCATTGGGTATCCAATTGTCTTCCCAAATCTTCACCTGATCTCCATTTTTTACTTGCCAAGTATAATTTCCTTTGATAATATTCAGACCTTTTTGAATGCTTGTCCATATCCGAGATAGCTCATAGTTTCTAGTTGGTTCCATTGGGTTTCCGTTATCGAAATATGTGGTATAGTTGGATATTCATGGGTATAAAATACTAAATTGTCATATCTTGGGGAAAATGAGATATATTCTCTAGTGGCAAACACTAAAAACAAGATAGGGATGATGGGCGATATGCAAAAGAGACAAATGTCTCTAAGAAAAAGTTAGGTAATGGCGTTTGGGGCTTAAAAACAGAATCAGAAACAAACATGGGAGCTGAGCTAGTATAAAGATTTGCTTGACAGTTTGGGACGTTTGTGTGCAGAAAGGGGCAAGCTCAACTAGCTAGCTAGGGTAGACTTTGTCGTCACGATGGGATCAAGGGCACGCATAATATCACCACCTTCACTTCACTAACTGCACGAACATTTAAAATGAGTTGGTTTAGAAGTGGTTGAGCAGTATCACTTGAAAAGTTTAAATGTTTCAAAGATCGTGAATCAATACAAGGGATACATATGTGAATGTGATGAATATCATGCCCATTTGGCATTTTGTATTATGGTCTCCTTGTTCTTAGATCAGTAACCCAATTAAAGATGAAATAGTGGCAAGAAATTCTCGACAAAACTATAAAACAGAACGAAAATGGGTTCATACCGGCATTAACGAGGTGTATAACAAGCACAACCAAAACTAACGAAACAAGACTTCCAAATACAATAAGCAGATACTTAAAGACTCGCTCAGAAATATTCTGCTCAAGTCATTTTCGTCCGGTACGGTAGTCTTCATAATTCACTGTCAATTTAAGACGACAGCATTTGAAAATTTCGTTCAATAATTTTTAAGTGGTCTAAAAGAAAATTACTTAGAAATATCATATTTTTTTTTTGTTAAATATATAGTATGTTACATTATATATACTGCTTTTATTTTTATCGAAACATTACATATACAGTACTTATCTTAATCACTTTGAAAACCCATCACTGATCAAAAAAGAGGAAAACTAAAATATATCAGTAATGATGTCAGATTCTATTAATTTAAGCAATTTAGATTTATTGATCGGCAATCGGTTAATTCAGGTTAACATGTAAACTTGTCAAACTCTAAATGGCTTATATGAATTTGTCACCGTCATATAACGTGCATGTTGTGTGGCCACCAAGATTGATCAGCAATACAATACTGATCACCACTAATGTAAGGCATGAATGGCTAAGTCTTGATCAGTTATTAATTTATGTTTATCTTTTTCTAAATTCATGCTCGTTTTCTCCTCTAATCGTGGGGACTGTGATTGCATTTCAATCTCTCAGGGCTATTTATATATTGTTTATATGTAGACTCTTCTAGGATAGGTGTTTAGGCTTGACATAAGTCTTCTTACGACTACAAAAAAGGGTGCTGTTGGTGTAATACCAGGGAAACACTTGTATTCCATACCAGTTATTGATAATGTGATTACCGTAGTGTAGATTAGTAAACTGGCCAATTAGCAGCCATGGTAGATTACTTCTGGAAGATAGCCTGTTGACATGTTAGTGAACAAGACATGTCAAGTATGTTGTCAAAGGCGAGCGACGCACCCGCAACCGCCCCCAAGGAGCATGTTTCCTAAAGTGGGCAACTCGCTAATATATGCCAATGCACCTAATTTAATTATGAGATATCAGTTTGTTTGTTTTTTCCGCATTAGGCGCGCGTCTAGACGCCTCGCCTCGCACCTCTCACAACATTTGGCACCCCATACACAAGGTTTGCTGCAAATTGGCAATAGGTTCACGATTCAAATGCTCATAAAGTTTCCTCTAACCAACAATGTCTCTGTTTCTATCTTGCTTTTCATTAGGAAGAAAAATGACATAATTGCTTTTCAACCATAGCACTAAAAAGTCAGTTCTGTAGAATGACCAAATTCTTTGTCTAAACATGTAGTCATGTAAAGATCTCACAAATAATTCATGATTGACTCTTTCTCTTGAAATATAGACAAACATGGCATAAAATTTAGAAGATGCATCCCCAAACAAATTATCCTTCCACTAAAAATGTTTGTGTTGGGTGTGAATTCAAGTGCGACTAGAATGTCAAAGTCTCCCTTTCTCTCTCTAGTTTTCTGTTGCAACTGATGATGAACTTTAGCTCCTAGGGTCCACTCCAAGATTCTTTTTTTTTTTTGAAAGAACACTCCAAGATTCTTAGTCAGGTGTTGTTTTTTTATTCCTTTTCTTTCTTGAGCGCCGATCTCTCAAACCTATATATACCTCTAATCATTCACAGTACCTTCCATCCATAAAACCTCTTACAAAAAGTGTTTGAGATTTCTCCCTTCTCTAACTTTCTCTCTTCTGCTCCACTCTTTCTAAGCTTTGATCATGGAAAATTCCGTTAATTCTTTCACTAAGAAAAAGATTCAATATTCTAATTCTTATTCATCCCAACAGCATACTGATGAAGAAGAGAGTGGTTGGACCGGTTATTTTGAAGATTTCAGCAATTGTTCTTCTATTACTTCTTCTGATTTTGGAAGCTCTTCAATGGTTTCTGATGCAGGTTCATGTGCTGCATGGAAGAAGAAAAATCATGCTCTTGTTAACAATATGAATGATGATGTCAGATTAGCATTGGAAAAAAGTTGTAAAAACTTGAATATTTTTAATAGCAATACCAACAATAAAAAGAGAAGAAGTAGAGTTGTTGATGATTCTTTGGAAGATACTGCTAGCTCTCCTGTTAACAGCCCTAAGGTAAATTAGTTATTCATTATATGTTGTAATGTTTTCTTCAACTCAGTACTGCATGGGTTTCTATTTAGATTTCATGTTAATTAACATATTTTTGGTTTTATTAGGTAAGTGAAACCACAGAGTTGGATGCTATGAGCAGCCCGGCAAAGAATGTTTATGAATCAAATATACACATCTCTCAGGTACTATTAGTCTCTCATGCATGTTTTCTCAACATTTGGTTGTGCTTTTATTGTGTGCTGATGAAAAAACAACTAATGGATTATTGATTGGTTGATTTTTTTTTTTTGTAGGGAAAAAGAAGAATACTGTCTGATCATTGTTTCGACATGCAATTTAAAGATGACAAGAGAAATGCTATTGGAAATGAATGCACAGAGCTGAGGAAAAGAGGGTTTTGTTTAGTTCCTATATCTATGTTGGTGAACTATGTTGCTGGACAAAACTAGATCACCTATATATACATTCTTTGTAAAGATTGCTAACATGAATTTATACTTGTATAATTTTACTATAAGATCTCTACCTCTAACTCTACTTGTGTGCGTCTTCTCTTCGACTCATTGTGTGCTCTTGGCTTTGTGTCAATGTAATTTAATCCAACTCAAGGATACATGTCTGAGCTGAAACTATGTAATTGTGTATAAGAAGCAGCTCCGATATTAATATTAACTTTTCTAATTGATACAACAAAAAATCTTGGTCGAGATCTCTCAAATCTAAGTTCCCTTGAAACACAGTTTACATACATGTTTTTATTTTATTTTTATCTATGAAGAAAAATTCTACTGATCAAGAAAAAGAATTGGACCACCAAAAGAAAAAGAAAATTGGAAATGTCCTCAAAATTCCTTTCGGTTAAAAATCATATACTTCTCCTTTTGGAATGACCTGAATTGTTGTTTTAGGTTTTTTGGTTAAAATCCTTGCATTAGGCTCCTTCTAAGAATCTAAATGCACCATATAATATTTACTGGATGGTATTTGTAGACACTAAATCAAAATTGTCGATATTTACAGGTCAAAATAAAGTAACGGAACTTACCCGTTAGAATACAATTATTACAGCCGCTTTTCTCCTCCTAAATTAAGACCTGTGGCTGTGTTTATTTTGTAGTATTAGGCGAAGTTTCAATTTTACATCTTTTGTCATCGGATCGGATGTCACCACGCAGCTCAAATTAGTCTCCGCGGGGCTATCGTATGGTTTACGCCTTTACGGTGTTTGTCTCCCTGGTCTGGAATGACGACTAATGTTATTTCCCACAGGCGTGCCAGAAATACTTATAAGCTTTGGGACAATGGGACTGTCTGTTAAGTTTAGTAGTAAAAATTACTCCCTCCGTTCCACTTTAGGTGATGTTTTAGGGTTTTTTGTATGTTCCAAAATAGATGAGAGTTTAGCTATTTTCTCTGAATTCTTACTGATTTACCCCTGCTTTGGAATCACAACATAACATTCATTGCCCTTGTTATCAGTGAGAGATAATTAATCTAATTTAAGATTTTAAATCTATTCTCTATTAACTTAGGATATTTGGTTATCCCAAGTGGAATTATATGTGGATTTATAATTTATAGTAGAATCTAGAAACAAAAAACTAGGATGTTCAAATTTTTAGGAAGGTATTAATATGGGTAGATTTGGAAAAAAAATTACTCTCTTTCATGTTTCTTAATCTCCGTGAAAAACTCTACAACATCATCTAAATTGGAACGGAGGAATAATTAATTAGTATGTACTAGTATGTCTTTCACGCATAAAATGAATTGATCAAATGTTGTATATAAGCCAAAAATTAGAGCCTAAATTTGAATAATAACCTAGTATTTGTGAAGAATCCTGAAGTTGAGGAATGGTTTTTTTGTATTCACTGGTATATGTTTTGTTATGGACAAGCAGTTAATTGGGCAAGAGATCTTTGGTAACAATGATGATGGAGTTGGAATGAATCTAGCAGTAACTCTCATCAGCCTTGCACAAGATTGAACCTAGGTAATTAAACTGTGGAAAGTAAATATGGATACGGGGATATGGTTCCACAAGATTGAACTGGCTTGTGGTACATTTCTAAAAAATACCACTCATTTTTAGGGATTCCATTTTTAGGATCTAGTTTATTTTTTTGGTTTACACACACCATGACACCAAAGCTTTTAATCCGTTTTTTGTTGAAAAGAGAGGAAAATAAATTTTAAGAAAA